>JAOXJM010000005.1:27107106-27122824 GCA_026413425.1 Tringa solitaria
GACGGGGCTCTGAGCAACCTGATCTAGTTGAAGATGTCCCTGCTCACTGCAGGGGGTTTGGACCAGCTGACCTTCAAAGGTCCCTTCTAGCCCAAACCATTCTATGATTCTGTGATTCTATTCTGTGGTAGGAGCTTGTACAACCAGACCTGCTTGTCCCGAGGTGGAGGGTAGATGCACCATTGCCTTCCACAAGCTGCTGTTGGGCTGCAGTTGTGCCTGTGGACATGCCGAGCAGCTCTGCAGCTCCAGTGCAGGCTACAATAACATGGCTGAGCATGGGGCCACCTTCTTGCTTATGAAAAAGGGGGAAAAAATCCTCCCCAGCCACTTTTCTTAAATAAAACAAGGTTGGAGTGGCCCATCCTGGGCATCTCCTGCAGCATTGCAGGGCACAATCCAGGTCTTGGGATCCTTGGTTCCACCAAAGATTTGGGGCTTGTGGTACTTCATTAAAAAAAAATAAAAATGATCCTGTGGTATTTTTAATAACCTGCTGGTTTAACTCAATTATGAGAGCATAATTAACTTGCTGAGATGAAACAGGAGATAAACCTTTGATTATTTTTTTTCTTGAAGGATGCTGCAGATAGATTTTGAACTTTGTATTCAATTACTTAAAAGAGAAAAAAATTAACAGGTTTCTGATGAGAAAAGCATACTACCTCCTTCATAAAGAGAGATTTATTAAGGATAGCGAACGAGTGTACCTCAGGGCTCAATCATCTACTGTTTTTTTTTCAAGGGGTGATTCAATTACTTTAAGATGTGTTGCCTAAAAGAACAAACCAGGCTCTGTTACTTGGCAAATTAATCAAGTTCCTTTAGTGGTTTCTCGGGGTTAATAATTTCATTTAGGCGGCCTTCTGTTTCATGGTTTCATCCCTACCAAGAAAACTCTCAAATGAGAGGGAGGGGAAAAAAAAGTGCTATTCATTTTCTGTACAAGGCAGCCGACGCGACCGCGACAGGAGAAGTTTTTCCGAAGTCGGCTCGCTCAGAGGTGCCTGTGAAAGCAGCAACTGGTTGGAAGATATTAAAAAAAAAAAAAAAGTGTTAAGGGTAATATTTTCACTGTGTAAAAAGGCCATTTGGATTTGTTGTCATCTGTGAAGGGCTGTGGATTTTATTCATAATTACTGCGAATGACGTTCTCTGGCTATTGCGAGCCAATCCTGGAAATGTCACCAATTTTTAACACATTTTTCTCTTGAATATTCATAGCTCTGCTATTTGATACAGATGGAGAAAGTGCAACAAGAAAAAAAAAAAAAAAGGAGTTTGCAGAACTGGGCTGTCCGTGCCCTCGTAATCACGACGTTTTCCCAAAGCCCTGCCCTGGGCACGGGGGAGGCTGCGGCTGGACCAGCGCCGGGACGGATGCTGCCTCTGCCCACAGGGTACGTGCCGTGTGGGCACAGCATCCTTGTACCGGCAGCCTCCGGTCCTGCCAAAAACCACCATGAGCTGGCATTTTGGGATTTATCCCCTGTGCCATTTCTTGGTGGCAAAGGTTTCTCAGTGGAAAGCTAACTGCTCCCACCGCCTTCGCCTGGAGGGCAGAGGATGGGGATGCTCAGCAGATACAGATCCTCCGGCACGGCCGAACCACCCCTGGCTGGCTGTTCCCAAACCCCATCAGGGAGACTTTTGGGAAAAACTTCAGGGCTATTTACATGCATCGTAAAACATCTCTAAAAAGGGCATGTGTTTTATTCTCTCATCGGTTGGTTATAAATGCAAAAAACCTTGAACCGTGGCCTGGGCTACATCCGCTTCACATGAAATATCAGTGTTGAAATGCCAAATTCTGCAGCCAGCAACATTTCGGTTGAGGGGAGAGATGCTCGGTGCGACCTTTCTGCATAAAAACATGACTCTTGCAGGCACCCGGGGCTGTGCCAAGGGCTTAAACCTCAGCCTGCACCAGCACAGAGCAAATATCAGCCCTGCAAAAACACCCTGGGGAAAGCAGGCAGCCTGGACAGGGGGATGTGTGAGCCCCGGGCCCGTTAGCCCTAACGAGGCACTTCATTAGGGGCTGGGTGGGAAGCGCCTCCCTCCCTCCCGCGGCTGGGACACGGATGCTCATGTCATGGCTTATTGCTTTCATTTGGGCAGGGTTCAGGCGGTGATGGAGTCAAAGGGAGGGACCCGTGGCTGTTCCCAGAACAAGAGGTCATCTGTTTTCTTTCAGGGGATTTGGCTCCGATTTCATCATTTTGAAGAACAGTGAGGCCCTTTTATCTGCTGGGGAAGGGCTTTCGGGGAGGGGGGCACGGTAAGCTTGTCTCTGCCTTGTGTGATAACTCATTTTAGACCCTCGCATAAAACCTGAGATCTGCTTGATGGCTTGGGAAGGTGCCCTATCGAGGCACAGCAGAGGCTGGGGATGCTGTGAAGCCATTGCAGCCCTGATCCTCAGGACCAGGAGGACGTGCAAGCACCTGCCACACTCCACACAGAGCACCCCACCGCTTGCATGATGCCACGGAGATGGCCAAATTGTCCTTTTTACCCTTTATTTTCTCTGCAGTGCCTATAATAGCTCTTTTCAAGGCCACAGCACCCGGCGTTAGTCTTAGCCTCCTCCTCCCAAATACATTTTTGGACAAAAATGTGAGTGCTTGCGTGCTGAGGTGGGATGGATATTTTTAAATCAGCTGCCAGACTCCGCAGAGCAATTATGCTCTGGGTTCCCAAATAGCCCTGAGCTCGGTCACCGGCTGAAAATGCCTCCTGGTCCGTTTGTCTGGGGCTGGCGTGGGTCGGGGAGCTTCACAGGCAACCCTAAATGTTGGGATTAGGCACAGCTGGAGCTCCAGCGAGGCCAGAGGGGCCCCTGGCCTGGCTGCCTGAGCCCACATGAAAGGGAATGGCTCCCAGATGTTGCACAAAGCCCACCTTTGGAAAAATATCTCTGATTTTATCCTCGGGATTCCAGGCATTTACTTTCCCTTCTTCCTGCCCTTCGCACCATCAGCTGGGTCTTGGTACTGCTAGTGGAGCATCTCTGGAGGAGGAACTTCTGTCATGCCTGGGTAATGGTGGCTTTTTGTGCAAAGAATTGCCAGGTTTTTTTAGTGCTTTCCCACTTCAATTGAGTGTGCTCAGCCCATTGTGCCAGCAGCTGCTTTTACACAAATATGTGAATTTTGAAGGCGGTGGATGTTCTTTGCTGGGGATGCTCCGAGGTGCCTGAACACACACTACTGGGTGCTGAGGCAACCACTGGTTTTTCGGACAGTAATTTCCCCTCACTGTCCCCAGGGCTGAGGTCCGGGAGAGCCACCACACCTGGGAAGCAGGTCTTTGTGTCAGTCCTTTTCAGCAGCTCTCCAGAAGCGTCCCTGTGACTTGGGACCTGCAGTGCCCGTCAGACAGCCCAGACCCTGGCAGTGCCCAGGAGAGTTTTTCATCCTGCGTAGGAGGATATTTTGGGAACAAGGTGTTTACAGGGGGCCAGGGGCAGGCAGGGACATGGTAAATCCCTCAGCATTTGTTGCTGGCTCCGTCTTTTCTCCCTTGAGTTTGCTACAAGAGTTGCTTTTCCCATGTGAGCAAGGGAAGCGGTGATCTTGCTTTAATTACCACTGTCCTCCTCCGAACAGAAGACTATTGAATGAGAGGTGGCACTGCATGGAGACTCACCTCCACCCATTCCCCTCTTTAATCCCTTTTTTTTTCACCTGGCTGCTCCTGGCCCCAGGTTTCTCCAGCTGCCCATCACCGCCTGCTCCCTGGCTGGCTCTCGCAGGCAGGAACATAATGCGGCACAGCCCTTGGAGCTCTTCTGCTCTAAGGCTTTTAAAGACATCCAGGAGGGCTGGGTGCCCTGCCACCACCCCGTGTCCCCTCAGCTCCTCTCTGCCTGCCAGGCACTGGCTCCTACAGTCTGCCAGAGGATTTAACGCCGGGGAAATGCAGTGCTCCGACTTATTAAAGTAGGGCATTCACTTGGCAGCTCGAGAAATAATGGGAGATCAGTTTAATTATTCCACAGAAATGCTCAGATTGTGCAGATGCCTAACTTAGGTTTAATATAATTAAGATAACTCATGTCTATAAACATGTCTGGGACTGAACCTGATGTTCAAGCTGTGGATCCAAGCTTGCAGTTTTCCTCACTGATTTCAATTGGAGCTTCAAGTGTCCAACATGAGCAGGACGTGCCCAGGCTCGGCACCGTGCCTGACCCCACCAGGCACCACTGGGCCCTCTGGTTTGGGTCTGGGATGCTGAGGAAGATGTTTTTCCCAGGTGCCCAGCTGTTTTTACACGTGGATGCTGGGGGGCAGCCGGGTCCCACGCCGGGGCAGACTGCCAGCCTCGGTGCTGGCATCCGTTGTGCTTAATGGAACAGAAGGACAGAAAAGAAAAAACCTACCGTGTTGCTGGCAATATCGATGCTCTGGGGGTTAAATTGAGCCTCTTTCTTCTTTTTTTTTTCTTTTTTTTTTTTTTTTTTTTCCTAGAAAATCACTCTTTCCTCCCTGGCATGCATTTGGGACCAGCTGGGCTGCCATACCCAGGGTAGTTTTGCATCCCGGCTGAGCCCAAATGCTTCTCCCAGGGCAGATGCTCGGGATCTGCTTTGCAAGGTGAGCATCTCCTTGGCATGGCAAATTCAGGCACTTGTTAGGCACTAAATAGCTGAAATATTAACTTGTTTTTCTCCACTTCCACCTCCCTCTGGGCTCTTTCCTCCCCCAGCCTGGCTTGTTCCTCCCTCCCCTGGTGTGTGCTGCTCTTCACACCTTGAAATGCCTCCTAAGATTCCTGTAATGGTTTATCAGCCCAAAATATCGAAGCTGGGATGTTACTTGCTAAAGGGCATCCTTGGCCGGGGTGTCTGGGGAGCCGGTGCTGAGAAACACCAGGCAAAACCCAGCTCCTCGCCTTGCCAGGGGTGCAGCATCCCTCCGGCACCGGCCGGTCCCAATCCCCATCGATCCAGGCCGCTATTAATCTTCTAATTTTTAACTTTGACTTTAAAATCCCATGCAGGACCGAGGTAAATGTGCGAATGACACACATCACTGCGGAGTAATTAGACCGAACACACACACACACACACACAGAGGCACAGCAGTACTGATTTCTGCATTAGCATGATAATGAATGTTCTCACTAGAAGCTTGTAATTATGTTTCCTCTTTTCTTCCCCTCCCCCTGAAAGTATAATTAATTATGAATAGAGCCAGAGTTTGACGCTAACGCTTTTTTTTTTTTTTTTTAAATCCCTTTTGGTTCTATTTCTGCCCTATTAAAAATTTATGAAGGAACCAGAGGTAAAGTCATTTTCCCAGACAGTTCCTCCTATAAATTCAATGGGAATAATATTAAAAATAATAATAACAGAAGGAGGCACAAGGGGACTTTGCAGAGGGTTTTCTCCCCTCTTCTTTAGGCCATTGCCCAAGGAAGATGCTGCATTTGCCCGTTGAAAGCCAAGGTCCATCCATGTCGTGGCAACTCAAGGGGAGCACTGCCAGTGGACGTGGACGTGGCTGTGAGTATCACAAAGCGACAAGCAGCCCCCAGAGGTGCCACCCCTGCAGGTCCCCTCCCCAAAGCGACTTCAGCCATGCAGGGTGGAAGTCAGGATGGGGTGGTGATGTGCTCTGGGAGGAAAAAAACTTTATTTGTTTAAAGTAGAAAAAAAATTACAGACAGGCACTTTCAATACCTTGGGAAAGTTATTTAGGAAAACCAGATGCAAAATCAAAAGCTTCTAAGGAAGTGCTTTTCTTTTTCAGTCAGCTCACAAGGAGGAAGGTAAAGGATGTGTTTCTTGCTGATAAAGCATCGGTGTCTGTGCAGCTGCAGTGCACCAGGACCCTCCTGGGATGCCCATCCCCATGGTGCCCTGGCTGCAGGGTTGCAGGATAGTCCCAAAGGCTGTGATGGGTGACTGCTCACAGCGGGGAAAGATGTTTCCTCCCTGCCTCCAGCGTGCTTCAGCCTTTCCCTAGAAAACCTGTTCTTAATCACACCATCCTTTGGGGACAGAAAGTGGGAAAATGGTTGAAACCGGCTCAGCGGTTTGGGGTGATTGGTCTAAAGATGTAACACGTGGGGACAGGGACTGAGGATGAAATCTCACCTGCTCACAGGATCTCCATCCTTCCAGCCACCCCAGAAGAGACCCTTCCAGTGCCACAGGCTTTGCCCCCCTGCCAACAAAGCCCGTCTTGTTTCGCCCTCCTCTCCGCCGGTTGCCATTCATACCACCAGCCTTCCCTTGCCGTAGGTGTGAACTGTTTTTTCTTTTTAAATTGCATTTATTCTAACAAATGTCTCATGCAAACACAATTGCAGGTTTGCTAGAGGGAGATGCTATTTGCAGGCAGCCTTGCACAAAGGCAGATTTATTCTCCTTCCATTCATTTGAAGCTAAAGTAATAGCTCTAACTACATCTGACTTATAATAAGCGCGTTACTGGGAACAAACCTGTATTCTGCATGTATTTCCCTCTTTGTCAGCTCCATCTAGGCACTTTTTCTCCCTTCCTCTTTATTTTTTTATTTTTTTTTATTTTTTACAATAACAAAATCAGAGCCTTGTCAGTTGAAAGTTTATATGCCCTATTTATAGCACTCCGCTGTCTCCCGGCTTTTATGTTCCATCATAAGTAGCTCTTTACCCTCTGCTCGCAAGGAGCCTAGTGTGAGCCTGAGCAGAGCCTGCACCTCCATAATAGCTCTTTTTATCCTTCCCCATGGAGGGAAGCATGCTCTGCTTTCCATGGACTTGCCTGCTTCGGCTCCAGCCTTGTTGGAGGAGACACCCATCCCTGTGGGCCGGAGGACTCTGTGGGATCTCTTTTGGTCAGGATGTCCTTGAACTTGGCGGGGGGGTTGACGTCACTTTAGGGAATGGGGCTGTTTTGTGGGGCAGAGCACCAACGTGGTGCATCTTGCTGGTAATCATCGGTCCCATCTTCTGGCGTGTGACGGCTGGGAAGGCATCACCAAAGTCTGACACACAGACTTGCCATCCGATTGATGACTTTCATTAATAAGAAGAATGTGAGTGTTCCTCCAGGGAGCTTCAGTGGTTACTTCAGTGATTTTTGTGGTTAAGCTGGTACTTCAACGCAGTTTGTGTATTTAAGAGGTCTTCACAGACAGGCAAGTCCGGATTCAGCATCGCCCATGGCCCCTCTACAGGCTGTGGCTGGTTCCTGAACTTCTCTGTTTGTTGTCTCCGGATGTTATCTGGGATCTGGGACAAGGACTCAGGACAGGGTTTGGCAGAGATACTGAGGGAGTGCTCCCTCCCTGCGGGCAGCAGCTTCCAGCACGGTGGTGGCTGAGATGGAAAGCAGATGGTGGTTTGAGAACAAGTCAGAGTCACCGTAACCCGCAGCAGCCTCGCAACACCCCAACCCCACCGTGCCAGCTCTGCCGGGTGCTTCCCAAGCCTCCGGGTCCTGGTGTTAATCCTGGCCGTTGGGCTGAGGGAGCAGAGCCGATGGAGCCGGGTGCCAGCGCTCCCATCCCATGGGATGCTCCCACGCCGGCGCACACACACGCTCTTTTCCCCTCTCTCAGCAGAAGGCACAGTGTCTCCTCTGTTACCATGTCCTTCGTGGCACGTCATCAGGGCTCAGGCAGGACTCTCCCATCTGTTCCAGGCGGAAAGATTAGGATAAAAGGGGTCATTGTGCCTTTCCCCCTCCAACTAACTTTAATCTCAGTGAAGGGAAAAATCTAAACGCTCAAAAAACCTGGATGAGAGCGTCCTGCTCAGATGAGATGTTTGCAGGATAAACAACCATTACAAAATAAGACTGAAAAGAAAAAACAACAACAACAACAAAAAAATTGCAAAATAAGCTGTGTTTCAGGCAGTAACACAACTGGCCCTTGCCTGGTCCAGTGCTGGGGAGCTGAGGCTGGGGGGATCAGGGATCTGCCGCAGCCCGGCTCCTCCGCAGAGTTTTGCTTGCTGAGGAATCGGCCCGTCTGTTAAATATAGCTGATGAGCTGTTCTTGAATTGCACCTAATTACGTCTCCTCTCCAGCGCGCTGGCGCTTCCCAGCTCTTTGTAGCTACAAGGAGCTGGATGATTGCGGCTTGAACTCCTCAGGTGGAGCGAGACGCTCATTTGTTATCCCCCGGTTTGGCTGTCGCGTTACTTGGGAGGAGGGAGATGAAAAGTTGAATTCTTTGAGAAGGGAGGGGAGAAAATAAAAAAAAAAGAGAGGGGAAAAAAAAAAAGAGAGGAAAAAAAAAAAAATCCTGGTGAGATTCCTTTTGAACTCTTTGCTCATTAAGATGTCAAAAGGTTGGGTGCCCTGGCAACTGCTTCTCCTCTCTAAGCAGGGCTTGAAATTGCTGCTGTCCTGTAGGGAATTCGCAGGCGCTTGCCCAGCTCGGTGTCCATGGGAAGATGCCTACAGCCGGGTACCTGACAGCTACAGGATCCCTTCTGAAAACCTTCTCTAATTTAAGCAAATACAGCTCTCCTAGCTGGGAGCATCCACCCCTCGGGGACCTTGGGTGCCAGGTCCCTATCCTGTGTCACCTCAGCCAGCCCTCCTTGGGCCTCTTCTCTGCCTTTCCAGCCACAGGGAAAATATCAGTTCAGGGCCCTATGGGTCATTTCCGTGGACTTCACCCAGAAAAAGTCATTGCCTGAAAGATATTTGGAATTTTTTTTTCAGGCACTGGCTCTCAAGCATCAGTTTGGTTTTGCTGAGTTTATTTTTTTTTCAAGATTGTGCCAAATTTCAGCCCGTCGCTTGCCAGCCACTCCGTCCGTCTCCCATCTGCAGGGCTTGCAAAATTGCTGCCCCATTTTTTCAGCTTTTGGGGAAGAAAAGCAAATCCTGCTATCCCTGCAGGGCCAGAGGCTGGAAGCACAGGGAGGCTTCAGAATCCCATGCCAGCGAATGGTCCCCTTCTGCACAACCTATTGCTCTGGGGCCACGTCTGTCCCCAAAGGCGAACGTGGGGAGTGGGGAAAAGGTGCAGAGTGAGGCCATGGGTTGAAAAGCTGGTGAAGTGGTATTCAGGACCCCCAGGAAAGGGGATGCCCCACATGGATGCATGCTGGACCATCACCACCAAATGTCACAGGCTGTGTGAGGCCGGGTCCCCTCCTGACTGCCGTTGGGGAAGGCTCCCGTGCCACCGGCTGAGCTCAGCTGGGAAAGAGACAGAGCTCTTGTTACAAATACACTTCAGATTTCTTCCACGGCAGAGGAAAAGTGCCAACACGACCAAAAATATGCAAAAGATCAACTCTCTGGTTAGAAGTGGCCCGGCTACCAGTTTCAGTCTCAGGCATTTGGCTTTGCTGTGGGAAGCCCTCATCATTTTCTACTGTTTTACTCATAGCCAAAAATATGATGAAACCAGAACTGAATGTGTTTTTTTCTGTCTTATTACAGTAAGCATCATAAATTATTCACCCATGAGACTCAACCGCATTTCTTACTCAAAAGGAGCTTCCTTTTGTCTTCAGGGGCTCAGACCTCAGAGCCTCCCTGGGCTAGCAGCAGAGCCAGGGTGACATGGAGGTGGCCAGTGTGTCCCGCTGCCCGAGGTCCCCTCCAGAGGAACCCAGGGGCTTTCCCACCCACCACAGCCCAAACACATGGGGATATCACTGCCAGCTTTTACCCGGTGTCCCCATGGTGTCCTGGCCCCAGCTGTCCTCATGGCAGGAGCAAACCCCATTAGGCGGTGTGGGTGCAGAAATGGGGCAGAAGTGGGTTTTGGGGCAATTCCTGGCGGGCAGTGGGCACCCCCATCATGGCACCCATGAACCGTTGCACCAGGTCCTTCTAGAAATGCACGTCCTAGGACAATGTCAGTCTAATCAGCGCCCTCTTCGTTAGCAGGGACCTATAATTAGAAGCAGCAGCCAGCCATCTGCTTTTATCTACTCACATCACACGGTGTCTCTCCGCTGTCCTTTATTACCGGCCATCGTTTTAGATCAACGTTTCCCTCCACCCCCAACTGTGTCTTATCTCACTTTCATTATGGCTAATGACCAGCACTGGCACTGCTCCGTGGCAGAGCAGCGAGAGTGGGCAGTGCTGGGAGTGCTGCAGAAACTGAGCCCGTATTTGCTGCCTACCTGCCCTTTATTGCTTTCCCGGTAATATTTTGGGGGTTCACAGCCTTGCCAGTGGACCTTCCTGAAATACCCACTGAGCACTGGGGCTGAGAATAAGAAAACGTTGGAGAAAATATACCTTCTCTTCAATATTCCAAGTTTTTTTCAGCTTGTAAAATGTTTTCCCAACTTTTCCATTGTGTCCCACTGCCGGTGAGGATGGCATCTGCCGGGACATCAAGGGGACACCTTTGTGGTCCACATCAAGTGGCCAGGAGCTGCCGGGTAGTAAGACCTTGGAGAAAGGGAAGGAGAAAACCCCTTTTTATGTATCTTTAAATTTGGTGCCTAGGCAAAAGCATAAGACATATAAATGGATTAACAGCCATGGTTTATTAGCGCTCCTTAATTCACTTCACAGGGCTGAGGGAAAAGTTATTAGCAGATGTATGGCCAGTAATAAGCTAATTATAACCCTGTCAGATCAGAGATTTGAAGAGGTGGGTAGTTTCATGTGTGAGATAACTATAATTGTCTGTTAAAGATTATGAATTAATATTGATTTAATAAAGCTGTGGCCATTTATTTCTGCGGCAAAGACTAGTTAGTTATTCTGGGAGGCACCAACCTGTCTGCCGGAGGTGACTGTTTGGGAGGCCAAAATGCACATGGGACCGGTCACTGAGCCTGTGTCCTGCCCATCGGTGTCCCCATCGCTGGCTTTGACGGGGACGGTGTCAGTGCCCGGCTCCGAATTCACGCCCTGTGTCCTGCAGCACCATGACGCCTTAGCCTCGGGGTCAGGATGCACGTAGTGGGTGGGGAGCACATCCCACACACACACCTCCGGACCCCGGGATGGCAGTGGGGGGGTCGGGACGGCGTGCCATGCCGTGCCATGCCATGTGGAGGCACCAGGAGCTGGCGTGTGCCAGGAGCCGTGGGGCCACAGCGCTTTTGTTGTGGGTAGGAAGCAGAGAGCGCACCCCGCTTCTACGAAGCGCATTAATCACCGCTCTGATCTGCTCATTTTAACCATTTCTCCGTCTGGTGCCTGTAAAAGGTCTTTATTTTTGGCACCGAAGGAAAGCACCCCCCTGCCCGGTGAGGCTTTTTCTGTCTCTCTAGGGGAGAAACTTAGCTGTCACCATGCGCCCTTATACACATGCCCGCCGAAGGATGCTGTGCCAGGATCCAGATGTTTGATCCTGTTTTTCTGTCGGGTTCTCACACCAGGGTACCTGAGCCTGGCTGGCTGCCCTCTGTGGTGGCGTGGGACGATGCCCTCATTGTCAGGACACTGGCACGGGACAGCATGCACAAGGGTGGGATTGCCCTCGTGCCTCGGGGACCAAGGCAGCCCCGGTGCTGCTTAGATCATTTCCCAATTTACAGCTGCTGTCCAGGATCACTTCAGTTTTTCCCCCTCTCAGCCCGTAGCTGAGTGCCACCTACTTTGGCATATTCGTGCCTCATCATTTGTTTCCATAAGCCGTTGCCAGCTTGAAGGCAAGCATGGAAAAAGGCAGGCACAGTCATCTCCTGCAGATGGAGCGTGGCCACGGGGAGCCAGTGTGAGCCCCCACGCTGCCAGCTCCCCAGGCTTTTCCCTATCTCCTCCGGGCTGGCAGGCAGAGATCTTTACTTTGGGTTTCTTTTTTCTGAGATGGATCCACTTCCCCAAGGTGAGCTCCAGCCCTTCATACCACCCGAGTCCCACCAAATTCCTCTCATGCCCAGAGCAAGTAAAGGCAGGTCCCCGGGGCGGTGGGAAGGCGCTTTGGAGAGGAGCAGCGCTGCATCGTGCAGGTCTCCTCGCCGTACATCCCTCGGTCCCTCCGTGGTGGTGGCACCATGGCTCACACACGGTCACAGAGGGTAAAATCCTGCCATGGTTTTCACACACATTGGTCCTACTGGGCTGATGCGCTCGTTAAAGTCAATTACAGCATGACTTAGTTTAAGGCTGCAGCTCACTTTAAATGTAATTACTTTCCCCTGAGGCTTTCCATGGGAGGGTGGTTTCAAAGTGAGGGTGGCTCCTTTTTTGCATCTCGCTCCTTTTCCTGGAGGAGCTTAGGTGAACCCAAGCGAGAAAATACCCCCATTTCTTGCGTTTGTGCCAGGCGTGGGGCAAGTTTAACGTAAACGGCCTGAAGAATCCGAGGCAGGACTCCAGTTTTCCGCTGAGATCTGAAACACCCGTCTCTGCCGCTGCGCCGTTTCGGAGGCGCGTTGCATTACCTCGTTATCTGATGGACTAGCTATCAACGGCAGCTTCGAAGTGAAGCGCCACGGAAAATCTGTGTAAGCTATCTGCAGCCTGGCAGCGCAGATACACTTTGATTACAGCTTACTTTTTACACTTTGATTACAGATTACTCTCTCTCCTGTGTGTCATGTGTGTGTACGTGCCCGGCTGGGGCACGGTGACCCGTGCCAGCTCTCCCTCTGCTCCGTGATGCTCAAGGAGAACTCGCCGTAGTCTCGGCTTTTGTGAAGCCGCAGCTCCTGGAGCCTTGGGATGCTGCCACAATCTCACCTGTGGTTTAAGCAGAACGAGAAGCTTCCAGCTTCCACCACGGCAGGGAAAAAGCTGGAAAACACAAAGCCTCCAGGCTCTGAAAGCCAGAACCCCATTGCACAGAGCACGCTGTTGCTGTCTGGCGTTTGCAATGCCGTTATTTTAAAGCCAAGCTTGTTATTCTTGCTTTGAGACAGGGAAGGGGTTTGTTTTCCTGGGCTCAGCAATACCCTATGAACCCATCCAGGCTCTTGCGTTAAGGAGAGGCACACGCTTCCTCATTAGGGGGTTGTTAAGATGAGTGGTGAAGACAGGATCTGGGCCAGAGGGGTCCACCACTTGGTCTTGAACCACACTGGAAGTCGCTTAGCCCCACAACATTGGGGTAACCACTGGTTTTTTGTATTATTGGACAATTTGGATATTATTTGGGGTATTTGGGGATTGCTGGGTGCAGTGGTTTTGCATAATGGTTTTATAAACACCATTGGGATCTGGCAGCTGCTAGTTAGAGAGAGCCAGGCTGCCAGAAGACATGGAAATGCAAAAGGAAATCTTCTCCTCTGTTATAAGAGCGATGCCACCAGGAAAAGCCCATATTCCCACTGTGAGACCAGCCCAGCGATTCCCATCAGGACCGTGGCCTTCTGGACCATAGGAACACGGGCAAAAATTCCATCTGTGCTCTGGCAGGGTATACAAGTGTTGCTGGAAAGTATGTTCAACCCTAAGGGTTTTTTTAAATACATTTGAGTATCATGTTGTTCTAAGGTCACTGGAATCTAAAAGCCTGGCTCCTGTAAAATTAACGTCTTGAGTTGTTTTGCCCGTGGTACAGGACTTGCCTTCCATTCATGAAGTGAAACGTCACAGAGATATTAAAAAAAAAAAGAAAGAAGCTCCAGCTCACGAAATGCTAAATGGCTGGAGCAGAGACACCCCGCGATGCAACACGGGTAAATTCGGTCCTTTATCTTCCGAGATAATCGCATCTTCGAGGGGAAGATTTGATCTGCTGCTTTGCTTCACGAGATGCTCAGCCTGCCAGACGAGCACTTACAAACCAGGACTCGAAGCCCATGGAAGGAGCCGCTTGAAATTGCCGAACGCCCAGCTGCCACGGGAGAACAACTCTTCCCGCTTTTCCCGGCACACCAGGCTCCTTCGAGGCAATTTGACTGGTGCTCCTGGTGTTTACGCTTGCGTCCTACGCTCGCACCGAGGCGTGAGCCTCCGCTTCCATTTCGCGCCGGGTGACTTGAGAAGACCGGGTCCGGGACTGGGAAGGTCCCTCTGCCCCGCTCTCCAGGAAAATGCCACTGGTGGGGATGCGGGAAAAGAGAAACAAACTGCGGGGAGGCAGAGTGGCGGGGAACCTGTGCGTGCCCACCCCCGCCTGCTGGAGCGGGGAGGGAGAAGGGGAGGTTTGCAAGATGCTTTTCCAGCTTTTGGGATCATGCATCACCCACGGCAAGGACAGGAGGTGGATTCGCGTGGGTGGAAGGGCATGAAACGGTGGTGGCTGAGGGGGCATGACCTTCCCCATCTCCCCTGGGGGGATGGAGAGGGAGAAAAAGTATGAAAAAGGGGAACAGTAGTAAAAGTCAGAAGCTGGGGTGTGAAACTGGAAGATGGGAAGGCGTGGGAGTGATCTGGGCTGCCTCAGCGCCCAGTTCCTGCGGGCACTCACTTGTTAAACTGCTCAGATTTCCCTAAAAAAATCACCCACAGTGAAGGTTTTTGAAGCGGCCGGGATGGCAGCGCAGAGCCTAATCCAGGGCTGGGAACACGGAGTCTTCTCTTGGAGACCCCCACCTTCCCTCGGGGGAAACCCGAGGTTTCCTCACTCCGGTGTTGTGCAACAGCCCCCCCCCGACACCCCCTTCCCGGGGCTGAGACTTTGCCGGGTGGAGGCTGCCAAGGAGCCAAGTGGTGACAGGCCCCCTCCATCATCCTCCTCCCAAAGCGCTGGTGTTGGAAAAAGCACTGAGGGGCTTTTGCTGGGCCAGCTTGTGGCGTGGGCAAGAAAATCCCTGATTTTCACAAAAAAATTTAAAAATTATTAATGACACCTGGTGGTATTAATACACCCAGTGGCACCTTACTGGTGCTGGGAACACCAACACAGCCGGTGGCACCATTGTAGCCATCGGCACTGGTATCACCAGTGACAAAGGTACAGCCGGTGGCACTTCTGCAGGTGTGTTATGGTTTGAAGAACCCACAACAATTTATTGTCATTTAGACAATTATTCTATTCCCCAGTGACCCCTCCCCACCCGGGAAGGGGAATTGGGGAAAAGAAACAGGAAACCTGAGGGTTGAAATATAAACAGATTTGATAGAATAAGAGTAAACAGTGAATATTAATAATGCTGAAGAACCACTATTGATCTTGGTACCAGAATGAAATACATGAGGGTTTGAAATACACGAGGATGGAATACACCAGGATGAAATGCACGAGGATTTGAAATACATGATGATGGAACACACCAGGATTTGAAATACATGATGATGGAATACACAGGATTTGAAATACAGAAGGCCCATTCTATCACGGGAAGCCGTGCGCTCCCAGCAGTGGACAGAAAGTGTTGGAGACTGAGAGTGCTCTGGCTTCAGGAGGAATGGAAGGGCTCAGGGGTCTGGTGCCGGGGCAAGAAGTTCTCAGGATGGAGGCCATCACAGAAGAGGAAAACTCCTCAGCAAACTTTCGAATTTGTATTGAACGTGACGTTCAGGGTATGAAACAATCCTGTTGGCCAGCTTGGGTCTTGACCCGAGTTTTGCTCCTCCTCACCCCCGCACCTGGCGAGCTCGAACACACTTGAGATCTCGAAGCCCGCACCCCAAAGCCGGCTCTAAAGTACACGCTGTCACAGATCCCGACACCAGAGTGTCGGTTTTCCCGAGCGTTAGAGGAGACCTTGCTGCCAAGTGCAATTACTGAAAGAGAAATTAACCCTGCGTGGCTCAACGCGGGACAGGGGAGCCCCGCCGGGTGACCGTCCGTCCGTCCCTCCGTCCGCCGGGTGCTCGGCGCTGCAGGCGGGCGGGCGGGCGGGGCGCGGCCCCTTTAAGGCGCGCGGGCGGCGCGGCCCCGCCCCGCCCGGCC
>JAOXJM010000005.1:27123049-27140958 GCA_026413425.1 Tringa solitaria
CCTTCCCTCCCTCCTGCCCCCCAGCCCCGCCGGGCTCCCGCTTCCTCACGCCGGGCGCTGCGGTGGCGCTTCCCGCCCCGGCGCGTGAGGCGAGGAGCGGCGGGGGCTGCCCGGAGCGGGCCCGGGGCCGAGCGAGGGGAGAGGGGGGGGGGCGCGGCCGGCAGGTCGGGGTGCGGGCGGGCGCCGTTACGTAAAACCGAAAATGTGCGGCGGGAGCAACTTTCTTTTTTTGTTGTGTTTGGTTTTTTCCTCTCAAGGGAAAGCGGTGCTCGGGGGGCTGCGGGGTTTTGGGGGGTGGAGCCCCGCGCTTTGCAAACTAGCGGGGACACCGCGGGGTGGGGGCACCCTAAGGGCCTTCCCCCACCTCCTCGTTTTTTTTTTTTTGGGTTTTTTTTTTTTTTTTTGTTGTTGTTCTTCCATCCTTCTTTCAATTCTGCTTTATTTTTCGGCTCCTGCCCCACATCCAGATTTGCAGCCGGTGGTTTCACGCCGACACGGCAGCCCGGAGAAATTAACCGGCGTCCACGGGGCCGGGTAGGGGGATCCCAGCCCCGGCTCAGGGTCGCCCGACCGCCCCTAGAGAGGTGTCATTTGTGGGCCGGGGCCGGGGCTGGGGTCCCGGGCAGGGCCCGCGGCGATGGGAGCTACCGAGCTCGCCCATCGGCGGTGGCTGTGGAGTTTTAGTGGCTGGCGTGTAAATATTTACGGTGGGTAAACAGGGCCGGTGTCTGCAGGCAACAAGTGTACGTTTCTCTAAACCCCAGCTGCAGTCTCTGGAGTGATTGCTTTTTTTTTTTTTTTGGCCTTTTTTTTTTTTTCTGTCGATTCTTTATAATTTCCTGTTCCCTCTTTTTCCCTCGGCCCTTCCTCCTGCTCCCTTGCCCTGACAATGCACAAAGAGCAGGCTGCAGTGGGTGCAGGCAGCTGCCTGCCATGTGGGCTGCTGCCAAAGCCACTGAAGCAGCAAAACCTCCAGGGCTCCGGCTCCCCTGGGGCTCTGGCTGCGCTGACCCCATAAACCCATCCCTCCTTCCACCGCTTTGAACCCTGTGGATGTCCCCCCGCCTGTCCTGCTTCTGCCCGCGTCGGAGGCTGGGTCTGCTCCATGAACTTTGTGTTTTGGGTCAGCTGAAGAATTTGCCCGAGAGGACAGTGCGGCTGGAGGTGATCCGGGCGATGGGTATTTCCTAACGCCCGCCCTCTTGGTTCCCAGGCGTTTATGGCTTGAACTCTTTCTGCGACCTCACCCTCAGTATTCACACGAAGCAAAGGTTGGCTGTCCGAATGCCTGAAAACGGCAGGGTTTTGCTGATTCGGGTATTTTTAATCTGATTTTGCTGGATGTTGTGTTCCGTTGGTATTCCTGGGCAGCGTGGGGTGAGAGTTTTTCCATTTAGCGTAGGGTTTTTATCAGCAAGTCTAAGTTTTAGTTTACCACGTGCTTTTCAGATAAAGGTCTGATACTACTAGTAATTCATAAAGGGAAGGAATGCGAGTTGAGACAACTGGGTGAATATTTCCATGTCTTTTGAAATTGGCGACAAAACTCCTGGAGGGCTTTAGCGAAACCATGCTTACCTGGATGGCTTTAGTGAAGTCATACTTAATTCTCTGAATTTCACTGCTCGCTCTTTGGGTGATTTTTTGGGACCTAGTTCAGCCTCCCATGTGCCCTGGGTCTGCCTGGCTCTGTGTGGGAGCCGTGCCTTGGGTGGGGAATATGGTCAGCAAGGCTCACAAAGTGTTTTGAGACCAAGTTCCAAGATGCCATTGGAGGGAAGGGAAGTTCTGTGTGTGACAATATTTTATAACTTCAATTGAGTAAGTTTCAGTATGAGAGAGACTCTTGCAAAATGCGTTTAGTTTATTGAAAGCAAATGCACTCAAAAGCCCAGTTTGTTGTTGCCAAAAGGGAAAAAGTAGAAGCTATTTTTGGTGCGAGAGAGGAGATGGGGCACGCACATGTCTGGGGCAGGAAAACACTGGTACTTTGTTCTTCTGGCTTCATGTGGGTGGTGGTTTCTGTTATGTAGCTGTGTGTTTCTGCCAAGTTGCAAAACATACCTGGTTCTGAAAACCCTGCGGAGGTCAGGGCCGGCTCTGCGGAGCTGGTACCGGGCCCGTATGAGAACGCCTCCCACGCCGGCATCTCCAGAGCCGGAGAAGTGGGTGGACGCTTCTGGCTTCACACCTTTGAGTGCCAGGGAGGTGACTGGCATTTTTTCGCGACGGGATCTGGACTGAAACCATAAACTTGTTTCATGCAAGCCACCGAACAGCTGCTGCTTGGCAATACCTTGCACTCGCTAATGGCTGTGGTTGGATTTGAACCAAGTTGCCTCGAGTGGAGGTTGTACCGGTCCCTGGAGCCATCCTGCGCTAAATCCAAAGGGGGTTTGGTTCAGGCTGTCTTGTAATTAGGAGATCCAGTCTGGTAAAGGCAGTTCTGTTATGATTGGCGATGAAGGCGTGCGTGCAGCTGTGCTGATAGCTATATGTGTTAAGAGAGCTACCCGTCTCATCTCCTCGGCAGCTCTGGACCGCGCTGGCTGGAATTGGGTCATGGGAGATGTCTTTATCTTTCCTGACATGGCTGTAAATTATTTGTCCCCTTGATGTCCCCTGGTGTTGCTCCCACAGCTGGTTCTGGTTGTTAGTGGCCTCTGCTGAAATACAGTCCTGTTCGTGGTCAGGTCACCCTGGGAAAAACCTGCTTGAAGTCAACTGTAATTTATGCGTTTGAGATACTGTCATCTTCAAAGCTCTTTGGGGAGGAGGAAAGTTGTGGTCTCCCCGGTTTCTAGACGAGTAGGTAGGGAAGGAGGATTAAATCGGTCAAGTTTCAGAGGGGGGGTTTGGCTGGCTAATTGGAGCAGTTGTGAAGGGGCATGCGTTCGAGAGTGCCTGTGTTTGGAGCACAGCACTACCCATCCCTAACCCGGTGTCTCATCCTGACCAGACAACTAGGCATGTCTGAAAATTGAGGCTGGGGAGGTTACATGAAGTTCAATGTGTCAGAGCAAGTCTGCTGGAGAGCTGGTGAAGAGGAGTCTCTTTCCCCACGAGTGCTTTGCCCGTTCAGCGTGAGGCCTCGTTACTCCCAACGACAAAGTACCAGTTCCCTCCTGGCTTTTGTGCCTGCAAGCAGCGATCCCCCAAATGCAGACCATGGGCTAGATGCAGGGGCACTCAAGGAGATGGAAATCCAGGGCGACGTGTTCCTAAAAGGACCGTTATCTTCGTGCAGCTGCATTTGTATGAGCTGTGGCTCGCTTTAGTTCTCACTGAGAGATTTCGATGGAGAGCAGGGTCAGCTCTAATGGCGCTAGAAATGAGGTGTAGCAGCACCCAGTCGCCTCTGTGATTAGTGACTGAGGATTTTGCAGCTACTTACAGATTTGGGCATCATGAAATCATGGATTCTCCTCTAGGATGCTGTGGCATAGGCTCTTGCATGGCTTTGAAGGGCTCTTGCTGTGCATTATCATAGGAAAATGTTGGAGAATTGCTGTTTATGGCTGGACTTGTGCTGGCACGCAGGCATTGGCCTCCGATTTGCCCTGTAATGTCAAAGGGATAGATCCTTTCATAACAGTAGAAAATGGAAATGAGTATCATTCAATGAGTGTGGCTACAGCAGAGACACTTTCTAAAAAAAAAGGATTGAAGAGGGGAGCTGGAGCTCTTGAGTAAAGGGCATGGAAATGCCTGCAAGAGGCTGGTCAGAGTGAGGGAGGGATCTGGTGGGAAGGGGAGGAGGAGAGCAGAAGGAAATGAGTGATTTGGCAGTTTTGGGAAGTGAACCCTGACCTGTGCACGAGGCAGCAGCAGAGACTGTACTGGGAATTGAGAAATCTGGGTTGCACCCCCAGTCCTGCTGCCCACCCCAGTCGTCACTTCCCTTGTTGAGGCCACCAGCTCTCCCTTCCTGCCAACCTGCCGCTGGCAGCTGGGGACACCAGAAGGGGAGGAGGGTGCCCAAGGAGAGGGTGCTCCTGGTGAGCAGCCAGGGCTCTACCCCTGCCATCGACACTTTGGGAAGTTCAGAGATGGGACGTGGTTGTGGCTGGGCAGGCAAGAAGAGGCTGTGGTTGCTGCGGACCTTCCTGCTGACAGTATGTGCTTGAGCGCTGGACTGAATTTGGCTTTGGGATGTCCAGAGAGAAACCCTGCCTGCAGGGGAGGGGTGACTGGTGGAGGAAAAGCATTAAAGACCAAGCTAGATGGCTGTGGCCGTGATTGCTACCATGGTGCTAGTGCTGGAGGAGAGCTGGGGCGTGTGTGGGGGGGACAGGGGAGAGCAAAGCAATCGGCACGGTTATGTGCCTGCTGGGTGGCATGGAGGATGCTGATAATGGTTAGTGCTCTCAAGCGCTTTATAGCCGCAGAGCACTGAACAAACATTAACGAATGTTAAGGATAGCAGCTTTGTCTAGTTACAGAGAAGGGAAGTTAACTCCAAATTAACTTTATGATCCGTGAAACTGAGGGTTATTTAAAAAAATAATAACGTAAATGGAAATGCTGAAGTTTTCCAGAGTCGCTGAGTACGCTGCTTGTTGTTTAATGCCTTCCATTTTTTTCACTCCCAGTCTGTGTTTTTGGCTCGGGAACAAATTACAAGCAATATCAGCTTACGCTTGGATTTGAACCCACATTACTCTTAGTCAGCTGAAATATTTCCCCTTATCACCGCTCCCATAATGTTTATTTTAGACCGGATAGCATCATGGCTTTTCTGCTAGCTGTAGGGAAGAAGCCAGTCTTTGAAACAGCCCAGCACCTTGGAAAAAAAAAATGATCTCAAAGCCGGTCTGGTTTCTGAATGAGATACAGCTTCATTTTCCACCGAGAGCTTTATGCAAGGCTGTATCCCAGAACGGTTCACGGCATTAAAAACCCAGGAGGCGGCAGATGGATGAATTGCTGACAGATTTAAAATCTTATGACAAACATAAAGCATTCAGACGTGAGGCCAAGGCGGGAGGAAGGTTGCAGGGGGAGGTGGAGGCAGAAAGGTCGAGTAAGTTATTCTGGGCAGGAGGAGATGTGCAGGCGAAGGCAGACTCCAGCGGGTTCAACCTACAAGGGGAAGGGAAGGTCTTCCAGAGGAGGGATGTGGCGAGGAGCCTGCTCCCATCAAAGGGCAGGGAGCCCTCCGTGTCCTGGACCGGTGGTGGGAGGAGGATGAGGAAGAGGAGGAAGGGGGGCAAGTCCGGCCTTGCCAGTGATGCTGAGGCTGGGAGGAATGGGGCTGCCCTGGGAGGGGACAATGTGGTGGGGTCCAAATGGTTTCCTCCTGTGGGAAGTGGTCCAAGGGAGGGTGCCAGCACCCAGGGAGGCAGGGAATGGTGTGGGTATTGTCTCTGGAAGCTGCAGCCCGGCTCTCCTGGTGCTGCGTGTGTGGAGGGAGGGAGAGCCGGCAGGATTTCCTCTCTGCGGCGCTGGCTCCCGGGTTAATAACTAACCAAGCAGTCTAGGTTTATCCTTTCATTGTGGAAGCGAATTATTTACATAATACCACTCGGGTAATCTTTATTTAGCATTGTTTCCCTGGCGTAACACTGGACAGAGTGGCGGTGCCCAGAAATGCAGTTTCGGCCCAAATATATGGGAAGTTAACCCTTCCCGTCCGGGTGTGCTTCACCCAGCCCATGCCAGGGAACTGGCTCTAAACTGAAGAAATACTCCGGTGGTGTGGCCATCTGTCATGTAGTTTTTGGAATCTCTGTGTCTTCTAAACCCTGTTTTCTGCAGGCTCTGGGCTGGTGCTCTGTTCTGGTACCTGAATGCTTCTCACCAGCTTCCTGAGCAACACAGTTAAGGTTTGTCCTGTGCATGTTAGGGCAAGAGAGTGGTTTGTGTTGCCTTCTTCTGTGTCTCTATGTTAAAGAAGGCAGAAGGAAAGAAATGTGTCAGCCTGTGGGTGGAGTATGACAGGATTTGGGAAGGTTCCTGGTGCGGATCATCCCATCGTCTGTGATCAGTCGCTGAGGACTTGCTGTCTCCCAGGCGGGCAGGTTTTGTCCTCCTCGGGGAGCGTGTAACTGGAAGGTCTGGAGGCTTAGGTGGTCGTGTAAAGAGCTGGGGCCTGATTATTTTGGCACTCTGTGGAGAAGGACCGAGACCCGGGCTTGGCTTTCGGTGGGATACGGTGGGAGAGTGAACGGGTGAGTAGGAAGGCAAGCAAAGCCCAGCTTTCTGAAAATCTGCCTCTACCTCTGGCTGTGCAGAGCTGGCTGGAGAGGGTGGAGGGTGTCTTTCCTCTACGCTGCGGGATGTGTGGGCTTTTAACAAGCTGTGGCAAACAATGGAAAGTTGGCTTTCTTCTGAAAATATTTTAAAACCTTATAAAATGACTCCAACAGCTACATTTTTATAGGACCAGGTCTCAGCTGTGTGGTACTTGATCACTTCGTAAATAGCTCAGTCTTTGGCCTCTGCAAACTTCTCGAACACGTACTTCCCAGCGCCGCAGAAGCACTGGTTAGCACATGGTTTATTGGTGGCAGCACCTGGCTCATATAGCAGAAGCACTTTGCAGCTCCGCGTAAGTGTTTACTGCCGTTTGCCGCGTGATCTCTTTGGCCTGATGTTGCGAGGAGCTGGTTTTGGGAAGGCTGTGAGTCCCCAGTGATTTACACTGGGTTACCCGGTGGTACGCGCACGGTCCAGGCTGGACGTTGGCATGCGATGGCCTCTCCCGTCAACCTTGCTTGAGGGCGATGCAGATCCCGTGTTGGTTTTATGCGGGTGAGGTGGACGTTACCCGATCGAACCTGAAGCTTGCTGGAACAAAGGTAGCTTGTTAACACCCTCCTTGAACCAGTTAGGCCTGGCAGGGTGCGTTTGCGTTGGATCAGCGCTGAGACGTGTGACTGCAACATTCCCCATCCGCTGCTTGAAGCCCTAAAGCTTTGTCTACTGACTCGTCAAGCCCTGGCCGTTACCGTCATGCGATTCATGATACCATGTGGTATGTAAATCTTGGGTGTGTAACAGAGCGGTGGTGTTCAGTATCAGAGCCCTGCGCTCGGGAAGCTTCTCCAGTGGTTTGCCTGGGGGTGTTTTTCCATTGGGACCTTAAATAACTGTCCCGTCTTCTCTGGCACAGGAGTTCCTTCTGTTTGGTGAAGGAGATGACTCTTGTTGGAAAGACTTCCTTGATCAAGCTCTTATTTTTCTGCAGGCACCACATCATATAATTCCATTAATAAACTTTTCAAGCTCCATTTTGAATGCGTTTGCAGCTTTTTTTTTTTTTTTTTTTTTGCCTTTGCTGCAGAGTTTCAAGCTCATGCCAAAGTCTCAGCTTCATTTCTAGGTCACCGATCTGCCCTTTCATTTCCCCCCTCGCGCTGAAGTTGGCCGGCTTGTTTTGATTTGGTAATATGTGAGGTGGTGTCCACAGACAAAACCAGGCAGGCCAGTGAAATTCATGTTTCCCTGCAGCCTTGTTCCTGTTGTGTGTGTGTGTGAATAATAATTTCCAAATGCTAGACCAGAGGTGATTAAAAACTGTCAAAGAAATAAAACGCAGCAAAGTCTGCGTTACAGGAACCCGTGTCCAGTGTTTTGAAAAAAAAAAAAACCAAACACCAAACCTCTCTGAACTGGCAGTGGAAAAATCCTTCAGTATTCTCATTTAAGGCTTTCTAGTCTTAAATAAATGTCACTTGGCTGGGAGGTGCTGACGAGGCAGCCTGAGTGAGCACACCCGGGCGATGCAGGAGGCTGGTTGCCGCTGGCTGTGTGCGGGGGCCTGGGGCTGGTAGCGGTGCCTTTCTGTGCTTGCTTTGCAGAGTTGTTTGGGATCTTTTAGCTGCTGTTGAGATGTTTTTGCATGATGTGGCACAGGCACCTGGGCAGCTAGCTCGGCTGCGGGCTTGTGGCTGGAGTTGCTGAGCGTGACTGGCAAAGGGCAGAGGGGTGAAAGGCTTCTCTGCAGCCCGAGTGGATGCTTGAGTGGATGTGAAGAGCTGGAAACCGAGTCTGTTGCTTGCTCTGAGTTGAGTACACGTGCACGTTTTTCACTGAGCTGCACGGCAGTGGATGTTCAGAGGAGATTTTATGCAACTCTGGTGTTGGGACTGCAAAGCAGTTGTCATGTCATCAGTTAGATGCGTTGAGCATCTTTATTTTTGGAGCGAATGATCCTGCTGACAGCATGTATAGGAGGTGTCAGTCAGCCCTCTTTTCTTCTTCCTCTCTCTATTTTTTTTCTTTATTTGTAGGTTTTAGTTTTGGCTTTGCTTTGCTCTCTTGACAGGGCAACTGCTAAAAAATTTTGTTGTGATTTTTGATGTCTACGTGTCTTAAGATGCCATGATTAGAGACGCACATAGAGCGGCTGCGGTTTTGGTCCAGAACCCAGCCAACTGCCAGCAGCGTTCCTGAGGGCTGTGTGGTGATGGACTGGGAAGCACTGCAGGATTTTGGGTTTTCTCCAGCGTTATGAAACAAAAGTAGAGAGAAATGTCTGTGCGTACCTCAAGGGTTGTGTTTTCATTTTAAATCTCTCGCTGTGGAAAGCTAAGGTTTGCATCTTTTCCACTGAGATTGGCGCTCATGAAACCTAGAGCGCATCTATGGATGTCCTTAAACTCTGAAACAGCAGGTGAAAGCTGAGAAATGGGGAGTTTGGTTTGCCCAGAGGTGGAAAAATCGTTCTGCAGAGGCAGACACGAGTTTGCAGGCTCCCTGGTTGCTCCTGCTTCCCTGCCAAAGACGGTGTGAGTTTTGCTGTCCCTTCCAGTGAGACAAGAACTTCAAGCTCCATCTGTGGCTTGTTGTTTTTTTGGTGTGGTGTTGGTTTTTTTTTTTTTTCTCCTTGCATTTTGTTCAGTTGGGCTCTTTGAATGTCTGTGGATTTCTTCTCGGCAGGAGGCTTTATTCCCCACACAATGCATTATTGTGTTTGTCTCGCTCTAGTTCCTTGTTTTCGTGCGGAAACACCTTGAACCTTTGCCTGAGTTGGAAGATGGGTGCAGAGTCAGACCCCTGGCTGCAGGCACGGGGCTGTGCCAGGAAGAACGTGTCCGTGCAGGACTTCAGCCTTGAGTTACCCGGCTGCTGCTTGAGGCGTTGGAGGTGTTGGGCTAACGCGGGCGCTCCCCTGCCTCTTCGTCAGGCGGTCTACACGTACTTTTGTTTTACAGAGGCTGGTCCCTAGGGTAAAGAAGGCTGTAGCCAGAAATAAGTGAGTGTTCACACTTGCCTTTATGAACTTGTTGAGTATTTTGCCAATTAATTCTTAGGTAACCGAGGCTGAATTCCCTACTGTAAAGGAGACGGCCAGGAATGCTGCTAACCTGGGGCCTGAGCCTTTCTTCACTCGCTCCAGTTTTGCATAAACTTGGTAAAGGTGCCTGTGCTCTTTTTACCCTTCGCAGTCTGCTGTACAGAGCCTCTCAACCGGCAGAAGAAACGTCTAAATAAATACAGCAGCTTCTCCTTGCCGTCTTGCCAAGTCAATTTAGTGTGTATGTTGAGGAGGCAGCGCAATTAGTTATGGAGACAAATGGGTCTTCTCTGTGTTCTGTGCTCCTGTCACACGGCAAGCTCCGAGTGTTGCGATAAGCATAACAGTGAAATCTGTATTAAGCAACCAATTAAGGCATCTGTAGAAGGAGGGGAGGAGGGAAAAGTAGCAGCTTAATATTAACTTGCTAAGAAAGGTGGAGCTGAATTCTATCTTTTAATGGGTTTGGGTCTGTCAGACAAGGGTGATTCCTTCTGCTTTTTTTTTTTTTTTTTTTGTAGGGTCTAGCTGATTTTTTTTAGGCTGTATTTTTGAGGTGTGAGGGCTTTGGTTTTAGTGCTGGCTAAAGGAGTTTGCCACCTCAGTGTCCCTCCCTGTGTTCCTATCCTAGTGCTTCTGCCTCCTGTTATTTTTGGCCTGAGTAGTTGAATGAATGTCTCTTGGTTGCGTTGGGGTTGCACAGCTTTGGGGGTAGTAACCTTCAGGCAGTATTGGTAGAAGTTACGTCCTTTCCTGCTCGTGGTCTGGGCAGCTGAGAAGCTCTGTGGCATTTGCTTCTTTTCCGTGGGCTGGAAATGGACTGTCTGGTTCAGAAACGTGGCTGAGAGTTTCTGCTCCTCCATGGCAGGGTTTGGGCTTCTCACATCGCCCTCCCAGCGCCCGCTGCTGCTTTGTGTGAGCTGCCGGCTGCGATACCTTTGTTCCCTGGATCTTCCTTGTGCTCCCCGGGAGAATCGAGTGGCCTGTGGTGTTGTGCCTTCAGCCCTGCGTATCCAGGGGAGAGCTGATGGATGGGAAGGTTGGTCAGATGCCGTCCTCTGCGCTTCTGTGAGCGTCCATCGTGGCTCAGTCAGGCACTTGATGAACAGAGAGAGAGGGAGAGGAGGGTCCTTTTCCCAAGAGATTTTTAAAACTGCTCTTCTACAGGATCTTTGCTGAATTGCAAATTGCTATTTCCCTCCCACTTCTTTTCTAAATCTGCTGCTGTTCTGTGCTAGAAGTGCAGTAGTTTTTACTGGTGGGCTCTAGTTTTCGTGGCTGAATGTGTGTTGCAGCAGAGTTGTAAGTAACTAATGTGACATTGATCATAATTGGGCAGAGTGTAGCTAATGACACTTTAAATATTTACTTGTGTGGGGAAATGCTGTAACACACAGTGGTCTTTTCCCAGGCACTGGAATAGATTAACAAGATTGGGCTGTATTTGTCACGGTGTTTGGAGAGACAGACAGCTTTCTGTCACTTCTTTGACTGGCAGGTTTTGAATTTTTAAGACAAAACAGAAGAGTTTGTGTTTCTTCCTCCACTCAAAACCAACCAAAAGCCAGGTGGGGGGCAAATCTCGTATGCATTCTGCTTATTTCTGCCTGAAAGTGTATCTTCTTGATGTGTCATTAACCTCTTTGCTCTCTGGTGCTATTTTTAGCAGCCTTATGATCTATGGACAAGGACCTCTTCCAGTAAGCATTTGTAAGCAGCCCAGGCTGGGGCAGGGGGGCATTTGTGCAGAGCCTGGGGTGGTGGGGTTCTCCCTGCCCTGCTGGGGGGGCCCGGAGGAGCTGGACACAGCACCCCCATCCCCAGTCTCACATAGGGAAATCTGTGTAAAGCATTACTCTTCCGTTCCTGTGACCATGGTAACCGACTTGGATACATCAAACTTGACTAATTAACCTAATGGAGAGCCGTTTCCAGGCTGAGTCTCTCCCCTCAGATTTCAGAGCAGAACTTGGGTTGTCTCATCCACCACCAGCCTCCTTGGCCAGTGCTGACTTTATCAGGGTGCAGATTTCTTTCCCGGGTCCGTGTGAGCTGGGGAGGATGTCTCTGAACCAGACTGATGTCTTGGGTGCTTCTCTTGCTCTGCGTTCCCCTCTTGTTTTATAACCTCTCAGATTCCCAGGGGAGGAAGGTCCCAAACTCAGATGGGAAGAACTTGCTCTGATTTCCTCTTTCTGGTCTGATTGAGGTGAAAGTGAATACTTTTCTGTATCTCTTCTGTTTCTGTACTGCACTACAGGATCTTTGCCATCCCAACTGTTACTGTTTAAAACCTGGTCAAATCCTCAGGCTTGAAGCAAAACAGCACATCCTGGAGATGTCTGTGCACGTCTTTGGGTTTCCTCATCTTAATGTACTATAGTTAAAGGCATCACTACTTTGCACTGTTTCTCCTGGGTTTAATTATTATCTCGGTGATTGGAGCTGTAGACTGCAGCAGGGACTTAAGAGTTCAGCCTCAATTAAAAACCATCCTGTGCCAGGCAGATAGCGGCAGGCAGCACTGCTATTCTCAAGTGTCTCCAGCAGTCCATCTAAACACCATGTGATCCGTTCAGTTGAGAAATCTGAGTAGGCAGAAAGCAGTTTCTGGGATAAACCTTGTGAGTGCTTCTCAAAATAGCCTGAAAGCAAGGTTTTGCGTTCCATAGCCGCTCTTGGTCCTTGAGGCTGCTCAGAATTTTAGGCTGATTACTAAATATTGCTAACCTCTGATCCTCAAAAATCACGAGATATTTTTTTTCTTCTTCTTCTTTTTGATGCTGCCTCTGGTGTGTTTGAACTTAAAAGGATTTGCATTTTCATGTCTTTTTAGGCTTAATTGCAAGTATTGGGACCTTCCTTGCTTGTGGTTTCAGCTTCTATATGTTTCAGCAAAGCTGAAATCGCCGTGCAGTTGATGACCTCGTGTTTGACCCTTTGAAACCTCTTGGGCAGCCCAGCAAACAAATGTGCTGTGAGAGGAGCACATGAGAGTAGCCTGAGCCATTACGCTGGTCAGTCATTGACTAGGACTCTTGTTTTTCTTCCTTTGAAGATCTGCTTAATCATTGGCATCGCAACCCCCACTGTGCTGGGCACCTGGAGGGGTTTGCTGGCGGCTCCCCGTGACGTCCTGGGTGACGTGGGAGATGGCAGGGGGGCTTTAGAGAGTCCAGTGCTGTAATCAGGTTTTACTGGAGAAGAGATTGTCATTGATATCCCTGGGATTTGGCATCTGTATAAATACACGAGCCAAGCTCTATTTAAGCGTGTAGGTTCACGTCAGTTCATTTGTCTGGGAATAGGGTAGGGAGCATCCCACGACAGTGGTCCTTCAGTGTAATTTCTATTCCCAGTATAAAACATAGATGCTGATGAGGTGGGGCTTGAGAAGTGTAAATCCCTGTAAATGCCAGTGCAGCTGGATGGAAGTGAGTGCTTCAGATGCGGCTGATTTCAGGCCTGATTGAGAGATGGGGAAACTATCTCTCACTGCATGGCTGAAACTGGTGCTGTCACCCTGGTGGAGAATAGCGCCTACTGAAGGTTTGCGAAGCAGCTCTGAGATCTCATGACTGAGTTGGTTTTCCACCCTTATTTGCCATAATACCTCTGAACCTTCAGGAGATGCTGCAGAACTGAATTCTGCAGCTGCATTCACACAGGAGGAATGAGAATTGCTGCTTTCAGTTGTGGGGAAAAAAAAGTCTGCTGGTATCAAAGGCTTGTGATCCTTTAGCTTGTGGCTTGGAAAAACAGGAGAAAATTGATTCTGAGGGCTGATTGGCATGTGGAGAGAGGTAAAGTCCTGGCTGTCTGTGGGCCTTATTTAATGAACTTCTGTGTCCTTCGCGCGTTTGTTGTGTTGGTGGAGCTGAATTTCATTGGCAAAAACGTGCTTTGAACGAATATCTTAAATGCACTCTGAATTGCTTGCCTAAAGGGCCATTTTAAGCTAGGTTTCCAGGAGCATCCCCGTTCTTGCTCTGACTTTGGTCTGCTCTCCCCTCCTGGACCAGCTGTCTGCGTGAGAGGCATCTCTGCTGAGACTGGTGCGTGTTTGATGCTCACCATGTACTGAGCAAAAGCCATGAAAAATGTCGTTGGGATGGCAGTGATTTGAGGTAGCTCTAGAAAATCATTTTCTGCTGGTGGATAGTCCCAAAGTATTTCCCTCCACACCCCCCACCCCCCCCACCCCTTCCCCAAAACAAAAGAAGAGATGAAAGGATTCATTAGGAATTATTCACTCAGCTCTGCCGCCTGTCTGAGATCTGGCTGTCTGCGTTCATCCCCCAACCCCGGGGAGGGTCAGAGGGCATCTCCCTGGGGAGGATTTGCTGTTGACTGAATTGCACTCTGTCATTATCCTGCTGGATAACGAATGCAGTGGCCTCATTGGCACTGGCTTCAGAAAAAGCACGGTCATCTGCATGCGGCCTTGAGGCGAGAGGGGAAAACCTAAGGAGAGCGGCGTGGAAAACCTCATCTTGTGGGAAAAATACGGGACGGATCCAGGAGGTTTGGCACAAGGGTTTGCTTCCTGCGTGATGCTGAGCAGGTCTGTAGCTGCTCCGTGTTATCTTCCTCGGGAGGTGGGGAGACACAGCAAGAGGGTTTAAAGGACAAAACCCCTTCTGATGGGGTGCAGCTAGTTAGATTTGGTTCTGTTTTCCTCAGTGGAAAATGTAGCATGCTTGTGAAACAGTTTGAGATCTTTTTAATGAGATTTAAGCCATTTTTTTTCTCTGTTTGTTTTTGTTTTGTTTTGAAATAGGTTTCCTGAAAGAAAAACATACAAATCCCCCTGAGCTAATTGGTGTGTGATTTGAATTCAGCTGCTACCTTGGAAGAGCTTTTCCAGCAGCTGATCCGAAAACAACCTTTGTGGGTTGTCAGTCAAAGCTAAAGGATCTTGAAGTTGCTGGTGGGGAGGAGAGAGGTGTGTTTTGTTTGATATGCTGCATCTTTTAGTTCAAGTGTCATAAAATACTCAAGAGACGTGTGAAAAACACCCTAATGGAGAGGGGCTATCAGAGGGATGAAAGTCTTGGTACCTGGGAATGAGGAAGAAACAGTTGCGGGTGCTGGAGCCCGTTGGGCTGGCTGAGGAAGTAATAGACCTGAAGAAAGTTTACATTTTAAGCACCAATTTTGAATGATACCCACTGCCCTGTGCCTTGATCTTCTGTTTGGCCGCAGGCTTAGGATGGCTTGAGGCTGTCCCCTTCCAGCATGTGGTTGGACATTGCTGAGCTGCACGGGGGTGGCCAGATGCAGCCCTGTGAAGTAAAGCATTAAGCTTCAAATGGTGGCCTTCATTGCCTTTAGGCTAAATCGGTTCCCTGGAAGATGCTGTGATAAAATTGCTGGCCCAGGTAATTTGCGTCCTGATGATGAGCAGCAGAGGGGAGAGCAAGAGTTTGTGTCTCTGCTTATTGCTGCCATCCGTCTTGCAATCAGGAATTTATGAAATGGCCTTTTGTGTTACAGAGCAGTGTGTGCGAGTGCATATTTAAGTGGTTAGCAAATATATCCAGTTGCTAGATTGGATCACATCACTGTCTAACAAATATAGATGGTGATGGGTCACATCTGGGTGTCCTGACAGTACAGTACAGGAGGGGAGGTAGTCTTAGCGAGTTTTAAATCTTATATCTGAAGCAGGGTAGTAATTGCTTGAAATCACTGTAATTCTGCCACCAGCATTAAAGGATGTAAAATTATCCTGTGCTGTAATAAAATGAAAAAAATACAGCTGCCTGGAAAATTCTTGTTGCTGTAATCCAGCACAAAGTGTGTGGGACTGGTTGTGAATCAGTTTAATTGCTTTTGGGGGGCTGATCCTCCAGATCCTCACTGCTGTGAGAAATCCTTCTCCGAGGGATGGCTGTCTTCAGGCTGGTGTTCAGCGGTGCCATGCGTGACCGAGTAGTAGCTTGTAGCATTTATGAACTAGGGCAGAAGTAGATCCCTTTATTCAAGGCAGACTCAAATAAGCCTTCAGTACTATATACTAGGCCCCAAATTTGCCTACGTTATAAATAAGTATGTGGCTGTGTGCTTGTGTGTGTTTCTTTTTTTAAGCTGAAGGCAACCCCTTAAGCTCTTTTCTGCAGGTCTGTTCAAGCTGGGGCATGGGGAATTCCTAAGAGGATTATCATGGTTTACTTGATACAGAACTTGAACTTGAGCAATGGCTTATCTTATCAGTGATAAAAGACATGGAAATGAAGTTTACGTAACCGAGGAGGCCTTGAACATGGCTTTTTTTTTATTTTCCCTGCTGGAATGACAGATCTCCTGAGTTCTTCCCTGCTCACAATTGCAGTCTTTTCTGTTATCTGGTGCTTGCTGCCCGGGTACCGCCGGTGATAATTTATTTCCAGTGCTGTGTTTGGAGCGGTTATCCAAGAAAAGAAGAAGAAAGGGGTGGAGGGGGAGGGCTGAAGAGGCTTAGGGAGAGAGGTTGGGCATTGCTGCTTTTGCAGGAAAGCTTTGTGTCCAGACTGGAGAGACTGGTGCCAATCACGGCTTGGTCGCAAGCTTCTGCGTTACACTGATCTCGGCAGGTCATTTGAAGAACAGCAGAGAGCAGAGCCACTTCACCAGTGGGCTGTGAGCAGGGGACTGGAAAGTCTCTAAAAGTTGTGAGTAAACTTGAGCCTGAGAACCAGAAAAGGCACATGAATAGGGAAAGATGCCCAGTCTGTTCCCAGTGAATCAGAAAAAGCAAACAAATGGGGAGGGCCGGGATAATCTCTTTGGTGGCAGCTAGTAAATAAATGCAGACAAATGTCTGCTGCTGACTGATGGCTCTGATACAGGATGGGACAGAACATTTGTGCCCCCCGACTGGCCTGAGCATCGTGGCACAGCCGCTGTCTCGCCCCCTGGAGCAGGACAGGCTGTGGCCGCCTCCTCGCCTCCCCCTGGGGTACAGGGGCTGGTTCTCAGCCCCCCCAAACTGTGCTTTGGAGGGGGAGACACCAACCAGCCAGCACAGCAGGCGTTAGGAAGAAGAGAAGGAGCCCTTCCAGCCCGCTGCTGGGTTTGGGTGGGTTTGCTTGCCCCGGTGTCCTACACCTGCCTCGGCTGTGCTGCGTGGGAGGAATTTTGTTTTTTAAGCTCTGGCTGTCACAGATAGTGACAATGCCACAGAGGTCCAGGCTGCGCTGTTCTTCCCACAGAAGGACTCGGCAGACAGTCGGAGGCTGGCAGGCTGACAGCACTTATTAGAGGTAACCTTCAGGAAATGCCACACACAGCCCTCGCTGAGCTTTCTGGCTCCGGGCACATACAGTATTTACACCAGGCTTCTTGAGTTTCCCTGAAGGCTCTCAGCCCGCAGCTGCCTCTCCGTGCTCTGCCACCTGTCCCACGTCCTCCTGCTCCAGCGCCCGGGCTTGGGACTGGTCGTGGGGCTCCTCTGGCAGGACACCACCGCGCTGGAGGGGGTTGGTGACACCACCTCTTCCTCTGTCAGCGTGGTACAAAGGTCTTCTCCTGCAGCCTCCTAAAGGAGGTGCTTGTGGTAATGGGCTTTTGGAGCCCTGGATGAATCCAGCACCAAGTTTTCACACTTGAATGTGCAGGGAATGAGGCGTGAAGAAGTGCAGCACCTGCACAGCAGCTCCTTCTTGAAATGCAAGGGAATTATGTGGGATCAGCTCTCCTGTCTGAGCAGGTGACTTGCTCTCATGGCTGCGTGTGGAGTTAAAAGGCAAAACCTAAGTGCTAAGATGTGAAATCTTTCCTCGGGTTGTCTCGATGGTGTTTCTTCATCCCACATGGGGTGGGAGAAAGGAAATGTGATACTATCTTGTTCTGGTAAATGGCAGTGCTAAACAGTGGCACCTGAAATGCTCTGCGGTGACAGAGCCTGGACTGTCTGGGTGTGGGGAGGATGTGCCCCACACTGGGATGTTTGCCCCAAAAGAAGGTCAGGTATCTTCTCTGCTCCCTGGGAGAGGGATTGGGGAATTTATATCTGAAGGGTGGGATTACGGGATATGCACAGGTCTGGCCTTGCTCTGCTGCCCCCAGAGTTGGTGGTTCATGTGTCTTCTACAAATGAGGAGTGACTTTCCCAGCAGAGGCTGGCTGGAGGCTGAGCGTGGGTTCAGCTGCTCGATCCACCCACTCTCATCCCACTGCTTGTAGTGCACAGAAGTTGTGTGTTTGCTGGGCTCACCTCAGCGAAGGATCAGCTGGGATCCCTCCCTGGTGGATCTACCATATGAAGAGCAGAAAAGTGCTGTCCCCAGGGTGCGACCCTTCCTGGGGACAGCAGGAGGTCACTGGTGCTTGGGGCAAGTGGGGGTTACACTCCAGGATGCTCCAAAGCCTGTTTTGGCACATGCATTTGCAGCGGGGGAAGCCTTCTCTCCCCACTACCTTGTGAGCATTTACTGTGTTGGTGGGGAACCCATGGAGGAGTATTAAGATCCCACTTTATTATTGTTAATTTCCAGTATTACTTATTCCGTGAGAGGCTCGTTGCTGGGACTTGCTCAGTGGGGAAGAGCAGGACAGGCTGCCTCAAGCTGAGGTCCCTTGGCCATGTCAGCTCTGAATCCCCTGCTCCTCTAGTGTGGATTTAATTTCCACGGTGCTGCAAACGCTTCCCCAGTGCCCAGCTATCAATTGAAAAAGCAGTGGGGGG
>JAOXJM010000005.1:27141058-27157892 GCA_026413425.1 Tringa solitaria
GGGAGAGGTCTGCAGGGGGGTGGCGATGGTGGGGAAATGACTTGTGGTCTCCATGGCAACCTAGAGACGATAAATGGATCAATGTGCTGTTCTGCACCATCTGAAACTCAAGCGGCGCTGGCTAAATCTGGGGGCTGCCTTTGCCTGCCAGGTCCTGCTGTGGGGCCATTAGTGTGAGACGGCTCGGCAGGAGAGCCTTCACCCAGCACGCCTCCCAGGACGGGCACTGGACTTTTTTTGCTGTGAATAAGTGGTTTATACTGGAAACCCACGCTTGGCTCGACAGACCGGCGGGGTTTTGGGTGTCTTAGCACTGCAGTGCTGTGTTGGGGTTAGGTGCTGCGATGGGCAACCGGCCAGGCATCCAAGTCCCAGGGATTTGGGAAGGGTAAAAGAGAAACGGCTTGTGTCTCCCCCGCCGCTTTTTAAAACCTCCAGCTCTTTCTGCACAAGCAGAGGGAGATTTATGCTTCCCTTTCTGTGAGCTAAAGGCTCAGGATCCTGGATGAGGTTTCGGTCGGGGCGGTGGGTAAGGGCAGCTGCCTTTGTTCTCGCTTCTGCTTCTGGTGCTGCGGGTAAACAGAAGATCTGTCTTCTAAGCTGCTGCTCCACTGTTTTCACAGTGGCCAGATTTACTTAACAAAAGAAAATATTGATCTTCCTCCACTAGATATCTTAAAAACTTATCTTGGTATGAAGTTTCCAGTCCAGTGCTTTTTAAACAAGAGTCTTTCCAGTGCTGAGGTCTCGTACGTGCTCTGGAGTCGCACCAGGCTCAGGGGTTCAACCAGCGATTCCCCTGTTCTTGGCCAGGACCAGGGACTGGTGTTAATGGAGCCGGAGGAAGGCAGTGGCTGGCTTAGCAGCACTTCTTTAGTCCGTGCTTATCTGGCCATGTGGTGGGATAATCCCAGGTGTCTCCTGGCACTTTGAGTGCTGCAAATCAAAGGGGCTGCTTTCTTTTAGCATTGAGTTGGCTCTGGTGAGGAGGATCTGCGCGGGCAAACTCATGATCTGAGGCGGTGCCTGGCCTCTGCTGCTCTTGCACCTGGGGGCATCAATGCTTTTCCCTCAAAAGGGGAGGAAAACTGTTGCTTTCCTTTCCATTTTACAAAGGGGCCTGGAGAGATGAGTTGCCAGAGGCTGCACCTGAGGCTTGTGATGAAGCTGGGAATCCATGCAGAGCTCTTAAGCTCAAGTTGTCTGCCCAGACTTATATATGAGATGAAAACTGGTATCTGTAGGGCTTTTCTCACCTTGATTTCCAAGTGCTTTTCAGGATGATTGGAGGGACTTGGATTCCTCAGCCAAGTCTGTTAGGGAAGGGATGCGGGTGTGTTTCACTTCTAACTCGTGGTGTTATGTTTGCAATTTTGTTAATGCAGACAGGGAGACCTGCTGTCTGCAGTGGGGTGGAAAATCCCCAAAGTATGCTATGAAACCATTTGTCTGTTGTGGTTCTGTCTGTCCATCTCTGCCTGTAACCCCTGGCACACCCTGCAATGCTCTTAATGGGGTGGTGGCCTCTAACACGTACAGGCACCCGTTTCAGAGATCGCTATTGCTGCTTATAAAGGCTCAACTGTGGGACAGTCCGGCCAGATACCTGAGCTCGTAATTCTGTGTGGTGCGTCGCTGAAATGTCCATCTCTGTTGCCTTACAAATAATTTATGGGTCTCTTGACTCCAAGCTCATAAAAATCGATAACTCTTCTTGGTTCGTGGTTGTTTTTTTTTTTTTTCCCAGCAGCAGCTTGGTTAAACTCTCCCATTCTTTTTAGCTGCTGATGTTGAAAGGCCGTGGCTTCTTCGCCTACCTGAGCCATGTTTTCTTTTTGCAGCAGAATTGGTCCAGGCTTTTGCAGAGAGATGTCTGTCGCTGTTCTTCACCAGGACGCCGGGCTCAGGGCGCTGCAGGAGAGAATTGTCCTCCCTTAATGCCTTTTCCATGGGCTGTTGCAAGTCTTTGCTGTTAAAGCTCTTGCTCTGGGGCAAAGCTGCAGAGGTTGGAGAGGTGGAAGCATTTTGCTTTTCTGCTCCGGCACTGTGGTACCAGCTAACAACAGGTTAAAGCGACTGCTGGGAGCGACTGGTTTAGCCCAATAATTTGGATATGGATATGTTAATTTATTCCTGCAATTTCTAGGCTTGTCTCCGAACGGTGAAGCGCTCTGATGATCTTTGCTCCCTGTCAGGCTCGGAAACGAAGCCTGAAGTGTACCAGTAACAGCTGTGCCCTCTGTGTTGGGTTATTATCCTTTCAGAATTTAATAACGTGACACCCCTTTTTACTGGATAGTTTGTCCTTCCCTCTAGGAACAGATCGATAACAGACCTTGTATCTGCTATTTGGATGTAATTGCTAGTGTCAGCTGATGTCTGGTGCTGTTTCTCCAAACGGCCCTGGGAAGGGCGGTGGGCTGGGGGGAGCGAGGATTTCTCCAGCCCACTGCACCCTATCCACCAGCCTGAAACGAAGAGATGGTTTTGGAGAGAAGTTTTTCACTGCTCCCTTCTTTTCCGGCTTGTATTCTATGATACGTGGGCCGCATGTTGGGGAGGGAGCGAGAAGCCTCCAAAGCCAGCGGCAGATAACTGTGTCTGAGCCAGGATGCTGCGTTTGGAGGACTCCAAGGAAATTAAAGCTGGCTGCTTAGTGATGGTCTCGCTCTGCAAAGCATACAGATTCTGTAGGTTAGCTATAGATGGAGGAAGCGTTTGGCTTTGCATGAGGAGCAGGCGAGAGGGCTCTCCGTTGCAAACAACTTATTCTTCCTGAGTCTTTAGGGTAATTGAAGAGGGTAATTGCTGTACTTTCACGCATCTAATCCATGGGTTGCCTGGGGAGGAAGGAGGAAATGATTCAAGTGCAGTGCAGGCCTTGTGTGTGCAGGTAGTAAAAAGAGGTTTACTCCAAGGCTGCTTGTCCCCTGCCTCATTGTCCCTCTTCCTTGCTCAGGTTTCCTTCTGCCTGGTTGCTGGGAGCCTCTGGTGGGATGCATAGTTGTTGGGAAAGGAGAGAGTGTGAGCTGCGGGTAATCTTGAGGACTCCTTTTCAAGGGAGCGGTACTTTTTTTGATGAGTGGGTTTGAGGTGAGGATTATGTAAATGGAAATATACTACTCGGAAAATACAGGAATATAGTAACTATAAAAAGTCTGCAGTATCTAGAACTAAAATAATACTTTATAAATACTTTCTAGCGGTGGGGTTGGCCTGTGTAATCCTACAAGGAAAGAGCCAGCAGAGTGATTGATGGCTGACTCCATCCTGCTTTATCCCTGGACACAGAGTGCCGTATTAAATATGGTTGTCTCTTGGTATCACACCATTAACGGGAGGCAAAATATTAGGTTACAGTCTGTGTGGCTGTCTGAAGCAGGTCCATGGGATGGCATTCCTGCCTCGTTTCAGTCTGTGGCAAAACTCCCGTAGATGGAATCAAGGCTAGGCTCTTGCTCTGTGTATTTGTTTAATCACCCTGTCTCCAGAGAACACAGAACTGCTGGGAAATGCAAAACCATTTCATTAAGAATACTTGATGCCCATTTTCCTAGCTGAAAGCTGCATGCTATTGTGGGCATATTTTTGTTTATTTATAACACCTGCACTTATAGAGCTGTGCAAATTATGTGGAGGATGGGATGAGTACCTAAAACTGGGGGGTAGCGAGGCGGGGGAATTATTTGGAAATATAAAACCTGCCCTGTGCAGCTGTGTGTGCTTCTACCGACCAGAGCCGTGACCCGCCATTGGCCTGTGCTATGTGCTGCACTTCCCCCCTCATTTATTTATTTATTTTTTTAAATTTTCATTATTATCTCTATTTTTGTACCCAATTAAACTGGGAGGAGGGAGGGGTGGGAGAGCGGAACAAGACAGATGGATATAATGGGGCTAAATCCTGCCCAGCTGTTTTCTCAGCAGCCATCTCCCTTACAATCCCAAGGAAATAAATGCTCCTCTTGAGGGTCCTGATGGTTAATGATGATTTGAAGAGCGCACACAAACATCTCTGCAGATGCAGCCCGCCTGTGAGATTCCGGTCGTGCAGCGAGCCCTGGGACCCCGCTCCTCTTGCATTCAGTGTGATGATAAATCATTCATAGCCTCAGCAAATGCAATTCTCTTCCTCACTCTGCACATAAACAGTCCAGGACCCTGAAGAAAGCCTGCATTTGTAGTCCTTGGAGGATGAGGCAAGTGCTGTGACAGCTGGGAGGATCTGAAATTAAAGTTATGGGAAGGGCTCTGTGTGCATGGTGTTAAAGCAATTCTGTGTGGTGGTGGTTTTTGTTTTTTCTTTTGTAGCTGTCCCAGGGTGATGGAGGGAGAACAGGGATGTACTTCTCTTATGTCCTAACAAATGAAAACTGTTGCTGTGCTTAGCCCTTCTTCTGTAGGAATCTGGTAGCAAATGTTTATTGGGATGTCTTTTATGTGGCTCTGGTGGTAAGGGGAGAAGTAAAGAGGTGCTGAGGTGGAGAAATGGAGGGACCTGGGATTCTGATTGCAGCTGTGCAAAACACAGGTTCATGAAGGTCTCCTAGGCTTTTTTTTTCATTTGTTCCAGCCTGAAACGTGAAGCAGGTTGTCTGGGTGGAGAGTGAGCCTGGAGCCAGCTACAGCTTGGAGAAGCAACCTTGTCCGATGCTGTTCCCAAAGCAGGGTTGAGTGGCAGCAGTGTCCACATGAGCTGAAGCTCTGTGTGGAAACAGGAGGTGTGAGGGAAGAATGGGACCCTGTGTGGGCACCAAAACCTCAATGTCTGTTGCTTCAGACCTGGTTTGAATACCCTTGCTCTCACAGTGAGTTGAGCTCCCAGCCAGCATGGTGTTGGCCACTTTAATATCCGTGTTTGCTTCCCTGCCGTGTTGGCTGGTCGGTATTCCAGTCCTAATCCCCTGGAAACCCCGGGCAGGAGGAATGCCCTTGGCCATTAACAGCTGCCAGCTCTGGCCAGTGTGCTGAGGAGGGTCACTGGGCTGGAATAACTCCATCTCTTTCTGTTTCAAACAGACATCCAGCCCTTAGACTTCACTCCCGTCTGTGAAGTAATTTGGGTTTCTGGTTATGAGTGCTGCACAGCGAGCTACTACAGGGAAAGGGAAAAACACACATGCACCTACACACGCTCTAGAAATATGTCAGAGTTGGGCTTGCTCAGAAACTCAAGCCCAAGCATGACCTACTTTGAGACTGTTATAATCTGCAGGGGAATGCCCTCTGGATTAGATCAGCATGATCCTATCAATTTGTGCTTTGGGCTGGAGGAAGCACTGACTGAGTTGCTTATTTTCCCCTGAAACGAGGGAAGATTTTTTTTTTTTCTTCCTCCTACCACTCAGACTTGAAACCAGAAGAGGTATGTTTGGCAAGTACAGCAGCTTGAGCTCTGCTTTTCCAGTATTGGTCTGTGCTGAGCACCTTCTTGTTGGGGGGCATCTGTACCATGGGACAGCCACGTCCACCCTTGTTTGTGTCTGCTCAGTGAAGTTGGTTGGCAGAGGTTCTGGTCCTGGGCATGGAAAGATGCCTCAGCCGATCTCCCCAGTACCTTTTTGATATTCAGCTGTTTCAAGATGTTGGGGTTTGTTCTTTTTGTCTGATCTGCTGCACTGAGAGACACTTTAATAAGAAAATGTGAGAAATCATCTAACCCTTGTCTTTCCCCTCTTGTCACCCGCCGTTGTTTATGCAGGAGTTAGAAATCTGTCTTTATTTTTCCCAACTAACAAATTGCTTCCAGAACTCAGCAAGGATGTGCATATCCACAGCAAGAAGGAAATAAACAGTGAGGCTGCATTTAATTTCAGCGTCTGCCAGAAAAGGGGAACCCAACTCTTGCCAAGGAAAGATTTTTGGAATAGAGGTGCACCACGCTTAATTTTCCAGGAGACTTTCTGAAAATAAAGAAGCTGGAATGGAAATAAAGCTCGCTGTGATGAAGAGAAATCGCTACCCGTTGGCTGGGAGTTCAGCCTTTGATTGCAGAGGTAGCTTTGCCTCGGGTGACTCTGGGGGGCTTTCAAAGAGGCTTTTCTCCCATCTGCGGTACCTGGCACAGCAAGAGGGGTGAGGAGCAAGGGTTTTTTGGTCCACTGGTGTGAATTGTTCTGCCAGACTTCAAAGAGACGTGGAAATACCTAATCTGTCGCTTTCAAAGGGAGGAATAAAATATTCTGATAGATTCTAAATGGAATCGCGTCAGCGGTGCCTCTTCCACCGCTGCCTTTGAGCTGCTCACTGATCTTTCTGATTGGGGTAATGCAGTGAGGAAGATACAGTATTCCCTCGAGGGGAGCAGCTTGTGAACATTACTGTTCAGTCAGCCTGAAAAGCTCTATTACAGACAGATTTAGACCCGTCTTTGTGTGCTGAGAGGCACAGCCTGGCTTCCGGGAGCCGGCTTTGTCTTGAGGACAGGTGCACGTTGGGCTGAATTATATTTACCCTTTTTATCTCCTGCCTTGTACCACTTTCACCTGCTGTCTCGGGGAGGGGGTTGGTGAAAGGGTTAGGGAGGGCTGCGGTGGGGCCGGTTATCCGGTTTGTGGGTCCTGGCAGCGAGACATCTCTCCAACAGGACTGCAGCATCGCTTGCTCGGGCCCAGCCGTGGTTGGCAGCTCCCCAGGCACCTACTGAGCTGGCCTCGGCAAGGCTGGGAAGGTGAGGGGGAAAATAGATTTGCAAACAACCCACCCACAATTGATTTTTTTTTTCTTCATTTCTCGCATGCCCCGAAAGGTTTCTGAGCATTAGCCTGGCAGCTGTGGCTTGTGCTCGTTGCTGGTGGGACTGGAGCAAGCTCTCAATGTGTCTGTGGGGGGCTGTCCTGGGGTTTTCCTGTATATGTGCTCAGGCTCAGTTGGTTGTGACTGCACAGTTCCTTCAGATGCAGTTGTCAAGTACAGAAATGGAAGGGTTATGCCTGATGTTGGCTGCTTCTTTTGCTATCTTATGTATTTCCATGCCCTAGTACTTGAATTTCAGACCTGAGAGCCTGGTCTTGCAGTGAAAGACACTGGGTACTGCATGTGGAAAAAGTCCCAGGTGGTCTCTGTGTGTTACTGGGAGCTGCTGAAGACAAGTGGGGGAGACTAAAGTCAGGTGGATCAACTATCAGCCTCGTTGAATGTGCTGTCAGAGTGTCTTCAAGATTTTGTCTGTGTTTCCCAAGTTCTGTAATAGCTTGCACTGATCTGGAGGAGATGACATGTAGGAGTTTTTGGAACAGTATGAATATGGAAAAGGGAGAGGATTTCCTGAAAGCACAGTACAGATTGTTCTACATGTCTCAGCTACACTGGCGTGTTTGAGAATATATCTTTTATCTCCATCGTTTTGCTCTTTATGTCCATCCCTTGAGCAATTTCAGCAGGGCAGTTGGGATTGTTGATCCTTCGCATAGATCCAGCTCTTCTGTGCTTCCCTGTAGTGGTCATGTCTCAGGTACTCTTTGGGTATCATGCCTCCCAAGTGTCCTGGAAAGACCACAGGCTCCCTTGTCCTGCCCTGCAGAAGCAGCACAGCTGGAAACAGCAGAACATGCGACAGAGTAAGTGTCAGCTGCTCGCTGACATCCCATGGATCTGACTGCATCAGAGAACTAGGCTGTAAACCTCTTGCACCGCGACATGGCAGGGAGGCACTCCTTGGAGATAACTCTTGAAATCCATCACAGGGTGGTTTTGGTGCCCTGGCTGCCCTAAGAGGAGCAGGACTGATTCCCTTCATGCCTTGAAGTTGTGTATCTCTTGTCAGCAGGAGGCACTACACATGGTGGTGTTCCTGGGGTCGCAGCATCTCCCGTGAGGGCTTGAGCTGCTGCGTATGGAGGGCAGGGATAGTCTTTTATGGCCATGCTTCTGGGTCAGGTTCACTGGGGTGGGAGAGTGCCTTCAAGGCAGCTTCACAGCTGCAGCAGAAAAGTCCTCGTCACACCAGCAGAAGCAGCTCTTGGAGATATCCTAGCTCTGGCAAGTTGCTTCCCAAAGCACGATGTGGTAGGCTCTGTAGAGCAGTCTGCCAGATCTGGCTTAACGTGGTCACAGCTGCGGGTTCGGCTGCCAGAGGAGAAGATGCAGAAGGGAAGGGAGGAAGGAAGTTCCCTTTGAAAAATGGCAGCGCCAGCAGGAGAGCAGCAAGGGTGAGGCCTATTGATTACACGCTTATCTCGGTTTCTTTCATGCCTCTCTTCGAAGGCACACTGTGTGGACAAAGAAACCCTGTGCAGTGGTCTGAGGAGGATGGTGATGGAGCAGGGTCTGGTGCAGCCTTTGGGAATTGGATCTGCAAAGTCTTGTCTGTTTGGGCTTAACCGAACTTCGCTTCTTGGAGACAGCACAGAATCACGTGGGGTTGGAAGGGAGCTCTGGAGATCATCTAGTCCAATCCCCTTGCCAGAGCAGAACGTTCCCAGTGAGATGAGCTTCCTGGAGGAAAGAGTTTTGCTCTTAGCATGGGGTCTAAACTATCTAGTGAAGGCAGCTAGCGTGTGGGCTTACTGAGCAGCTCTGAAATTTTGAGGATGTCTTTGAGCATCACTGTAGGAATTCATAAAAGTCCTATTCATGCAGTTGGCATTAAAAAAATTTAAAGGGCCATTTATGTAGGGAGCTAGTCTTGCCCCTCGAAAGAGCTCGCTGGCTCAGCAGCTGCACACAGCTCAGTTGTGTCACCACATGGTCTAGGATTTATCCTACTTGTAAAGTGCTGCATTTAAAGAATTTTTCAAGCCCTGAAACGCTTCCCCCAAAGCCACTTGTGCCACATTCTTATTATCCGAGTATATTCCCTTATCTTTCAGCTCTCTGCTTTCCAAGTACAATACAGATTAGCTGTGGAGAACTTCCAATCATTTTGCAGGTGGGCAGTGGTGACTGTGAGCCATCTTCTGAACTGGGAAGCTGAGAAAGAAGCACCTTTCTGAAGAAGCTGGGAGGTCTGTGGTGTTCTCCTAATTCACGCTGACTTGCCTGGTTATCTGTGTCAGTGTGTTTGAGTGTCTGGTCCTGCGTTAAAGGCTGTTGGTAAGACTAGCCATAGTAAGAGTAAGTTTTGTTCCTCTGTGTGAGTATGATGCCACCTTCGTAAGTCTGGCTGGGAGGACTATATTCTCTTGTAACTGAGCCAGAAATTGGGACCTGCAGGGCTTGGCATTTACAGGGCATTCCTGTCATCTTAGAGCTGTGCAGAAGATGGATCTCTTGCAGCGGTCCCCTCCTTGTGTTATCCTGTGGCTGTTGGTGTGTGAGAGCTGGAGGCAGCCTAGTCCTGGGAAATGCCCTTTTTTCCCTTTTAGGAAGGAGCTAAGATCCAACATGATTTGGAGAAACAGGCTGGTGTCAGAGAGGGGTTTGGCAGCCATTCTTATGTAGACTCTCTGGCTGGAAAACCTGGGTGTCCCTGGGTACAGGCTGTGCCGGAGAGGAACAGTTCTGGGTGGATGCAATCAGTGTGGCCAACTGGTGGAAGCAGATTGCCTTTTGCTCTGTGCACCTCGTGCTAAAAATACCCAGGTGGCTTGGGAAGGGTATGATGTAGGTTGGAAAGCCTGTGTGTGGGCAGAGAGGCATGGTAGCAGCCTGTTCCTCGGGGAAATGCTGGGGAAACCCAGCACCGTTGGATCGAGGACCCAGCACACAATGAGCCAGGTGTTGCAGCCTCTCACGAGGTGCCTGGTCTCCTCTGGGAGGATGGATGTTCCTTGTGGCCTTTGGGAGTGTGAAACGTGGTGGGTGATGCCACTCCATTCCCAGGTTTCTTACAAAGCTGGCTGTGTCCTCTGCGTGTCACTGACCGAGTAACACACTTGTTTTGGAGTGGGGAAACATAGCTGGAGTGGGAGTGCACATGGCAGATGACTGTTTTCTTTCAGAAAGCCTGGGGGTAGTAAAGACCTAATTAGCATTCTTGTGAAGGCAAGTCATAGGGAGACTCCAAGATTCAGGTTTGCAAGGAGGGAGTTGGCATCAGTGAAAAGAACAGATTGCTGGAAATGTGCAAGCAAAGGACTTGATGCTCTGGTGGAGGAGAGAAGGCGGTGGGGCAGGGGCGATGGGAGCAGCCAGGTAGGTGGTACAAGGGCATGGGTTTCCTTCAACGTTGGTTGAATGGTGGCTTGAGTCAGCGCCCCATGCTGGTGCCTTGTACTTTTTATTGCACACCTCGCTCTGATGATGTTGAGGTGGGAAGACCTATGTCAGGATTTTTGCTTGATGGGGAAAGGTGAGCTCTGCAATGCCTGGGGGTCACTACCCTGCCCAGGTACCAGGCTGCTGATCATCAGCACAGGAGTTAAGCAGCAGGTTGCTTCATCTCTGCCGTCCCATTTCATTTGCTGTTTTGGAAGGCTTTCTTTGGAGGTGATCCAGGGATATAATCCTTGTGTGAGGCCAGTGATTTCCGAAAGTTCGTGACTGTTTTTCCCTGTACCCTTTTGTCTCTGAAGGAGACCGTACATGTGTTTATGTTGGCTGGGAGAGATGCTCTTGGAGAAAACCAATTAATGTTTAAGACATTGAACCTCCGGTGTACATCTAATCACCGTATTTCTGCATTTGCAGTATGTTCAGTGGGTTTCATTTATCATGATGAAGTTCAGTTGAGCACAGCTCTCTTGCTGGTCTTCCAGTCCTCTGCCTGAGGTACATATGCTTTCATTAATTTTCTGCTATTATCCACTCAGGTGTCCTGTGTGATCCAACATGCTTAATTTCATTCTACTGAGCACCAGCTCTTCCGATCTGAAGTTAGCAGTGTGATTTGCGAGCATCATAAGGAAATGAATCTTTCTTTTCTGGAGATAACTGCTTCCTGAATTTCTGTTCTATTTGTAATGCGCTAATAACCTCCATACACCAAATCCTGCTCAACTGTTTCTGTCCCTTGGGTTTCTGTTGAACGGGAGTGTTCCTTGCTGTATTATCATTGCATCCAGAGCCTGCTGAGGACCAGTTGTGCTCGGTGCTGCTCCAAGTCAAAGCTGGTCAGTGCGTTAGACACGTCACAGGCTCTTTGAAGGATCGGTGTGGTGCTGAGCTGCAGAAAATACTTGGAAGACATGGGTATCAGAAGCCTTGGAAGAAGGGAAAATGACTACATTTCCATAGGCTGAGCACGTAAATCCAGGGAATGTGGCGATGGGTGTGGTGTAAAGCTCTCATGTAGAGTAAAGATGATTATATGAAAGCTGCCTTGAAATGGGCCAAGGTTCAGAGCTGGCCTGCCTACAAAGCATGACCGGGGGCAGTCTCTTTGGCAGTAGGTAGGCAGACAGGAGAGTTTTGAGAAGGCTGTGCTGAGGCTTTGCAGCTGCTTGATGCTTTTAAAGCGTGGCTTCAAAGATGTGCTGCTTTGGGTATTTTTGTTCCTGGGTGAAGGAGCCAGGCTCCCCCTTGGCTCTGACACCCCGGGGTCCTCCGCAGCATCCCTGACATCCGCTCTGATGCTCAGGTGGTGCTGGGCAGAAGTATCTCTCCTTTTCATGCCCAGAGATGGATCATTTCTCCTGCCAGGCTGCAGTTGTTTTTCATAGCCTGGGACTCCAAGCTGGAAATGTCCGACCATCAGGCCCTAGAGCCGGACAAAAAATGCAGGAAATTTGTGGACTGAGCAAATACCTCTCGTAGCAGACTGTTTGTACAGAGAAGCGAAGTTTAGAAGCAAAAGCAAACATGCACTGGCTAAGGGAGAGGGTGAGGCAGGGGAAAAATGCTGAGCTGCGTTTGTCTGTCTCCAGGTCCATTTCTTACTTGGCTACTTCCAGGATTTAACACTGAACGATCCAGAACTCGACAAGGCAGCGTTTTGGTATGTACTTGTTGAACCCCTCAGCTGGTGCAAGGCGTTTAAAACCAAACACTTTATGGTACCTTCTGCCTGCACAGATGCTTAATGGAGTAGTGGGAGCCGGGGGTCTCTGCTTCCCCCGGGGGCCGGGCGCTGCCTGCCTGGAGGTAGTGGGGGGCGCGGGTGCCTGCGTGCAGCCTCACGAGCAGGACAGAAGGGTGTCTGGGCTCCTGCCCTTTGGGCTCAGACACTTGTGCTGCTCAGGTCTGTGTATGAAAGGGATCTCATGAGGCTGCCAACATGGTGGAGTTTCCTTTTGAATGTTCCCCTACCTAAGGATAGCTCCCTTTCCCAGAACTGAGTGCGAGGGGGCACAGCTGGCCTTAGAGGAAGGAAGAGCAGTGAGGTTTTTCTTTTGCAACTCCCTTTGTAGTAGTCCCTGTGTCTTGCCTTTGAAATGCTTGTGTGGCTTCATAGACCATGGGGGTCTGCGAGGCAGTGGGAGGAGGATTGTGTAACGATGGACTTGAATATTTCATTAGTTAATGATGTTCTATAATTTAATTAAAAGTATCTTAGAATATCTAGGCAGCAGGAGGAATATGTCTTTGCCTCTCCTCAAGCCTACTGCTGATAAGTGCATTAATCTGTTTGCATTTGTTCTGTAAAGGCATGTTTCTATCAGGTTTTTGGGAAAGTCTGTTTCCTTTTAAATGGAATAAAGATAAGGCAAGACACTTGAGTCCTTTGTGGGTAGAGCCTGTAATCCTCCACATAAGGGGAGTTCTGTTTGAGGCTTTGTCTAGCGTTTCAGTGGTACAGTATGTTGCTGACTATTCTTAGCCTGCTTTGCATAGGTAATTAATTTGTCCCCTACAGGAAGTTTTCTGTAGTGATAATGCAATAAATGCCAAACTTACATGGTTATATGTGAGTAAATGTAAAAGAACTAGTATAAATGACTGAGATGATGAGATGGGTATGTAAAAAAAAAAAAAAAAAATTAAAAAATTGTGCGTTGAGTGGCAACAACAGGTTGTACCATTTTCAACATACAGTGCAAATAGTTCACACTCTGAGTAATTCATAGCCTGAGCCCTGATAATAGCGAGTACAAAGAGTGCATGTCACACTTGGAAAAATCTTTTTTACAGGTGTTTTCCATTTAGACCTTGCAGTGGTAGAGTTTTGTTCACTATTTGTTTTATTTTTTTACAGATGGAGAAATTGAGGTTTGGAGACCTTAAGTGACATGTTCCAGGAAGATGTTATCAGAGCCAAGATTAGCTGTTGGGTGTTTTGTGGCTTTCCATCTTGTGCTTGCGCTGCTGAACATCCTTGCAGGGAGAGCGTAGGTTTGACACCCTGGGACGTGCCAGCTCCCTGTTCCTTCGGGCTGGAGGCAGAGAGCACAAATGCCAGCTTTGCCTTTTTCCTTCGAGGGGGCAGAAGAGGTTGCCAGCCGGCGGGGAGAGCAGAGCTGAAGATGAGGGTTTGCTTGCAGTAAAGAGGAGGCCCTTTATGGAAAGGGCACTGTATATAATTGGACTGAGCTGTGTGTCAGCTGTTTCCTGCTTGTATGGCATTTGATCTGCAGCAGAGATCAAGTCCTGATGACGTCGTCCATTGAGGCTTTTGCTGCTGTTGTTTCAAGGGAAGCCTGTGTTACTTATTCATGTGGTTTTCAGAAGTTGTCCCACAAGAATATGTTTGAGGGTCATTCTTGGTTTTGTTTTTCCTTCTCCAAATGCTTTCCATCTATTAGACATCCTCTTTGTCTGCCACTTCTTCAGAAGCAAAAATTTCTGGCATTCTTGGTAGTTTGTTTAAAGGAAAAAAAAGTTGAAATCAACAAAAAGGCTTCTGTTGTGCGTGCATTTATTTCTTTGTGTGCAGGGTCTTTCACTGTTCAATTCTGAACAGTTGAATTATTAAACTTGAAAAGCATCTGCTCTTTAGAAAGCATTCACATGTACTGTAAACATGATGGATAACAAGGCACAGCCTGGTCTAATTGATACAGCTCTGTTGGTTTGTAATACGGGTTTGTGTGAACTCTTATTTTAAAGTTGTGGCTTTTATGATTTACTAGGGTAGATGGTGACCAGTCTTCTAGAGTTGGCTCCCTTCTGCAGGACCGAGCTTGCTGTGTGGAGCTGGGCTCTCCCTGGGCCAGCAGGGAGGCAGCCCAGGGATGGCCCACGAGTGGAGGGGAAAGGCTGGTCCAGGCTCACCCTTGGAAAAGCCAAAGCTCCCCAGCTTGGGGATGTTTGCACAGGTGCTTTTTTGGATGTCTCACTGTTCCTGAAGAACTGCAGCCACCCGTGACTTCAGGAAGGCTTCAGTTCACCAGGGCTGGAAGTGAACCAGTGCTAACCTGCGCCTGTATGCGGGCCACCTCTCAGAAGCTTTTGTTTGGCAAGACAGTTAGCAGTTAGGGCTGTGGTTTATACCCAGCTGCCTCTTCAGAGCTGTGACACAGAGATGTGAGATGCCCGTGGCAGTTTGCTGTGGACTGGGGGCTCGGTGGTTACCCCCTGCAGCAGCCCCTCTGTGACCTGGGACAAGTTTGCACTGGCTTCTGGTGTGATTCTTGCCTGGGGAGGAACTTGGAGGCTGAGGGTGCTGTGATGTCTCTGTTGTGTGTTGGGGGAGAGGAAAGATTGCATCCACTGACCTGCTTGAGGTGTTTCTGGGACTGTAATCATATGTTTGGCTATATTGTCTTCATCTCTGTACCGACTGCTAGACCCTTTTCTGGCAGGGAGGCAGAGGGAGGGACTGATTGATTTGCACTGAAGCGTTCCTGTATCCAGGGCTGGCTTTCCTGTGTGCTTCCTCCTCAATGCCTCTGAGCCTCATTTTTTTTAAGCTTACAGATGTGCAGAATAAGCAGCTCTGTCAGCAGCTGCCTGGGCAGAACAGGAGGCCTGTGCAGTCCTACCTACAGTGTCTCCTACTCTCTGCTCCAAGTGGCTTTCCCCCCCGATCCTTCCACCCCACCGTGAATAACTACCCAGTGCAGAACCGATGGTGGCTGGGAGGCCAAACTGGGGTTGAAGACTTTCCCACATGAAAGGTGCTGGCAGTGCCAGCAGAGATGAGGGCTAGAGGAGACGGCTCTGCTGTGCCAAAGCACTCTTTCATCTCTTTTCAGCCCTCCCCGTGAGGGGTCCTGGCTCACAGCACATAGATGCCTTGTGCAGATGTCTTGGCTGGGAAAGAAGTGGCCCCTTTTCCCTCCCGAGCAGAGCAGAGAGATATAAGCAAGCTATTGATTTGCTTGTAGCCAAAGTGAGCTGAGCCAGGCTCTGCAGTGCTTTATTGAGCCTGGATTAAGGCTTTGTTACTCACTGAAATAATAATAATAAAAAAAAAGTAGAGAAAAAAAGTTGAAAGTAGAGGTTTTTTTTTTTTCCTGTGTTGGTAAGCAAATTGGTATGGGGGGGGTGTTTACCTGAGAGGCAGGGACAGACCCTGAATGCTTTCTCATCCCATTGAAGAGGGGAGCGGGGCGGCCCCGGGAGCTGCCGAGCCCTGGGCAGGCGGGCAGCCAGGGCTGTCACATCACGCGGGGTGGCACAAGGGCAGCGGGTTGGTGGCAGGAGTCCAGTTGTTAATGGGCAGGTGCCTCTCCTGCTGGTGGGAATTGCAGTAGGCTTGTTAGTGGCGGGGAGAAAGATGCCAAGGAGTGGCTGGGATGGGAAGCTGAACTTTTATTGCAGCCCTTGGCGTCGGTCGCTTGCCCCTCAGTGGTATGCAGGAGATCTGCCTGGCTGATCTTCGCCGCTCTATTTCACTTCTGCTGGAGGAGAAACAGAGCAAGTGATCTCTGGGGCTCTTAAATCTGGTCTTTTTACTGAGCCCTAAATACAACCTTGAAGGCTTTTCCCTCTGGCAAGCAGGTATTTTTGAGGAGAAAAAGAAAAAAAGAATTTTGGGACCAGCGTAATTTATTTCCTTGGTGCTCTGCTGGAAGAGTCTTCAGTCTCGGCTTTGCATTCCTTTTTGCTGCTGTTGGGAAATGATTGATCCAGTGCCACGCTCCTGGCACTGCCGGCATCAGCCCGGGCAGGTTGGTGAAGGGGATGGCTGCGACGGGTGCCAGCGCGGATGAAGAGTGCTCTGGATGGCGTTCAGCGTGGGGAGGTTGGCCAGAGGACTGCAGCAGCCAGCTCTGCAAAGAAGGGTGAATTGGCATTGAGGTCCTGCTCTCTCAATTGGGTTAAAATTTAACTTTAATTGTGTGGCGGGGCGTAAGCACGGGATCACACCGAATACTTCTGTTATCTTTAAGGCTGGGAGCTCTGTTCGGTACACACGGTGCAGCTGGTTTTACGCTACTTTAGGGAGCTGAGCTGTTGGCCAGAATTAGTGCCTACTGCTTGTCTGAATGGTGAATTCACATCACCTTGTTTTATCCTGAGGAAATAAGGTTGCTCTGTGGTACCACATGAACTTCAGCTGAGATGTTCTCTGCGTGGTGCCTGTACTATTGCTGGTGTCACCTTGTCCTCGCTTGGCTCATGTGTGATGGAAGAAACTCACCTAGGACTCATGGAGGGGAAAGGGGCTTTTCTGGGTGTTTTCGGTTGCTAGAGAGCCGGAGCGGTCTTTAATCTTAAGGTGCAAATTGTCATCGCAGCATTTTTCCGGGGAAAACCAGCCTTGAGAGGAAATGGAGCTATAAATGAGCCTGGCTGGGCTTCTGGCGGAGTGTTTGGAGCGAGTTTGTGCTCTCCCTTTTTGGCCGGAGGCCAGGCATTCGAAGGCGGCCTGGCAGAGCTGTGCTGCGTGTTCAGGTACCTCCTGCCCCTCGCCCACCCAGCTCCCGGTGGGTGGGTGCCCGCAGGCCGTGTCGGGGCTGATCCCCCGGTGGGTGCCCGCAGGCCGTGTCGGGGCTGATCCCCCGGTGGGTGCCCGCAGGCCGTGTCGGGGCTGATCCCCCGGTGGGTGCCCGCAGGCCGTGTCGGGGCTGATCCCCCGGTGGGTGCCCGCAGGCCGTGTCGGGGCTGATCCCCCGGTGGGTGCCCGCAGGCC
>JAOXJM010000005.1:27164598-27185960 GCA_026413425.1 Tringa solitaria
GTTTCTGCTTTGCTCCTTCCCTCATAGACCAGCCCTGGTGTGTTTTCCTTGGTCCCCTGTGTCACACTGATGTCGTAGGGACTGTTCCCCTTCATGCCTGGGGAGTTGCTCCTGCCCTTGTAAAGCTTTGGGGCCTGATGGCACGTCTGGTAACTCTGGACATGATGACTTAACCCATTGCTTTATTTGAAAGCAGTCTCTTAATTTCCCTCTTCCCAGGCTTCTTTCAAACAGCAGCACTTTGAAGGTGTGTGTCAGTTTGGGAATAAGTGTTAAGCTGAGGAGGAATTTTTGAAGTGAGGGAAAGAAGACATGTGAAGAAGATGCTGACGAAGACACATGAGAGGCCACAGCCATCACGGCAGCCACAGGAAATTGTCCTCTCTCCAGACAGCACGTTGAGGACAGTCTCTTGTCCTGGGCACAATCAGGCACTTAGTGCATTTCAAAGATGGGTTGTCAAGGCAGAGCTGGCTCTGGCTGGCAATTACTGACCTTTGAGGTAATGTGTCCTTAATAGAAGGATGTGAGTACGTCAGAGGAAGAATTATCATTGTCATAACCATCTTTTCACCTCTTCTGAGGAGGAAAGGTCTATAAAGGACCAGTACTCCAGTGAAACTGGTCCTGCCCCTCCAGGAGATGAGCACTGGCTTTTCTGAAGGCGAGAGTAGAGGTGGGGAGAAGAGGGAGCCCAAATGACCAGAGCTCTGTGGCTGGTTTGTTAACTTTTTTTTCCTTGCCCCGCTCTGCTGTTCACTTTGCACCAGGGCTTAGGCATGAAGTCCCAGACAGTGTCTTCAATGCAGTGTTCAAGTTTGTCTGATACAGAGCAAAGGCCCTTGTGGACCCACAAGGTGGGTTTTAGGAGGGAGGCTGTTCTGCCTGAATCAACATGTGCATTGCAGAGAGGGGCCTGGGACGGCAGCTACAGTGATGAATTATGGTAGAACTTTGTCATATTTGGTGCAGAGTCTGATTCTTCCATGTTGGTCTCCCAGGGAAAACCTCCCGGTGATGTACAGGAGGCTTTTGCTCCCGAGTTTTTCCTCCAGGAACGGCAAATGCTTTGCAATAAGCTTCCCTGTGCTGCTTCATCAGAGGAACTAAAGGTCCGTTACAAACCTTTAATTAGTGCTTGACTTGTCTTGGTACCTTTATGCCCACCACCCGTGTGACTGAGTGGCAGATCCGTGAGCCGTGTTACCCGCCACCTCCCGGAGTGGGAATGTGGGAGTAGAAGGATCTTGGCCACAGGGGTTTAGAAAACCACAAGGTCTCAGTGACTGATACAACTAAGCGACTTGCACGGGTGCAGTGACCTGAGCAGGGCTCTGCACATTTCATGCACAGTTGCTTTAAAGGGATGCTGATTGTTTTCAGCATGACCTGCTAATTATTAGAGCAGATGAAAGCTTTTTTTTTTTCCTCCCTTTTCCTTTTAAAATCTTACTCCCCCTACATGTCCTCTTCTCCCTCCTCCTTCCCCTAGTCCTTATCTCAGCTAATCAACATGACACAAACAGCCGAAAAAGCAGTATTCTTACAGCAGCTATTAAGTAGAAAGGAGTCAGCGGGGTCTGGAGCCCCTCAGGAGGGACTCGCCTGGTATAAGCCATTGCTTTTAACAGCCGAAGTGAGAGCTGCAGAGTCAGAACAGAAAAGGTTTAAGCTTCTTTCTTTTGAGGTCCTAATACGCAGTGACCTGTATCCTGTGATGTAGATTCTGAAGACAACCTAAGCGTGGAATTTCAGTAGTGATGAGGGGTTTCCCAGATACCTGATACATCCCTGATTAAAAATAAATAAATACCAATATCTACATATCTTTTGCTGGTAAATTTTCAAACGTTCAAAATGTATGACTTAGTCCTTTAAGGAGAGTCTTTCCATCCCAAATGGCCGTTTCATGTTGATACAGTGTCCCTCAGCAGCAAACACAACTATAGGAGGCTGATGTTAATTTGGTGCAGAAGTCGTTTCTGTGATTGCATCAAGCTGGACATTTGGGTTTGTTTTCTCCCATATTTCAAGATTTCTTATCTAGAGCTGTGGGATGGATTTTTTTTTAGAGTTCCCTGCTCTGTTTTGCTGAATACTTAAAAGTTGTGCTCATGGTGATAACGGAGAAGGCTGAGACAGAGGATGAACTCGTCATATGAATTTCAGCTGCAGTGGTATGTTGGAAGGAAGCTGAGCAAATGGACACGATGTTTAAATACTGTGTCCTGAATTGCTTTCATTTGGTTTTTATTTTGTAAGCCATTGGCTGGGTTTTCTGTCCTTTCAGAAATCAGCAGCTTCTTATGAAATATGGAGCTGTTTAAAAACAGACAGCAGCTGCTCCATCCTTGCGTCAGCAAGGACTCGGCAGAAGGAAGGGGAATGGTAGACGGTTGTTTAGCTGTGATATTCTTCCCTTCCTTGCTGTTGTCATACTGTGTTAACAGAAGGTCTGATCAAATATACACCAGGAAAGTAAGACTTAATGTTTCTTTGTTCTCCTGGAATGGTGCTGGGAGGGGCGGGGGGGGAAATGTTTGAATGAGACTTTTATTTATGTGGTTCAGATAGCTTGGCGTTGCCAGTGTTGGTAGATGTGTTGCTCTGCTCTTATTTCTTAGGCTGTACGCTGCATTTTTAGCTGGGAAAAGTCTTTACTTAATTGTTTGTACAAAATCTCTGCTATGCGTTACGGAAACCTCTGGGAGGGTAAATATTTAGTGGGGAGAGTATGCTCTCTTCACACTGACTTCCTAACTTGTTTTAAACTATTTTTTAAAAATCTCAGCCGGATTATTTAAAAAATAAAATGAAAAATGAGGAACATGGTTGCACAAGAACTGGAAAGAACCCAAATAGTTTGCTTACTGTTAAAATTGCGACATGAGTGGAAACATTTGGTAAAGAAAAATTAATTGCCTGGTGTATTTGTGGTTTCCTGTTTAATTTCAATTTCTAGAGGAGGTTGAAAAACCTGTGGATGTTTCCTCAGATTACTAGATAGCATTATACCTTGTATGCAGGATGAAAGACCTTCAGCAAAGTGTGCCAGATATCCATGGTTGCTATAAAAAGTCTCTCCCATATGGAACATGCCTGTTTTCTCCTTTTCTGTAGGATGGTTTGAGCAGGGATAAACACGCAACAAAATTTAGCCTGGTCCAGTCTTCCTTCACTGAAAGAAGGAAGTCTAGGTATTGCCTAGGAGCATCCTACCTGTCCTCAAGTTAGTGATGGGGCAGGGTTTCTGAGCAGTTTCTTATGCCTTCATCCTTTTGGTAAAGATTTGCCAGCATGGACTTCCTTCCAATCCGAGAGTCACCCGAAGAAGGATGCTCCTGTTAACCCCAGGGAGACCTTTTAATGAGGTTTAAAGCCATGGACGTGGCTGGCTTGTAAGGGAGGAAAGGGTCAAGCAGCCATCCAGCAGAGGAAGGGCTTGAATGTGGTTAAAGATCTGCTCTGGTCCATCTCACATCGCTCTTGATTAATGATCTTGTGCCTCTTGAGTTGCAAAGCTAGACCCTGAGGGAATCAGATGGGAGAAATATCAGGGCTGCTTGGAGTCCCACGTTCAGGTGTCCAGGGCTGTGAGGGAGCTGATTTGGTATCATCCTGGGAACTGGAGCCAGTTCGTCAAGGCGAAGGTACCTAGAGACAGCCTGGTGTGGCCACTTCTGTTTTGTGCTGTACATGGTAGGACCCTGGCTGCTGATAGCTCCTGCCCTTTGAGAGGCACCACCATGGAATTGCAAAGCCACTTCTGTGCTAAGTTGGAGCTCCTTTTGAGGAGCACCTAGTTGTGTGCTGGGTCATGCATAGGAGGGGCTGGGTGGACAGGTAGGGTGATGAATGCTGCAGCTGGTTGCTGAGGAATGTGGTGGTTCCCATGCCTGGAGGATTTTGGAGCATCTGAGAGCTGCTGGGTGAAACCTGGGGCTGGCCACATCTGATCAGAGGTCAGATCAGAGGATCTCTACTTTGGCCCACAGCCCCTGCGTCTGTGTCCTCGTTTGATCATGCAGAACATGTTTGTGTACACAAGAGTATAACTCGTGATGACACAGGGCTTTAGGTTGTGAAATCTTTGAGGCTCCTCTGGGTATTCCTGTGGGAAGGGAAGAGTTATCCCTCAGAAAACTTCCATGGGGAAATAGTTAATCTCATTAAACACCAGAGGTTGTTTTCTAAAGCAAAGGCAGGGGCTGTGGAGGGAGCGTGGTTAACCATGTAGACTGGAGACAGGCTAAAACTCATAAAGGAAAAATGTATGTAGGAGTTTATAGCTGTGTATGAGTGTATTAAAGCTTTAATTTGAGATCACTGGCTGAGATCAAAATGAGCAGGCGTGAAGCTACACCGCTTTCAGGGAGCTGAAAGCAACTTTGTGAGGTGGATGTTGGCCCCACAGCTGCAGGCACTTGATGTCTGAGAACAGGCACAGTTGCTTAAAATCTGCTTCTGGTTGCCCTGGAAAACAGTAAAGCATTGGGTTTTTTTGGTGTAATTTGAAATAATGAAAAACTTATTTAAAAAGTAATGCTCATCCAATCCTCAGCTTTCAGAAAGTCCCCCTTCCAGATTTCAGTGTGCGTGCTCTTGGGAGTTAAATTTTCCTCTTGACTCAACTGTGGAAACGGTCTTCATTTATCATTTCCCAGTTTAGCTCCTGTATTAAAATTATAACAAGGCTGGGGTTTATTTTTGTCTTGTGTACATTTATCTCCTGTGTATCCTTGTGTCTATTATTAGAGTCCCGCTCTGTTGCTAAATGGATTGGCCGAGCTCTTGGGGACAAAATATTGAAGCATATGACTAGTCTGCAATACCCCTCAGCCACTCTGCTTTTGCAGTATTCATAGTGGCTGGGTTTACCCAGCGTTTGTCATAGCTTGCTTATTTTAAATGCTGAGGATGCGGTGGGCAGAGCCAGCAGAGAGGAGATCTTAAATGGCATATCAGTTCGTAAGTGGAAGGAGGAAGGAGGTGGATGCAGAGGGGAAGCTCCAGCTGAAAATAAACATAAAGCAGTGATGTGTGTTTGGGAAGTATCTGAATTGCATGACCAGGGTACAGCCCTCCTCTTTGGCTTTTTTTTTTTTTTCTTGATGGGATATTTTTGTTTCAGACTGCAAATCATGGAATGTGGAATCCTCTGAAGGAGGACTGGCGTGGTGGTTGGCTGGCTACGGACTTACCCTTTCCTGAATTAAAAAACAGATTGGAAACTTTTTATGGGTCTCAACCGTGTTTCAAAATCCCCGTGACAACCACTTCTGCTGGTCGGTGGCTGGACACTTGTCCACAAATCTGTACCGAGCTTTTTGGCTTGCACAAGAGTGATGTTATAGTTCCGCTCGTCTTGCTGTCCTCCTGTTTCCACATCCAGCCTGAGCTAGCTGGTTTCTTGGGTTTTCTGGGATATGCTACGTTTTGTAACTAAGCTATTGAATATCTTAACCATGTTCTTGCTTTGCTTGCAGGGTCTATTTGTCCATGTGGTGTCTTACATTTTCTGCAGCTCTCTCCCAAGTCTTAGAAAGATACTTGGGGTCCTGCACAATGTAGTGCTATGTCTTTCAGAGGACTAGTTTTTGATGCTTTAAAAAATATTTTAAAATAGCCCAGGCAGTGTCTTTGGCAAGGACATGCTCCAGAACTCCCTGAAACAATTAGAGAAGACTCTTACTGGTACAGCACAGCTTGGGATCAGATTCTTGATTTTGTTTCTCTTTCCTTCTAATTTGCTTCTCTAAAAGGCGTGATGAAATACTTCCCCTGCTCCCCTCTGGGTGTTTTGGTTTTTTGGTTTGGGTTTTTTTTTCCCCTTTTAAGATCTTCTTGCTAGTGCAGATTTTCTCCTTTCGCGGCTGCTTACCCCGTGCCAGTTTTGGGTGTGTTTAGCCTTGGTTCTGCTTTGCTGACATGGGCCCGTTCAGCCCACGGGGGACGTTCTGCTGCTGGACTTCTTGATCCAGTTGGAGGAACTCTGCCTGGGAATGCCAACTTTTGCACAGATCCTTGAACGAGTTGCCTTTTTCTGCCTCCTCCCTTCTTTGTGTCCCTCATCCAGCATCCTTTGGTTCCTGCCTACGTGCCACGTGCTTCCTTGTTTTGCCTGCATTAACAGCACTTTCTGACGTTGGAGCCCATTCCTAGAGATGCCTCTTGGCCCACGCCAGGCTTTTTCTCTGCTGCAGGCTCTGCTGTGCCCAGAGTGTAAACTTACCTGGGGCTGGGTGTATTTTTGAAGGCTTTGGCTTGTGGAGCGAGAGGGTGGCTTAGCCCTGGCCGAGCTGCTGGGGGCTGTGTGGCAGGGTCAGCACATGGGACTGAGCTGCCTGAAAAATCTGCTACTGTGGTCACAGAATTACTTGGCAGGTGGGGGAGAGTTGATCAAACAAACCTGCTCCCACTAATTGTCAGGCTTTTGTATTTGGTTTTGTGACTTTTTTTTTTCCTCTTTAATTTTATGAACTCTAAAACATGCACGACCGAGTAGTTTAATTAGCTGTGGGAACTGCTGGAGATAACTTACTGGCATTTTCTGCAAACCTCACTGCCCTTTTCATGTTTTCAGTGCAGCAGAGTTGCTGTGAGTGAGGAGGCAGGAGCACCCACCAATGTAGCCCAGATAAGATGTTATCACCCAAACAGAGATGAAAGAGGCGGTGCAGCTGACTGCTGTGTAGACTGGCTGCTTGCTGGTGGGAACCAGTCCCTGTTACCCTCCCCATTAGGCTCCTCAAAGGGATGGGATGAGCCTTGGGCACAGCAGAGCAGAATCCAACCATGTCCATATGCCTTATGGACCTACCTCCTTCATCCAGGTCACCTTCCTTTGCGTTTCAGGGGAAATCTTACGCATCCGTGCTTCATGAACTGCATTCTAATTTGTTAATCTTTGGATCTTCTCCTTTTCTACCTGCCACTCCAAAACGTTTATGTGGCTGTGAAACTTCTTACAGGAGGAATACCAGCATTTGGAACTTTATGGAGATGTGGAGGTTTGCCATGGTCTGCTAGAGGGTGTTCAGAGGCTGCTAATGGGTGGTATTCCCAGAGACTGAGTTTGAGATCCTGCTCTCTGGGCAGTGAATGGAGGCTCCCCTTGGCTTTGCTGAGTTCAGCCCATGTTCTTCTCCTGGTCCCATCAGGAAAGTCATCATGTCTGGATCACTTACCGTAGCTGAGTGTGTGGTTTCCAGACCGTGGGCACTACCTGAGCAGTGGTAGAGGAGCTGTTAGTGGCTGCTTCTCCAGAGAGAACAGAAGTGAAGACCCACTTTGTTGTTATAATCTCCATTATTCCAAGGTTCTGGCTTGTGGTTCCAGCTCTATTAGCAATGGACGAAACTGCCTTTCTGATGTATTTTTCTTGTGCTCAGGGTGATTTTCTGTGGTCAAATATGCCTTCTTTCTTGTTTTGTCCCTCTGCATGAATGGATTGTATTTGGAGCTGGCTTCCGTGTAGAGTCTGCTTGGTCCTGACACCCAGCATTGAATGCATCCTGGTCTTGCAATCTGTCCGGAGGCTGTACGTGATCAAGTGGTTTTAATTGATTTTGAATCATCAAAGGTCAAGGATATTGTCACAGAAGGTTCATATAAAAAAAAAAAAAGCATCCTGTAAGAGGTGCTGTTGGTTATTTAAATCCTTAGATTTGGGGTTTGAGAGGAAAAATTATTAAATGATGTCTTAAAGCTGAATAAAGAAGTCAGTATTGAATGTTTTAATGTCTTACAGATGCTGTGGGGTTGCAGGGTTTTATTTTAAATTTAACAATGGGAGTTGGAGCAGCTCCAGCGCTGTAAAGAATAGTCTCTTTAATTAAGGGTTTAAGCTGGAAGAGTGTGTGTAGTGTGATGCCATTTTAAAGTTTCAGCGGGGCTTTGTAGTTTTAACTTGTTATTCCCCATCTTGGATCACGTATCTGCGTGTCTGAGGTCGTGGTGGGGATGTTCCTTGCCTGGAGAAGGGAGGCTGGTCTGTGTTAAGGGGGTAGCAAGGTTTCTGCGGAGGTTTTAGCTCTGACTATATTATTTTCTCTTTCCCACTTGGAAGGTGCTGCATCTTTGCAGGCACATGCACATGGTGCTTTGCATTGAACCCAGGGGGAAACATCAGCTTTGTTTTTGCCAAAAAAAATGGTGTGGTGGTGTTTTTTTTTTTTTTAACTTCTCAGGTTGGGGGGAAGGTATTTTGTAGCCATGTTCTTAGATGTCACCTTGGTAATAGCCAGCTGTGAAGGAGGCTGTGGGGCATGGGACAGGAGACCAGGCTCAAATGTGTTCTGCTCAGGAAGGCACCCCCGAGACCCTCTGAGGTTTCGCTGGAGTAGCGGAGGATGAAATGTGGCCGTGTGCCTGCGGCGTTCGGCAGAGCAGGGCTAGATCCCATCCCTACACAAGTTCAGAGGTTTCCGTTCTCTGTGGCTTGGTTGCCTGTTACTTACTGGGGTGGAACCCAGAAAATTGGCCGTTAAAAAATAAATTACTATTCTCCCCTAGAAAAAGCATTCCAGGCATGTGTCCCTGAGTTCTCATCTGAAAAAAACAGCATTAAGAGGTTTAAGCTGATGTCTCTGAACTTCAGCCCATTCTCAGCTGGTGGGACTCGGGGAGATGCTCTGTGCCAGTTCTGCCTTTCTCCCCCGTGCGTGGCTTTACCTGGCTCTGCGGTAGCACAACATGCATTTAATTATCGGAGGCAGCAACTGCTACTTTTGGCCATCTCAGAGGCTTTGCTATAAGAACCCAGCATCTGCCAGGGTTTGCTGCATCCTCATTTGTGCCAAGATGATTGCTTGACTCTTTTTGGGATAGTTGCTGTGAGAATTAGGCACTTCTGTGGCATTAGGAAGTGCTTTCGCGTAGCAGAGGCTGAGCAGCTGTGAGCCTGCCAGGTACTGAGGAACCTTTATGGTTTGCATTTAGTGTCTCCTGGTGTGTTTCTCCCCATAAAATAATTAATTGAACTAGAGCTCCAAGCAATGTTATCACCTTTGTACATTAAAAAAAATCATAATCATGTTCTCCAACTTAATGAGGTTTAGAAAGAAATGGGGTTTTTTTTGTTTGCCTTCTGATTTTTGGAGTGTTAAAGGCTCCCGTGGGTCTTTTCTGGAGATCTCAGGGGCAGTGGCTGCCCGTGTGAGGAGGGCTGGCCATGGAGAGTCACCAGCCACCAGAGCAGAGCAGGAGCCTTCGGGTTTCCCAGAGCCATTGCCAGACTTGGAGCCGGATCGTGAACGCTGGCAACACTATTTTGAGCGTCGAGAAGGGAGCTAACTGTATTTTTGTGGTGGCCCTGGCTCTGCTATTTTTTAATTTTGTCTTTAATTTCTATTGTTTTCTTTGCTTATTTGCTAACTTGCAAAATTCAACAAATTGCAGAGGATCTCCCAGCCCTCGGGGTGAGTTTTACTCGGCGCTGCAGTGAGCCAGCACATGGCAGTGGCACTCGCTGAGCTCCTGCTCGGAGGTGTAAATGAGGCTGCTGTGATGGACCTGCTGGCCTTCAGGTGGTCAGGGTCTGGGCCAGGGTGTGGAGATAGTGGGGTCATCCTGGGCAGCTTTGTGTGTGTGTGTGTGTGTTAAGGGTAAATATTAACTTCATATTGTCTTGGGAGCTGCTGTGTGTTTGTGTTAACTGCTCATTTTGGTAAGGATTTGGTTGAAATTCATCACGAGGCTCCTTAACTTCAGCAGTCTTCGCTACACTGTTGACTTGAATGATGTCTTGAGTGTCTTCTCCTCTTCTGTTTGAGTTTTGCTGCTGGTCCTCAGTCTTGCTGGGGTGTTTAAGTGCTTTGAACTCATTCAGCTGCAGAATAAGCCCAAACTGTGTCTGGGCAGGTTGCCCTACGCTGCCACAGGGACACAGGGAGTGCTGTTGGTTCTCTAGGACATCCCTGCCATGCCGTCCTGAAAGGACGGATGAGTTCTCCCAGGACTTGCTGAAAGAGGATTTGTGAAGCCTCTTGCTTCCCTGCAGCTCTGCAAATCGCGCCAGGAGCCCCGCAAGCCTCGTCACCGCTCGCACGGGAGGGCGATGACAAAATTGCACGCCCGAGTGTTGTTTTGCTGTGTGTTTTCTCTGGAGCTGAGGGCAGAGCCCTTGTGCTCAGCTGGCTGGAGCCGAGGCAGCAGAGGCAGCAAACGTACCTGCTGAGTAACCGGCTGAAATCAAACCGGAAAAAAACCCCAAACGTCGCGCCGGGTCCGTGGCAGTCACTGCAGATGCTGCGCCAGTGAGAAGTCAACAAACCCATGAAACGGGGAAGCGGTCCCCGTGCGCCGTCCTCCCCCCGGGAAGAGGAGCATCCCCTGCCCCACCGCCGGGCCGTACGGCTGGGCGGCGCAGGAAGGAAACGGTTAAAGGGAGGAGAGAGGTTGTCGAGTTGGGTTAGCCATCAGATAGCTAATATTTTAGAGGTTTTTCAGAGCTAAGCTATAAAAAGGCTGTAGCAGTATTTCAACTCGCCCATTGTCTGCTGGAAGCCAGCCAGCGTTGCCATGCCGACGAGGAATTATTACTTGCTGCCAGAGCTGGAGGAAAAGCTCATACTTTTGGCTTCAAAACAGGAGGGGTGGACTTATGTAATCCACTGTGTTTATAGGCTGAGACTGGCAGGAGCATTGAGAAATAATTACAGGCTTTCCATTTCATTTCCAGCTTGGTTTTAAGGCTGTGTGGCCTCCCTTTATTTATTTATTTTGAAGTTGAGAGGGTGGCCGCTAAAGATGCGGGAGGTAGCGGAGGTGATGCGGGGATGCTGCTAGGTAAGTACACCCCCACCCACCCCCCACCCCTTCTCCTCTCTCCTTCCCTCGCTGGGCTGCTTTTGTTTTGGTGGCGTTTTGTCTGGAGAGCTAAACTAGGCCACAGCAGAAAGAAGTCGCTTTGAAAAACTGGGACTTGGCCCAGCGACACAGAAACAGTGTTTAGTGCTGGAGGCTGAGAATACACTTTTGCGGTTGCCCGGAGGTGGCCAGCCCTTTGCCGACGGAGGTGAAGTGCGAGGTTTTGCGAGCCCCAGCTGCTTTCTGAGGTGACTTTATCCCTCCAGACCGTGTTGGCTTGGAGCAAGTATTTTTTGGGAGAGGGTAGCAACAAGGAAAAAGGGGAGGACAAAGTTTTTTTGGGGGGGTTTTTCCTTTCCCCCCCAGCCGAAACATCTTGGTCTCACGCGTGTCTCCGTCGGCCAGAGAGGGATTTGTCAGTGTGATCAAAGCAGTTTTGCTGATGTTTTGTGCTTTTGAGAGGTGAATAGCAAAGTTGAGCCTGTAATTAATGTGGGTTTGTTCATCCCGGGAACAGTCAGCAGATGATGCTGTAATTTGGGCTTGCCTGAAAAGCAGCCCGCCGTGTGTTTTGACTTCGGTCAGGCCAGTGGGAGTTTGCAGCTGCTGTTTTCGTGCTGGCTGTTGCATAGAGGGAGTTACTGCTGGTAAACTCTGCTTGCAAAACTTTGAGGTTTCGGGTGGGTATGCTTGTTCTAAGGGTCCCGGGTCCCGTAGTCCTGGGGAGGATGCTTCTGGTGTGGTGGGAATCCCTTGCTGGGGAGAGATGGTGGGATGGTGCTTTTGGCTGCCGCTGGAAAGCTGTGGCCGAGATGGGGGATGCTGTGGGTGGGATGCGAGGGATGGGGCAGGACAGCGGTGGTGCCACCCAAGCTGTGCCTGGCTTCATTGTGCTCATTTCTCCTTCAGTAAATGTGAATCCTGTTATGACTGTGACTTTCAAAATCTCTCAGACATTGGTTGTAAAGCTCCTAAGAGTGGAAAAAGCCCACTTTTGGAGGGGATATGAAGAATACTTTGAGATGTTGCAAACTTGCTGTGGAGGTTACAAAGGTGTATAGAAGCTGCAGTGTGCTGTGATTTTTTCCACATTTTCCTTCATTGCACAGTGCCCTACTAGGGAGTGACATTCTCAGACCATGGTAATCTGACGTTTTGCTGTTGTAATATGGTGTGTCCAGATTAAATGTCCCCACTGCTGTGCCAGTATACTCCAGAGAAGAGTCCGATGTTGGCTAGTGTGCTTATCTTCAGAGATACTGCACTCTTTAAGGAGAGTTACAGTCCCATACGAACAAGTTTGGGCCCTAACTTGAAATACAGGGGTGCCTCAGCGGAACGTGGAAGAAATAAACTGCTTTTTCCACGGTTTCCCATAGTTACTGCTTGTGTTCAGCAGTTATGGGCAAAAACTTGGGAGAGTGGTGGCACGCTTCGAGTTGGGAAATGTTCCTTGAAACAGCAGGCTTGACTGGCATTATCAGTGACACATGGGTGTGTTATACAAAATAATTCAATAATTTAATGATCCATAATACTGTTCTAACTCCTACCACAGATGCTGTTGGACTCAAAGCAAGTTAGATTTGTTACTGCAAGGCTGTGGGGTTTTTTTTTCCCCCCTTCCTCTGGGATTCATGCCAAGATGAACTGTATGTTCTGTTCTCGAGAGCTATGAGTAATGTATGTGTGAATCTATAACATAAGTAATACGAGTATATAAAATGTGTGAGTATGCAGGATTCGTGTATCCTGCATCTAGAGCGCGCCGCACACATGCTATGTGTGCGTTCAGAAATAGGGTGCGATACGTGTCTGGGCAAAATTAATGACATGCCTTGCAGTTACTGCTCACCGCAGAGCCCTGTCTGATGGCCCGATCCCGCAGAGCTGAACCCGAATCCCAGTCGCCAGCTAGGGTTTGCCTGTTTAATTGCCCCTTTTGGAGGAGTTACCAATTAGAGGGAGTTGGAAGTCCCTCCCTGCTCTCACAGGGGAGGTCAGCCTTAACGAAGATGGGAGGAGATGAGGAGATGCTTGCACCACAGGCTAACGATTCCCGAGTGGTTGGGGTGTTGGGAGTGCTGGGGGTCCCCCTCTGCACCACCCCCTGTAGGTGCCACTCCAGGAGCTGCTGTACAGGCGATGCGCTCCAAACCAGACCTGCTGCTTCTAATGGGACCTTATTTTTTTTTAAATTAATAAAATGGGCTTTCTCTCATAAATTATTTTTTTTAATGTGAAAAATGAGAAGGTGGCAAGTAGCCAATTCCCCCCCGCCTCCCTCTTCCCAGCTACGATGAGGTCATTGCCTCTTAAAGTTTATACCACGCAGTGAGACATGGCTGGAGGAGCAAGAAGGCAACAAATGTCTCTCCTGGGGGCGGTTGGGAGTGATGGACGCCAGTCCCTGAAACCTTAGCGGGCTGTAAGCGATGCCTGAGCAGGACGTGTGAGCGGGGAGGGGTCCCCGGGGGTACAGCTCTCCGGGAAAACCTTGCAGGATGCAGATGCGGGCGGGAGGGGAGCGCCCTGGTCCCTGCCTGGTCCCTGCGATGCTGCAGGGTGGCCAGTGCAAGGCAGGACCGGGGATGGGTGGGATGCGGATCCAGGGGGTGGCCGTGCTGCTGGGTGGGCTGCCGGGTGGGATCCGTGTGTGAAGGGCTGGGCACGTGCTCAGGTGAGATGCGATCAATCGGCAACAGTTCTGGCACTCCTTGCCTTGCTCTTGCATCCACTTTTCCTTGGGAATTTCCTCAGCGCTGCTTTTGCAATGGAGTTGCGAAAGTTCGTGACCCAATGAAGGATCTCTCCAAGACCTTTGTGTCCCTGGCCGAGTGGTCTGCTTGGAGAAGTTGGTTTTTTTCCGCTTGAATGCTGTGTCGAGCTGCTTGCAAATTCCTGAGCTCTTGTTTTCTCCTTGTCTGTCCCCCCCCCCCGCAGTCTGGATTTCACTGTCCTCCATGGTGGAAATGATATGGAAAGGGGAGTGCCCAGATCATGGGGGCTTTCCTAGAAGCCACAGCCCAGGAGAATGGATTTTAAGGTCTGTGCAGATCTGGCCTCCTCCACACAACCTCTGCTGGGGTGCTCGGGGATGGTGACCTGGACTGTGTGTGGTTTTAAGGTGAGGTGTTGGCCTGAGATAACTATTTCATAGGTGCCATAATAAATCAATAACAGAAATTTTGGAAGGGCATGCTTACTGCCTCCTGCCTTTGCCACGGCTCTGGTTTTGGCCAGAGTTTGCTGTGCCTTGCAGGGGTGGTCAGGGAGGTGATGCTTTATGCACCTCTAGCTTTTATAGTCCCATCATTGCTCTGGGAGGTGTAATGGGCTGAGTCCATTCTGTGTCATCCTGTCCTCAGAGTTGGCCCAAAGGGGTGTGAATAATCAGTGATTTTGTTCTGTAGTCCAGAAATCAAATATTTGCTGTGTCAGAAAGAGGGGAGTTGTGGGGTGGCAGAAGGTGTGCAGATAGTGGTGAGAGAAAGCAAGAGATGTGGATACTCACTCTTATTAAAAAAAAAAAAACCACCTTTGTAAAGCCCTTGGCAGCAAGCACTACACGGGGTAGAAGTGGGGGTTTGCTTTTGTGGGTTCATTTCCCCCCTGTGCTTGTGCTGCAGGGTGCTGTACCCCATCCCTCGCCTGTCAGCAGTGGGTTTCAGAGGTGGGCAGCTGCTTCCACTGTGACTTACACAAAACGAATCTCGGAGGAAGCTGTGAAAAGGTTAAGAAGTGGGCAGAGGGTGGGAGGAGGCAGTTGAGATGTCATCTGCAAGCGTGGCAGTTCCTGGGCAGAGGACAAACACCAGGACTGGCAGATCAGCCAGCATCTGCGGTGCTTTGCAAGGACAGAAAAGAGTTGGGAGGAAGGTCTTGGGAGATGCTTCCATTTGCTGGTGTGGGGAACTAACATCCTTTTTCCAAAGGAAAGCTCGCAGGTAGCAGTTCTGTGTGTAAATGAGTACCCGAGGGCCCTGGGTGCACTAGTGTCAGCAGCCTAAAGCTTCCCTGCCTTGGCTTTGGTCTAGTGCAGGTGGAGACACAGCTCTGATCTTCCCTGGCACCAAGGGTGAAGATGAAGTGCAGTTAGAAGTTAGTAAGGGAAGGGAGTTGAGGGGGAGGTTCTGACGTGCTGCTGTGCTTTTAGGCACAAACTTCAAAAAAAATTAATTAAAATTGCTGTTCTATCACAGCTTGTCCATTCTGTGGAAATTGTTTAGGCATCCCATTAATCGCAGCTGCTCTCGTGATGCTGCACCCCAACGATGTCTCCTGTTCACTTCTTTGTCTTTGTGCTTCTCCTTAGCAGCCTCGTTGATTTTTTCTTTTTTTTTTTTTTTTCCTGTCGACACGATACAGTCGCTCCTTGTTAGCCTATCTTGCTCTTTCCTCTTTCAAGGAAGGGAAGGAGCAGGGGAACCAGCTCTGATAATTCCAGTGAGTAGAACTGTTCCCCTGAGCCCTTTATAAAGAAATAAAAAGGCTCTCCTTCTCTCTGCTTCTCTTTGAGTACAAGCACTTTACCCTCTTGGATTCCCTGCAGGCTCCTCATACTGCTAAAATTGAAACATCAAGATGTCTGAGGCAGCAGGAATTACCATCAGTGTTTTGACACCTGGAGGTACAATTTCTATTAGCTTTTATATAAAAACAACACCAGTTTTGCCAACAGAGTTCTCGTTAAATAATGCATGAAGACCCCGCTCCCGACAGTAGGTATTTTTCTTTCACTTTCCTGGACTCTTGGATAATGACTGAATTTTTGTGACCGTTGGGGGAAAAAGATACCCACGCTCGCAGATGGAAATGTGTATGTGGACACTCACGTGCTTAACTCCTGGGCAGAGAGTCAATTATCCTGTTCGCTAATTAACGTGGAGAGATGGGGGAAAGCAATTTAAGGTTTGTCTGTTGTGAAAGCTTGGATTGTCGTTTTGTTTTTTGGAAGCAGCAGAAGGCAGTCTTCCCGAGACCCTTGATGGTGAATGAGACTGCTTATATGTGATATAAGAGGGACCCGGGGAAGGGTCTGCCTGCTGTCGACAGGAGAGGAGCACAGGGTCATCAGAAACAAAAAATGGGTAACTTGTGTTTTTGCATAGATGCTGCTTGGCGTCAAGCATATGCTCTGTGCTCGCTTTTGGGGGAAATGAAGTGAAACAGAAGGGCACAGCATGTGGATGTGACTGCTAATAGTGAGAATCAAAGTACAGTTTTGACATTTCTAACCTAATAAGTGGTGCTGCGTGTGAGAGCCTGCTTATTTTCCTTTTCACCATGAGATGCTTTGACAGAGGAGTAAAGTCCCATTTTGACATTTCTGTCATTTTAACTAAAGAGAGAGATTACAGTAAATTGGATTAAGTGAAAATCTTCTTCAGATGTTTGTGGTTTGGGCTGATTTATGGATAGATGTCATTTGAACGTCATTCTGCATTTTTTAAGCATCTGCTTGATGGTTGCTCTAATGCTGTTGCTGCAAATAGTCCACGCAGGGGAGGGGAGGCTGAGCAAGAAGCAGCTACCCGTGACAGATCTAATGCTGGTGTGTGGCTTGGGGACAACAAAACACTGTCCTTCTCGTGTTCCCAGCCGCATAGTGCCAGATTCTGTAATGGGTGCTTGGTTCTCATTTGAGTTCCTGTTATTAAACTTTGTTGTCTTCTACTGAGAGTCATTTAAATAGGCTTTTCTAAGTGTTTTTTCCCATCCTGGAGAGAGATGGTTCAGTGCATGCATTTTTTTATCTGGCACTTGGCAAATCTTGGGTTGCCCATTCCCCCAAATGACCAGTGAGGACCTTCTTGCTTACGCTCGTGCAAAGTCTTTGTCTTGGCCGCCTCGTTGCCAGGTCCTTCGCTCCCAGTGAACTTGTGTGTTTATAACTTTTTTCCAGGAACCAAAATATTCTCACAAGCATGTGCTGGCTCACTAACATAGCAAGGGCATGTGAAAATACTTTGTGTACTGGTGTTTCCAAAAGATAGTGTTGAAAGTTCTTCCCGAAACTGACAACGTGAGACTTCTTAGATATCTGTCCTTCATGGCTTCCCCTACCTAAGCTATTCAGAAGCCGCTGGTACCATTTGGAAAGCTGCATAATCTCTTGTGGCTGATGATGTAATCAGCACTGTAATCAAATCTGGCAATGATGTCATTGACGGAATCCACTGTTGCCTGCTGCAGTGATTAGTGGGATGAGATGGAAGTCTTTGTGCAAGCGGTGATGGGAAACTGGGAAGTCTGCATCCCTAAATTGTGGTGTTTGTGTAATTTCTGGCACAATTTTGGAAAATACTTCTGATCCACACTCAAAATCACTAGATTTGGATCTAGGTGTAGAGGCTTGTGCATTTCAGCTGTGCTCTCTAAAAGTTCATTTGCAAGTTTAATGTTGGTTTAAAGCTTTGTACCTATACTGGCAGGTGTAGGGTACTTCTCAGCCAGCATAGCCCCTGGAGCTGCCTCTGCTCCGTGCCAGGTGAAGGTGGCACCAGCCCAAGGGAGTGTGTGACTGGGGCTGGGAGTGAGAATATAAAAATTGCCCTTAAATCCTCTGAAGGTGTTGGATGTCTTAGACTGTGTCTGTATGGATTTTGTGGATTTTTACAGTCCTGGGGCAGGAAGGTGCTGCCCAAATGTAGGTTACAGGTACACAGAAGTACTGTCAGCAGTGGAGTATGTCAAATCCCAGCTTCTCAAGGTGAATCATTTGATGATGCTTCGCATCTTCCCCTCCAAACCGAGCCCCACTGGTTTGATTTGCAGCGTCTCGGCACTGCCTGGGTTTTCCCGTGTTGTCATTGATACCAGGGTTGTGATGTTTTGTTTTCTGCATCTGTTTCCCCCGGGCAGTTAAAAGATTTTGCCTTTTGCCATGCAAGGATTTTGTGCCTGAGCTAGTGGCTGAAAGTACAATTCCTAAAATACTTTCTATATTATTTTTCGATGTTACGATTATTAGTGGAAGATCACACTACCCAGGGAAGATAAATTTGTAATCCTGCTTAGTGGCTGATCTTATCCCGGCTGAGTAGCTCTCGTTGCATAAGGGACAGTGACCTGAAATCATCCTTTTAAACCAGCGGACGGGATGCCTTTCCCTTCTCCCCTTTGCACAGATGGGTGTGAGAAAGACTTTTGAAATAGTTTAAAGTTCAGGGTTTTCACTTTAAAATGGGAATACCTCCTGATTAACTAACCTTTAGGTGGATATGCTAAAGAGAGCAGCGGGGCTGCAGGCATGGGCTATTTTAATGCATCAGTCTTTGTGTTAAAGAGACTTCCCTGCATCTCTTGTGGCCTGGCTTGCTTTTGGGGATTGCTAAGAAGTATTTAAAAGGTTACCTGGCACAAATGAGGAGGAGGAGCAAGCGGAAGGGCTTGAGCATAACCCATCCTGGGGAGATATATGAGAGAGGCTGGGGTGGGAGCTTTGAGGGTTGGCTCTGGCACTGGGGAAGGGCTCTGCTCCGTCCCCACTGGATGCCAGCAGAGAGGGCAGGTGGGTGAGCAGGAGGGGAAGAGCTGCTGCTTGTGAGTAGTGAAGAATTAAAAACATCTGCTCCAGCTGTGTGCCTCTGCGCTTATTGTTTTTAACTTCTCTCGGTAAAGCAAATGAGCATTTCTTGGCAGAAATCTTGTCTTGCTGGAGTTTCTCCTCCCATCCCTCCTGGACGCGTAGCAGCCCCAGGTTGAGCTCAGGTGAGATATCTGCTCTCTCCTTGCTGGGGAAGAACGGTGGGAGCGCATTTGATTGCTTCCCCATCCCCTAAGAAATGCTACATTAAATATCTTGGTGTTAAGAGCTCTAATCTAAAAATGTGGCGCTCGTTCTGTCACCTCACCTGTCTGCTGTCAGAAGTGCCCCCCCTTAGAGGAGAGAGCACAGGCTGCTCGTGTGTACAACCAAGGAGCAAGGATGGGGATTGCTGCTCCCAAGCGTTGGCTCCTCTTTGGGTCAGTGGAGCAAGCTCTCGGTTTCCCATCATGGGTCAGACCTTCAGCGTGCAGTTCCTGAGGTCCCAATCCCGCCAAGTTGGGGATGACTGGTGCTGGATGCAGCTTCAGCCTGCTCAGGAGCTTCCTCCAAGCTGAGCAAGCATCTGAGCAGGCAGATGCCCTCTCTCCTCTCCGAATACTCACCTGTGATGGGATGTTGGCAGCCCCTGGAAGTTGCTCTCAAGCTCAGTTTGCAGCCTGCAGTGAGGTTCAGCAGCAACAGCTGGGAAGTGTTAGGCTGTGGGCAGTGCTCTGCAAGAGATGCTTCCTTCATTTACCGAAGGTGATATCCCAGTGGCTGGCAGTTGGGAGGGAAAAAGAGGGTTTTTTTCTCTGGTGTGGGTGAATCAGTGCTGTCTGTGATGGATTCTCACTGCGACAGGCTCGAAATGGGAACTCTCGGGGGAGATTAGCCTGCAGCTTTTGACTTTATTAAATATTCTCTAGTGCCATCCCAAAGGACCACTTCTTAGTGCTCCACAACGCTTTTATCTGTATTTTGAACATCACCTACATGAAGTATGACCATGTATGGCCTATATTTACATTAAAGTATACATACAAATAGTTAAGAAATGATGGATAGTGTGTTTTGTTCTTCAGGTCTATAACATGATGATCTCTTACAGGTAGATATGAGAACCTCAGCTGGAGATACTGCAGATTATTATAAATCCGATAGCTCACTCAGAGCTATGTCTTAGAAAGATTGATTTAGGCATTTATTAAAACACCTATTTAATGATTGATTAAGCCGTTATAAACTGTTTGTAACTTTTAAAATGTGACCTGGTGTATTGTAGCTCCATTAGCATCTAGCTAATGAAATACACTGTAATGCCTGTTAGGTTGACAGAAGTTGTATTTCAGGCCTTGCATGTGTTGAAGTTTTAAGTAACTTGTTACAGATTGTTGTAGGTGTGTTTTGAGGCTCAGAAGTACAATCTGCTCCCTTAGAGCGAGGTGTGGGGCTGGTCTGGCAGTGGTGTGTTTACCTCGTGGGTCTCCTGTCTGCTGGGATGGACCCTGTTTGCTTTGATGTTACTGCTCCGGGACCTTTTTCTTTAAAATAAAAAAAAAAGTCTGCCTCTATCTGTGTGTAGAAGCGTTTTTTCCATGAACTGCTCAACTTTCCATTTGCTCGGGCTGTAGAGAGCTGGCTGCCGGGATGAGCTGTGTAATGGGATATCTGAATCGCAGCAGGAAACCTGCTCCAGTTTAAGCAGACCTGATTTAAAAGCAAATTCACTCAAACCTGTACAAACTCCTGCATGGAGAAATTAAAACTGCTTTGTCCGATTAATGCTGCTTTTGCTCAGTTCAGTAACTACTGCTGAGGGATGCTCAGGTGGAAAATGAATAAAAACCTCTCTCTTGAGTGATGCGTGTGGCTGGTGCTCTGCTTTTCTCACTGGGCCATAGGAAGGAGGTGAAGTTTGCCAAGGAAAGGGCTGCTGGTTTAATGTGTATAATCCGTCCCCGCTCCTGCCTAGCAAGTGACTTTCTGCTGCCTGGGGTTAAATGATCTGCCTTGATGAATGGCGTTTGGTCCAAGAGGTGATGGTGTGCTTTTCCTTGGGAGCCTGAGCCCTGCAGGGCTTGGTAACGCTGTGGTGAGGCTGAGGGTGTAAAGGAGCAGGTGGGGATTCACGGGGTGTGGGAATGGTCTCGCCTGTTGGTGGCCGATGTGGAAAAAAAACCCAGGAAGGCTTTTTCAGGCTGGGGGTTGGGGGAGAGAGGAGGCGGTTTGGGGGAAGGCTGCAATTTATATTCTCTTTCCATGTTGTCAAACAAGTCAGCGTTTGTTTGTTTACCTCTACATCTGTCTGCAATGTTTATTTGTTTGTTTCTGGAGGTTTGCTACTAATGGGTAACCAGCCACGCCATAGGAGATGTGGGGAGAAGGGGTTGGCTCCGGCGGCCTGTGTCCCGTTGTTCCGTTCCCAGCCAGCTGTTCTGCAGCTGTTTTCACGCTGAGACTGCAGGGATTTAAACTGGTGGGGGGTCCCAGAGCTCACCGCTGCACCAGGCAGGTGACAGGAGGCGAAGCCACCCCGCTGTCCTCTGGATTCCCTGCCTATGGCCTCCTCCAAGAGGATGTGTGTGGGTGCTGTGTTGGAATACCAGGTGCTTCTCTGGGGTATGTCACTCTCACTGAGGTATGGCAAAGAAAGGGATGGTTTATTTACCTTTTGTGACGGCTTAAATATATTTTTTTCCTTAATTTATTTTTTTCTTTGTCTGGAAAGTTTGTAACTTTAACCCAGGGCTCAGAAATAAACCGTGGTGGATGCTGATGAATTGCGAGAGGGGGGGGAAGCAGCGAATTCTCCTTTGGGTAAGAGTTTACCATTCAAGCCTTGACCTTGTTAAAACATGTTAACTCAATAAAAGCCCGAGTATTTAAAGACAAGTGACTTCTTCCTGCCTTGAGGGGCATAATTAAACCATTCCACACCCCTTTAAACCAGAGTTGTGGGAAGAGGAGGAGGACTAAGGAGCTCCCTATCCTGCCTGACTCAGTAGCCTTCCACTGGGGTCAT
>JAOXJM010000005.1:27195060-27209949 GCA_026413425.1 Tringa solitaria
TACTCCCCAGTGGGAGATCCCACAGTCCCTCCTCCTCGGAGCGGTGCTGGGCTGGGCAGGCTGCGGCAGCCCCTTTCTTCACACATGAAGCGTAAAAAAAAATGGGATTTAAGGCAATGGCATCTGTAGAGCTTCCCCAGTGCTTTGGTGACCTCATTTGGCTCCAGCCCACAGTCCAGCTGTGGTGGAGAACATCCAGGGCCTTGGACTCATGCTGAGATCTTGCTGGTGACCTGCTGCTCACTGCTTTGCCCGTGTGGAAGCGCATGGGCAGCACTTTGCCTGTTTGCAAGCACGTGAGTTTGACTCTTGGCTTTCCAGGGCTTCTTGTTGAGGCAGAGGTGCTATTTGCTGCCCTTGGTAAAGAAAAAAACCTGTTGTGGTCCTGCTTGCATGTGGTTATAGTGCACACCACCAGTGTGGCACAGCCCATGGCAGCGTGCCTTGGTGCAGGATGGTTTTGTTGGCCCCTGTACTCTCTCTCTCTGTGTGTGTATCCATCCCGTAGAGAGTTAATTCTTTTTTTTTTTTCTTACTTTCCCTTCCTTTTTGTGGATTGCACCAACAGAAGCAAAAAGCTTTTAAACTGTTTGAAAGCTTGACACTGTGGCTTTGCACTTTGTGCTGTTTTAAAGCTGAACTTCTATTCTGAAAAGGTAAAAAAAAAAAAAAAAAAAAAAAAAAAAACAAAAAAAAAAGAGAGAAAAATCACCCTGTTTCTGTTACTGTAGACAGCTGCCATGGCATGGCCTGGTCCACCTGCTGAGCTTCCAGGGAAGCAGTTGGCTTGCTGAAAGCTGCCAAGGGCTCTGGGCCCTCCCAGCTTGGAGCATGTGTATACATATGTGTGTGTGTATATATATAATTACATGTGTTAATTAACTCTTAGGTGACTGCAAGCCAAGATGTCCAAGTCTGTAATCCCTTATTAGGAAAATACCTTAAATTTCTGCAGATCCCAGGGAGCTTTTGGAGCCCTTGAGAGCATCGTACTCGCCACTTTGGTAGGCATGGGGAGGGCTGGGGCACGGTTTGCCCCTACAGAAGGAAGCTCACGTGGGCTGCAGAGGAGCTGGAGGGTGGTGGTGTGTCCCTGGAGGGGAGTGGAGCTCCCGGCACAGCCCCCGGATTCGGGTGGGAATCGGCGATGAAAATCGCATCCCGTCGGAAGCGTGAGGGGAAGTGGAGTAGTCATACTGGGAGTGTAAATACCCGCCGGCTGCCTTCTGGGTGCCTCTGAATTCCCCCGAGTGCGCAGGGGCTTTCCTGCCCCGGGGGTGGATCGTGCCGAGCTCCTGCGTGGGGGGACTGGCCCCGTCCGGGATGAGGGTTGCTCTGTTCCCGGGCCACCGGAACTTCCCGGGACTGGGGTTGCTGGTAAGGCGCCGTGGGGCTCGGCGGGGATGTGTGGGTGCAGGGCTGGGGGGAATCCCAGCTGCGGTGCCGGGAGTGAGCCGAGAGCGGGAGGGGACCTGGTTGTCTCTCCTCTCCCTGCCCTGAGAGCCAAACCTTGCCATGTGGTTTCCCATATGTAACTTGGCAAAATACCTCTTGCTTGAAGAGGCTGGGCTGACCTGACCACAGAGGTGTCTCTGCTTGCCTGTCATCCTTAGGCCTTCGTGGGAATTCGCTGAAAACTATTATTTTTTTATTTTTTTTTTTTTAAACTTGAACCCCTTTGTTAAGGGGGCCTCTTCAGGCTGCTTTCCTTCTGCCGTTGTTGCCCTGCTCGTGCTCAGCCCTCTCTCCTGCTGGAGACCGTTGCCTTGGTTTGATTTTATTTCTGGCTGGTGAGCGGTGCGGGGATGCCGGCAAACCAGCGCGGCGGCACTGTGCCTGCCTGCAGCAGATAGCAAGTGGTTTGTCAGCACGGGCTGATCTGTGGCCTCACAGAAAGGGGGGGTAGGGGGAAAGAAAAAAAGAAAATGAGCAACTTCCTCTTTTTCCCTCCCACCCCTCAACTCCCCTTTTTGGTTGTCGTACACGCCAACTACTGTTTCGGTTGAAATTGCGTTGGCAACTCAACTCGAGCAGCAGAGACCAGGAGAGCGTGGGGAGAGGCACCCGGGGAGCTCATGGCATCCTGGATGCCAGCATCCTGGAAGCTCTCTCTGCTGCTCCCTGTGTATTCATGAAAGATTTGGGACGCATTTAAGGTTCAGCTGGACCAGGATGCTGGGCCATCTTGTCTAGACCGTGCTTTTGCCAAGAAAGGTTGGACCAGATGATCCTTGAGGTCCCTTCCAACCTGGTATTCTGTGATTCTGGTACTGCCAAAAACCTTGCACAAATCTATATGTAGCAGGTGCCTCTACTGGGGAGGAGCCGTGCGAGTGTGCTCAGCGTTGCGTGGGATGAAGAAAGGATCCTGGGGAGGAGGAGTCGGGAAGATGCAGCTCTCATGCCCAGGACTGGTCCTGGAAGCATCCTCTGAGCTCAGGCAGTGGTGGGAATTTATTAACCATTAATATGAGAATAATGGTTAATTTGTCTTAAACTGGCAGCAATGAAGGGTGGAATTTAGACATTTGTTACTTTTTCATTGAAATGCAGACATGGCTTACAGTCCTCTCCAAACAAACTAGCAAAGGATCTGTAAAAGTCAGCAACTTGTAAATCTCAACCACTTTGCTGGTTTTCCTGACGTTGTTACAGCTGCGAAAGGCATTGCAACACGTGGTGAAGCATCGAAGGTGTGGGTGCCAGGGGTGTTTGTGAAAATGCCCTCAGGGCCATGGTGTCTTCTCTGGCTCTTGGTCCTGATCAGAAAGGCTGATCTAATATTTACGTAGCACCTGGAGGCGAGTGACGCACTTTAATCTTGCATTATAGTGTAGCCCCGTGGAGGGAGAGGGCTACTGGGGAGGCCGGTGCCTGGGGTCCCTCCTGGCATCGATCAGGGCTTACCTCAGGTGGCTGCAAAAGTGGCCTTGTCTTGGAAAGGAGGGCACTGAAAGAACCATGTGTGGATGTGTGAAAGGGGAAAGAGATGGGTTGAGGAGGGACCCGATGCCTTCGGACCTCGTGTTGAGGTGCCAGAACTCCAGCTTGTGTTTTTGAGAACTGTCACCCCTCAAAACAATGCTCATCTCCAGAAGACTTGGAGTTGTGGATCCACAGGGCCCAAATAAATCGCCAGCGGTTTGCAGGCCTGGTCCTGGAGGGGGGAAAGCTTTCTGGGACGGTTGGTTGGGATGAATTTGGGTTAATGCTGGGTTAATATTTGGACTTCCTTGTGATAGCAGTAATCCACAGCAAAAAGTTGGCACTGGGGTGTTTGCCAAGTGGAAAGTGGGGCTGCTGGAGAATTGTGAGGGCAGTCAGGTTTTGGTGATTGCCCAAGGCTTGATGTTTGGTTGTCTCGTGGGTCTGTGGCAGACTGAATTTTAACCTCCTCCTTTCCCGTTTTCTTTCAGTTGTTGCCTGGCGTGGAGAGCACACACATGATGAAGAGGAGCTCTTGGCTCTCCTAATCCTTTGTCGGTGATTTGGAAGCAGCAACCGCCGCGCTTGCTCTTTCGACATGTCTGGATCTACGCAGCCCGTGACGCAGAGCTGGCGTGCCGCCGAGCCGCGATACCCTCCACACGCCATGTCCTATCCGGTCCAGATTGCTCGACCACACGCGGTAAGGCCAGAGGCTTTCCTTCCCTACCTGCTCACAGGGTAGGAGCTGCGTGGTGTCCCCGTCGCTGGGGCAATAGTTCAGCTGCACTGGTCTCGGATGTGGCTGTTACAGGGAAATCAGACTGTTTCTGTGCCTGCGGTGCGGGATTTCATTGTTCCTCTCTCATGGGATCCTCTTTTGTTTCTCCATATGTTGCTTTCAGCTTTTCTTTCCCTTTCCAGCCTCTTCCCGGCACCTGCCGTGGCAGTGTCATGGGCTCTGGCTCCTTGCTTTTTGGGCACAGGAGTTTGTTTGTCTTCCCCGCGAGAGCACTCTTGGATGCAGCAACCACCTTGGGGGGGGAGATGGGAAGGGTGGTTGACCATCTGAGTAGAGCAGGAACGTGTGGCCTCCAGCCCTCTCTAGCTTGGCGTTTTCTTGATGTTGGATCATGAGGAGATGGGCATCCTCTCCTGCTCATGGGCTTACTGCTTCCCAACGAACCTGGTGTCTTTGGTCCTGACAGTCACAGGGAGCTCTCCTGATCTCCAGTCAGACTGTCGGGCCATGAACCTACTGCCTGCCCCTTGGTCAGGAGACCTGCCCTTCTCTATGTGGCATTCCTGGCTGTCGGTGGCACCCCTGGGGAGAGAGAAGAAAACAGAGCTGCTGTTTTTCTTCCATTCTATTCTTCCCTATTTTTTCCTCCCTCACATTTGACTGTAGTCTTGTCTCTTCTTGGATCAAGGCTGGTGATGGTTTTTTGTTGGCTGTGTTTTGTTGAACGTACCGGAGGTTGCGTGGGTTAATTCACCTGGATCTGGCCTTTCCCTTCTGTGCGGTGTCACTCACCTCTGCTTGCTCATCCTGGATGGTTGAATGTTTTATGTTTAAGCCCTTAACAGGAAGAACTCTCCTTAGTGGAACAGCTTTAGTCAGCTCAAGCTGCTTAAATGAATCTTATTAGGTGCTGGAGTGTGGCACACACTTGCAAGGCTGCTCTTTGGAGCTGCTTCTTGGTGGGTCACAGCAAGGTGGCCACAGCCAGGAAGGTGCTTGCAACACGAGTTAACGAGGAGATCTTCTCTCAGGGTTACGTTTCTGACAGTGACGGCTACTGAATGGTAAAATTCCTGCTGTGATGATTTTTAGGGTTTGACTTGAAAGCCTGGAAATCCACAAAGTGTCAGTGAAGGGGTGAAATTCCCTCGTCTGCCCTCTTTGCTGGGCTTCAACGGAGCAGTGCGGGGAGCTAGAGCTGGCATTTGGAAAGGCTTTGAAGCAGAGTCGTTAAGGATGGCGCAGGACGAGCTGTTGGCTGCATTGGCTGGCTCATCTAGATCGCTCGGGGCCTGCGTGCTTCTGCACAAAGGAGCTTTTCATCCAGGGTATGAGACATGCTGACCTGGTTCGATTTATGGGAGTTTTGATTCCATTGGTGCGTGTTTTGGGAGGTGGGACAGAAAGAGAGCGTTTATCTCAAAAAGAAAACCCCAGTTCTCTTTCTATCAGAAACTGGAGGAGGAGGATGCGACCAGGTGAGCAAGATCTGCACTTATTGCAAAACTGTGATTTAAAAACAAACCAAAGAAATCTTAACACTCAACATTGAGGCGGATTTTAGAAGAGTGTGGAAGGCTCCTAACCTTGGGGTGTCGAGTCGTTGTCTCCTGCAAACCCTGGCTGCTTCCCCTTAGCGTCACAGCAGCAGAATGAACCAAATGGGGCAGTTGTTTGCAAGTCAGATGGAGCTCTGGGTTTCTCTGACCTGCCCTGCTCTCTGGCTGGAGTGAATAGTGTTTTTATTCTATCTTATTAATGTTGGAAGAAGTTGCTGGCGTTTTGCTTCTACAAGCTATTTTTACAGCCGCGTGTAATCTTCTGAAGTTATGCGATACCTTTTAGGTGTCTGGGTGCAGGAAAGGTCTGAGCTGAGGTGGTTTTGGATGGGAAGCTGAATGGCTGCTCTTGGCAGAAGCGTGCCAGCCCCAGGCAAACCGAAGGCACCTTCCCTCTCCTGGGGAGGGCAGGCAGAGCGTTCCTTCAAGCGTGTCCCGGCATGATCTGCCCCAGCCACCCTCAGCTGTTTGCAAACACGTGTCTCCTGCTCGGCGGCGCCGTGAGCTGGACCCTGGCCATGGCTCTGGGGCTGGAGCTGATCTCTGATGGGATCGCTTGGGAGAGGAGAGCCCAGTTGCTTTGAAGTTGCTGCACTGTTTAATATTAAAAGTCAGCGGTATTTGCTTGCATGTCTTGGCCGGGTCAGTTTTGTCACGGGGTGTGTTTGCACAGTGAGAGCTTGTTTGGAAGAAAGCAAGAGAGGCCAAAACCAACCTGACACTGGCATGTTTTGCATCTAATTAGGTTTTGGTTCTGGTTTACTGCGTTCCACGACATCCTTTCCTGAGAACTGGGGGTTTTTCAGGCCGGGGATCCTTATCCTGGCGGTGGAAACGCCCTGGGTCACCTCCTGGTTGCGTGCACAGGGCTGAGCACAGCAGGGCTGCAAATGCTGTTATAATATAAATAAATAATCACAGTCCAACTGTGACGGTCGCACCCAGAGAAATGCGGCGCGGCAGGAATACTGAGCTCAGAAATGAGCCGTGACATTATTTTAGGCTTGGAGACACTTTATGAAAAGTGATTTAAAGGATTGCAGCTGTTCAATTTCACAGATGAGGCAAGTGAGAGGGGATGTTGTGAAGGGGCAGAAGGCAGTGGAAGCAGGCTTGGGCATTTTTCTTCTCCTATCATATTAAACCCGAGGGAGTATCCTACAAAATGGGGCAAAAACACTCATTTCAAGTGAACAAACAGAAATAGGCTCTGTACATATGGGCACTGTCTCCCAGCAGCGTGTTCCAGGAGTTATTGCTGGGTTTGGAGCTGGCCAAGAAGATCCCGGACCAGTCGAGTGAGGATGTTTGTTCTGGTTTCACTCTTAGGTGCCAGCTGTGGGCAGGGCTGTGAACCCGTGGGTCTGATCCAAATTGAGCTCTGATGCAGCAAACAGGCTCTTCCACAGGGTAGGTTGGTCTCCATCCATATTGGGGTGTCTTCCTCCTCCTCACGGAGAGGCATCTGGTCCCAACAGCTGCTAGGGAAGCAGGAAGTGAAAATGGTGCAGTATTTTATAATGACCCCAGATTTAATTCCATCTTAGTAAAAAATTACTTGTAAAAAAACTTTTGACAAGTGTGCATGCTTTTAAAGGGAAGAAGGAAGCTTGGTGAAAAGGTTCTGGTTTGTTTGACTTTCTTTAGGTAAAACTAAAATCACCAATAATCACCAGGTTTTTCTTAAGAGGACTACCAAACTGTGGTTCTTGGCCAAACTGCAGGGGAAATGTTTTTGGTTTCCATATTAATTAGCAGTAATGTTGTGGTGCTTAGTTGACTTCTGTCATGTTCAGTTTGGGAACAGAGGAATTGTTTGAATGCTCTGTGACCTTTAGCTAAAGGTGAAAAAACACATTACTTACATGCTTAGCCTTCTAATGTGTCTGAAGTTCATGCTCTCTCAAAGGAAACTTTCCTATGAAGGACATTTGTTTTCAGGAAACCTGCAGATATTTTCTGTAAACAGATCAATTTCCCTGCGTAGCCCATGTCCCCCTTTCCTTTTAAAGCACCTTTGTGATCAATATTCCCCGAGGACAGAAGGGTTCCCCTCTCGTCCTCCCCCATGGATGCAGTTTCTTGCTGTGCCCTCCTTACCAGTCATCCTTCTCCTGCCAGGGCCCTGACCTTTCAGCACTGTGGGAGCGATGCTCTTGGGATGCAGGATGGGGCTGGTGGGAGGGTGGTACCCGCTGCAGGATGCTGGGGGTCGGGGCACACAAGGTGTCCTTGCGCAGTGGCCTTTGTACCAAAACAGCTTCTGCTTTTGGGGTCCTTTTAGTTTTTTACTTACTGGAGACACTAAACAGGTTGGGGGATTGGTAGGATTGAGATGTGTGCACATGGATGTGACATCGGTGCTCCTTTGTGACCCGAGTCCCCATTGGGGAGCACCATCCTCTTCCTGCAAGCTAAGAGGTGCCGGACACTCCTCCAGTGTGCTCTTTGGTCCTGTTCTTCGCACACTGCTCAGCTCAGATGGCAAAGTGAACTTAATGGCTCTGCTCCAGCTCTGAGACCTTCATGCCCTCTCCTGTGCCACCTCTCCTGTCCAGGAGCAACTCCATAGTTCCTTCATTAAACTCCTTGTTTGCAAACCAGCACTTCCACAGGAGTGGCCCAGCCTGATCACTTGGGTCTTTTTGGCCCACGGTAAAGAACTTCTTTGTCTGTCTAAACCAGAGACAAATGTTTGGTGCAAACTTGTGTGTTGATTTGGTGTCCTGGCCAAATGGTGGCCTGGGGGAAATCAACTGCCTTTCCCTGCCCAGACTCCTCCTCCCAGCAGGGCAAGATAAACCCCAGTGTCTTGCCGTGGAAGGTGCTGTAAGGAGATGTAAGCTCCTGAGATGGCTGGAGCTAGCTCCTCTCTGCAGGGACGCGGTCAGCATGGCAAGGTGACACCAGGTAAGCCTGCAGAGAGGCAGTGTAATTTGCATTGCAGGCATGAGGCGCCTTTGCCGCTGTGTTGGTTTTCCTTGGAGTAGTTATTCACACTTTTATCTGCTGGAAGCAAAATGCCAGCCTGTGTCGGAGCTCCAGGAACTTGCAGAACGGAAGAGTTTATGGTGCCAAACGCCAAAATCCCCCAGGCTGCAAAGAGCCTTCTCCAACCACCTCCGAGCGCAGAGAAAAGCCTGCTGCTACCAGCTGGGCAGCTGAGAGGGGGGCGGTTCGTGCCAGAGATTCGCATCCTGAATTCTGCCTGCTGGGCTCCAGCTAATGTTTTAAGGAATGACTTGGAAATCAAAAACATACCCTGGAAATACTGACTCTGATCAGGTCTGTCGCAAGAGCTTGGTGCAATCTCTCTTGAAAGTACCTTGAGGTTTCCAGCGAAGGATTGATTGCGTGAGCTCCGAGCAGCTCGGCGGTGGATTTGGGAAAATTGGCTTTCTGCTGTGGGACTGGGAGAGCACGGAGGTGAAGGAACAGGACACCTAATTCCCTGCCCTGGGGTCTCTCTCCCTTTGCCAGGAAGGAGTTGGCTTACAGCAGTTTGTATTTAAAGCTCGTTTTCCCAAGGATACAGCCTTTATCCAAAACAGTTCTTTTTCTTCAAGCTACTGTAAACTTCTGTGGTTGCTCCCTAATCTGCTTTTTGGATGTGATTTGATGCAGAGGGTGATGCTTCGCTCTTGGTTGATCTCAAGATTGTAAATCCACAGGGGAAGAAAAAATTTCTTCTGTGTATGTGGTTTGGCAATGGTAAAGACCCACTAAAGCCACTTTTGGGGACACACAGTGCTTGCCTGCTGTGCCAGCCTGACTCTGCCCATGCTGCCCCACCAGCCCATGGAGACACCTTCTGCAAGACTGGGGGCTTTTGCTAGTTGTCACTATCGCCACATTTATTCAAAATACTGAGCAAGTCAAGTTCTTTGACCTGAAGGGTTTGAGTGGAGGCGTAAGGAGTCTAGAAGATCTGAATAGGGGATATGGGAAGATGAAAGGGTCCTACATGGACCTGCAGATAGGTCATGGGTGTTGTGTGGAAACATGTGGTAGGAGGTGGTGGGGGACTATGCTGCAGAAGAGATGCAATTATGATCAGAATGACCTGGTACCTTTAAGGTGAAAGTTTTGGGGTTGGTTGGGTGAGAAGAGAGTTGCTCATCCCAGGTGGGTGTTTGTGACCACAAGTGGCTTCAGGAGGCAGAACACCACGCGTGGGGAATGGGGGGAGGGCAAGGCGGGTCATTCCCGGCTCAAAGGTGCCTGGATGCGACTGGGACAAAAGCCTTGTGATGGAGAGAGGCTCAGAAGCAGCACTGTGACGGGTGTGTGGCTGCTGGCTGGGCACCTCGGGCTGCCGGGGAGAGGGCTGGTGGCTGGCTCCAGCACCCAGAACTGGTCAGATGACCGAGAAGCCACAGCAGCTGAGAGCTGACCCCACCGAGACGTGACTTCTCCGTGAATGGCATATTCAGACGGGACAGCTAAACGCCGCTGACAGCCCCGGTTTGCAGGAGAGGCTGGGGAGAGGGCGTCGGGGAGGATGCGTTACTGTGCAGCTGGTACAAACGCTAATGGTGCTGGCAGCAGACGTGGCCCCAGTGCAGGGATGGCAGCAAAAATCAATGCCTTCCAAGAAGGGGCCACGTGCAGTGTGGTCACCTCTTAAAACAAAAGGCCGAGTCAGCAGCGTTTGAGAGATGGATGGCAACGAGACCCTGTCGGAACAATAAGGGCATTTGTCTTCTCAGCACATGTTGCATCCCCGTAGGCAAGATAAAAATGCATGTATTCAGCCAGGTTTTTATTACTGACCTTATCTGCAACAGTAGAGCTGATTGTGGAGGAGTTGTTGTTTGGTTTTTTTTTTGTTGGTGATTTTTTTTTTAATCTGCAGTGAGCTCCTCCCAGGGCTTTAGGGAGGAAGTGAGGCAGACACCAGTGTACTTGTGGACAACCTGTTTTGATCAATAACCACCTCCTTTGCACTTCACTGGAGGTTTCCAGTAGCAGAGGAGGGCTCCTCTCTGCTGGGGGGGCTGAGGGCAATGGGCTGTATGTCACGCTGGTCCCCTCCCAGCCTGGGCTGTGTCTGGAGCTCATGGAGCAACGCCTCTGCTACCACCCTGGTTCCTCCCAAACCTTTCCCTCTTTCTCTTATCTGAATTGGCTTTGGGAAAAATTATTTTCTCCAGGCAAAGGCTAAAAAGTGCATTTCTCGGTCTGATGAGCAAGTGCTGTGCTGCCAGTGCCAAGGGGTATCCAGGCACCAGAGAGCTTTTCCTTTTATTGCTAAAATAGGTCACGCTCGCTGCTGGCAGAAAGAGATTTGAAGAATCAACTTTTTTTAAAGGTCAGGGTGTGTAAAGCAGGGGTTGGGGGGGCATCCCCTGGCTCTGGCAAAGCTGCTGGAGTGGTGGCCATGCTGCTTTGGCCACCCCACCTTGGGCTGAAGAGCTGGTCTCCCTGGCTCGCAGGTGGCAGTGATCGCTAGCCCAGGCTCCTGCTGCTCCAGGGTTGCATCAAGGGGCTCGTGAAGCAGCTTATTGTACAAATAAATAGCTGGATGGTGAGGGGCACTCGCAGGTTTCACGCTGCTCTGTGCTGGGTGTGTGCTCCTGGGGTGTTGGGAAGCTCAACCTTCCGTGTGCTTCCCGTGGGACAGGGTGGCTCTGCAGTCCAAGGCTCTGCAGTCAAGTCTTGGCCACCGTGTTGGGCTGCTCTGACCTGCGTGTCCCCTCTGGCCATCCTCGTTGGGTAGGGAATAGCTGTGGGCATCAGAGGCTTTCTCTCTCGCCAGCAGAAAAGCAGGAGAAGGAGAGGGATGGAGGACGTGGCCAGTGCAGGTGGCTGCTCCGGGCAGCGCTGTCTGCAACCGCTCCCGTCTCTCCTCTCAGGAAACACTGCTGGAAGCCAGGACGCCCAGGATGAAGGTGAGGTGGAACGAGGTCCTCAGAGCCAGCAGGATGATGGTGAGGGGACAAGAGGAGTGTGGGACATGGCAGGGCAGCAGCTGTGAAGTCCCCAGCTCTGGCTCTGTGTGCCACCAGTGTCATGGGTCTGTGGGAGCACCAGCCCCACTGCCCTCACCCATCAGCTCCTCCGTGGTTCAAAGGAGTTCCCAGAACAGCACACGGTGCTGCTCAGGAGCAGCAGCAACGGGCCAGGCACCCTCTTCTGAAAGTAGATAAGGGACGATTTATAAATAGTGAAACAAATAGAGATGTTTTGGCATTGTTTTTTGCTCGCTATTCGGACCACGCCATTATTAATCGGCCTCATTTAGGCTAAACGCTTGGGAGTGCTTCAGCCGAAATAGCACGTCGTTAAGAAATAAAAATTATTTGCGATGCAATGCTGGGCGAGCTTGTAACGAACATCCCACGACCTAATCCTTGGTGGAGGTGGTGCGGGGCTGGGATTTGCTCCTCGGTGAGGGTGTGCGGTGCCCTGGGCTGTTTCCCTGCCTGCGGAAGGTGACAAGGACAGTGCGGGGCAGCGACTCAAATCTGGGTGAGGGCTCCTGTGCCCGGGGACCTCCACAGGTGAGGAGCTGCCTGCGCCCGATGCCGTGATTAGAGGTGCCACGAGTGCCACCTCCGCTGGGAAACCGGCCCAGCTGGCGGATGTGGTGTCTGACCCCAGGACCGCTCCTCCTCGGCGTCACGGCAAAACAAGAGCCGGTGGTTTTCAAGCGAAGCCGCCTTTGCAGCGAAACTTGGCGGGGAGCTCCAGGTTGCTTTCTCGGCTGAAGTCGTGGTAAGCGGCGGGGGACGGATCTCAAGGCTTTGTGCTGCTCGAGCTGTGCTGCAGGTGCTCGTCTGGCCGTGCTCTCCGTCCCTGGGGGTTTGCTCCAGGGCTGTTTTCCAAGGAAGCCAGAAGCACTGGGCGTTTGTACTTGTGTTTCTGCTGGTGGGAGGAAGAGAGGAGGAGCAGTTTGCTTTTCTGTGGCAAGACCAGCTCCAGGCTTCCTTTCCGCAGGCTTGGTGTCTCTGGGGTCTTCTCTTCGGGGGCTAATTCTTCCAGCCGTGGGAATGCCATCTGGATGGAGCAGCGGTGTGGATGCCTTGTCCATGTGGACGTGCTCTGTGCTGGAGCTGGGAGAGGAGGGTCAGAGCTGCTGTTGGCTGCGGCGAGGCGTTGGCTGGGGGGGTCAGCACCTGGGGATGCTTCCAGCATCTCTCTCAAACCTTCCTTTCTTCTTCCGTGTGGGGGTCAGACAGCCCGGACCCGGGCAGCTGCGAGCAGGGGAAGGAGAAATGAAGCGCAGCAGCAAGTGCACGCGTTCAAAACAGAAAGCGAGAGAGGCAGAAGGGCCGCGTGGCTGCGTGCAGTCATTAGTCTAGTGTGTGGGTTGTCCTCGGGTCGGGGGATGGCGCAGAAGATTTTTGCTGGAGACATCATGGTAGGTAAGGCAGCGGGCTGAAAGCTTTCAAAAAAAATGTAAAGAAGGGGGTAAAAAAAAAAAAGCCCCTTTATTTTTATTTTTTTTTGCCTTCATCAGTGGGGCTGTCTGTGTTTTTGTGCTGCGAAGGGTTTTTTTTCTGTAATACTGCATCCAGTCTCCTGGCTTTAGAGGGCTTGATTAGCGTATCTAAATGAGCCTAATAGGCTCAGGTTATTTAGGGTCAGTGGATTTTCCAGAAGGGGGAAGGAGATGGCGCTCTCAGCGCTCCCAAATCAAGGAATAGCACAAAAAGGCCTTGAGACAGGGATTGCTTTCACCAGCAGCCCAGGCAGGGGCAATGTGGATGTGTCCACCCTTCCTCGCTGGCAGCGAAGGATGCTTTTGGCACCTCTGGCCAGGCCCAAGTACCTCTTCAGTCTGCTCCAGGAAGGAGTGTGATTTAATGAGGCTGCTTTTGGCTCTTTAGCATTTTGTTTATCTAAGTGTTGGCCTTGTGCTGCTTGGCTCTGCTGGGGTGATTTATGGCACTGAGGCACTCTTGGTGTCCATCTTCAGTGATGCTGTTAGTGCTGGCTCACCCCAGCCAGCAGCTTTCTGTGGTGTGCGGCCAGGAGCTGCTCAGAGGGACCCACTGGAGCCAGTTCTCATCAGGGCAGGTTTCTGGTGGAAAGTGGCTGTACAGCAGTTGTTTTCCCCTTAAGATCCATCCTCGCCAATCGGCGCAGCGGTCGTGAGGTCTGTCTCCAGCATCATCAGTCATCAGGCTTCCACTGAATCGGGTTTGAGGTAAGGGAGAGGGAATCAGACCCCTGCATGAAGGGGTTTGCAGCCTTCATGTGGGATGCTGAGATCTGCCCCTGGGTACTTGTGTCTCCAGCTGCATTGCAGTGTACGTGATGCTGTGGGCACCCCAAATCTGTTATGAGGAGCTGCGGTTCTGGTGGTGGGTCCAGCAGCTGCTTGTCTGTGCTCCCCATCACCTGCCTCCTGAGCAGCAGCCGCACAGCCCCGCATCACTGCCACTTGTCCCTTCTGCTTAGGGCAGCCTGTGGGTCAGTTGGAGCTGGGTCTGAGGTGCCTCAGCCCTGAAGAGCTTGCTCCCTGATCTGGTTTCATTTGGGTGATGTGCTCAGGGGCTGGCGCAGGTGCCTAGGTTGAAACTGAATAATGTAGATTTTCCTTGTAGTTTCTCTGGTTTTAGTTAGCGGGCTTCGTCTCAAGCTTTGGAGATGTGGCTTGCTGGTTTTGAAGTGTCTTGTTCTTGCGTGCAAGGCTGATGATGGTCTAGGCCAGGGCAGCAATCCAGCATGGTGTCATCCCAGGTGGCTTGTGAAGGACAAAGACAGCAATGCATCTCTAGGACTGGAAGACAGAGATGACCCAACGCTGCACTTGGATGCCAAGCTGTTCCCAGCGACAGGGATCCAACCTTCCAGCCCTGGCTGGGTGCCTTCCGTGGTTTTCCAAGTCTCCTCCTTGGGACCTGGGCCTGCTGCCGCCCTTGAGCAAGTGTGGGTTGGGTGGGCATCGGTGGGTGGGTTGTGGCAGGAGCAGGAGGCATCAGAGCAGGGATGTACATAGGGGATGGGGTTCTGGGGGACAAATGTCAGTGCTGGAGGGTGGGATCCTCCTGCCAGCATTCCATAGTAGAGGTGGTTTTGGGGGATCTCTGTGCCTGCGCTGATTCTCCCCAGTTCAGATGAAGTTTCCAAACGCTTACGAGGCTGCTCTCATAGCATCCTATGGATTTGCTTCCATTGGAGAGGATGGGTGCCCCAGGGACTGGCCTGAATAAAGCTCTGTTGGGAGAGCTGAGGAGGTGTGTGTGGGCCAGGAGGGTGTAACCCTGACCATGAGAGGTGTGTGTGGGCCAGGAGGGTGTAACTCTGACCATGAGAGGTGTGTGTGGGCCAGGAGGGTGTAACTCTGACCATGGCAGTTGAGGCTCTGCATCGTTTGGCCACTTCTGAAACCCTCTACGGCTCTAGATGGGAGAGAGGAAACTCAGGCCTGTTTGTTTATTCTCTGCCTACATGGTTAGAGGGGACACAGTTCCTTTCACCTGGGGTTATATTTTGGGAAGTTGCTGTATCATTTCTCCATATCAGGAGAAATGATAAGGTCTTGACCTTGAGACTTCTGAAGTGATTTTGGTTGCTTTGCTTTGGTTTGTTTTGGAAACACTCTCCCTCCTTCACCTGAGTAATGAAGCTTAATTTGTATCAACAGAAGTGGAAAAGGTGCTTGTCTTCTCTTTGCAGAGGGCAGGAAGAAGAGATGCAAACCCTCCTCCCCCC
>JAOXJM010000005.1:27224389-27265701 GCA_026413425.1 Tringa solitaria
CATCCCTGCATCATCCCTGCACTCCCATCCCCTTTTCGCTGGGGAGGAGGAAGAGGACGAGCTGGATTAGGTTTCTGCGTGTCAGCAGCAAAGCTCCTGCCTGAATCCCAGCGCTGGCCACCTGTGCCAAACCCACAGCAGCAGAGTTTGGCTTGCACATGCTTTGTGCCTGCTGTTGATGTTTAAATTTAAAAAATAAAATAATAAAGAGAGGGAAAAAAAGCTGTATCTTGCTCCCTGGAGCAGGGTGAGGTTTGGTGTACTGCTGCAGGGGAGGGTGGAGGGCTTTGCCCGAGGTGGTGCCCCTGAGGAGGTGGCTTTTACCAGGGTTCCTCCTCTCCCTGGATGTGGTCCAGAGCCGTTACAGCCACTGGAAAGACTCCTGCTGGCTCCAGAGGGTTCTGGGTCCTTCCCTTTTTGTCATCCTCTCCGAGATGTTTAATTAGCTAGGTAAAAATGAATGTCAGCAGTTGCAGTTTGTGGGTGGGGGCCAAACGATGCCCAAGTTCCCCTGTCTGTTATGCTTGCTCTTGACAAAATGCATCCCCTCCCTTCCTCCCCTTCAAGTAGCTTCAAAGGCTGTTTAGTTGGTCGTTGTTTGGTAACTGGGGAGATATTTCACCACGCAGTTCAGGAGAACTTGAACAATCTTGTTTAAGGAAGAAAGGGGGGAAAAAAAAAGCCTGTTTTTTTTTCCCCAAGCTTTGAATCTCTGTGCTTCATTTTATTTCTATTTTTTTAAGAGACACTTCTGCCTTAAGTGTTTAAAAACACACCCTTGGAGCTGCTGCAGCAAAGCTGATCCTTGGGCATAGTAAAAGGTTTAATGTATTTTTGTAGGATCCCTTTACAATTCCCACCAGAGAATCCTGCTAGGAAAAATAGAACTACAAAAAAAGTTTTACATTTGTTTAAAAGAAAAAAAAAAAACCACACAACACACCAACCAACAAACCCAAATCCAGTTTCCAGGTATTATTAACTGCATCGTATTTAACGGGGGAAAGAGTTTTGAGCCCGATGTGACTTGTCGGTGGAGTTGCTATCACTGGATAATGTGCCTTTAGAGCTTGCCAGGTCTGTGTCAGAGACGTGCAACTACATGTGGCCAGTTTCTTTCCTTCCCCATCCTGGAAAAATAAATCCCTACTGTCTAGCCACAGAGGAGTATGCATTTTTCCCCCAGCATGTAATCTTTGGTATTCCTATAGGGGATGCTAAATATAAACAGCGGTGCAGGTACCTTTGACTAAATAAACCAAACGTGGCAGAAGGGAGCTCTGCCCGGTCTTAGGGGCCACAGGGGGATTTAAGGGCCAGACTTGAAGGTTTTTCTGAGCATTGGCTTGTTCTGGCCAGCCTGACCCACGTGACATGACAGGGAAGGCTCAAACCTGCAGCCTTGTTCACTTTGCCCTGGTGTAGGGATGGCCACCCACCATGTGTGGTGGGGCAGGAGATGGCAGTGGGGCTTCCCAGGTGACAGGGTGGCCTGTTAGACTTGGAGGGTGGTGGTGCTGCATCCCATGTCCTGCTACCCCGGGTGATGCCTGCATCTGCCTGCATGCAGAGGTGCTCTGTGCCCAGCGATCAAGCTACAGAGCACCCTGGTTCTGCTAAGACCTGAGATGTTTGAGTCCAGGGTCACCTGGCCTCCTTTCATGCATCCTTCTGGGAAATGGGCAGAAGTTGAGCCCTCTGTCCTCCTTGAGTGGCTTGCACTTGTAGAGCAGGGGAAAGCAGAGGCGGTTTGTTTTCTAAGGGCTCCTTTCTCTTTGTCCCTAGATCTCAGGAGCTTCACCTGAGAACCGAGGCGCATTCCTATCTCTCGGACCTGACCAAGCCGTCGGACTTGGAGTTCATTGAAACCAAGAGACCGCGCCTGGATCTGCTGCAGGACCCCCTGATGCGGCACTCGCCTCTCTTGAGCCAGAGCCAGCAGGGAGGGACAGAGGATCTCTCAAAGGTAAGGGGACAATGACGGGGGGTGGTAGCTGGGTGTGGGGTCTGTGTTTTGGCTTCCCTTTGGCTTGTGTAGGAGCTACCTTTGAGGCTCTGAGCTGCTACTGAAATCAGTGTAGATCGTGGTTCTTGATGCATCGGGCAGTGCTTGGTAGTGTTGGATGATATTCACGGAGCTGGGGTGACCGCTTTAAGGAAGCAGAAGCACGTCAGCTCTCCCATAATGGATACAGTCATGGGCTTGCATTTACTGGACTGTTAGATGCACCAGGACAATTTGGAAGCCCCTGTAGGCTGAATTAGGGCTGGTTGTATCTGGCTTTTCTGGATGCTGTGCCCTGATTTGATTTTTACTTGACCTTTCTCATTTATCACATCTCTTTATTTAATATCAGTGTTTGAAGGGTTTGAAGTGGTTGCTGTTTTCTTTTTTTTAGTATAATCTTCCGTAGGAAAACCTCTCTTGTCTTAGCCTCGTTTAACAAAGCAAATTGTTTACTTGCAGTTGTCCCTTCTGCACGTGTAATAAATGCTTCAAAGAGAAATCCCTTGCTTGTGTGTGCCTGTTTGGATTTCCTTTCATCCTCTGATAGGGTAAATTGTATTTGATTTTACCTCGAGCTTGGACATATCCGTGGTTGGCAGGGAAGTCTTTCTGGGTAAGCAGGCTGGGGGGCAGCTACTTGTTCTGCTGCTGTGAGCGCCGAGGGGTGACGCAGCTGCAGGCTGGGCTTCGGAGATGTCGGAGCCCAGAAGGAAATGGAAAGGATGTCAAATCCTTACCCAGGGCGATGGGGATGGTTTGCTGTATCATCGTGGGAGCTGACTGAAATAACACACAGGCAAGAAAGCTCTTGATTGGGAGTGGTGGGCTATTTGGACATATCTTATCCCTGTAGTACTGGTGGGCCTTGTGTGAGATCCCTCTGACCTGTCTCCAGTGAGAAGGATGTTTAACTCGGACATGGTTCAGATGCCAAGGGAGGTTGGGCAGGGTTTCCTGGAGGAGAGGGCTGCAGGGACTGATGGTCAGGAACGGTGAGCTGATGCTGGAAGTGATGGAGCAGCTCTTTAAGAGCTGTGTTTGAACTCGGAGACCATGAGAAATGCAGCAGACATGGCAGCTTGCTCTCCTTTAGCTTTTGGTAGTGTGTTGCCTTGGAAAAGATGCCTCTGAGGTGTTGTGGCTCTTCTGTGTCCCATCTTTGCTGCTTCATCCAGTATGTGTCTTAATGAGGTGATGCTGTGACCAGCCAGGAGTCTGCGCTCTGTGCCACTAGGACTTATTGTGGTGGCTCTGAACCATAGGGTATACTTGAGGCATGCTGGGTTGGGTGCCTGATGGGAAAAATAAACTGTTGGCCATAAAACAAAGAAATATCCCTCTCCGAAGACGTGAGGAAACCAGGACGGCTTTTCTGTCTGCACATTATTTCCATCAGCAGTTCTGTTCTGCTTCTCACCGGAAAACCACGTATTGTCTCAGCTATTTGTTTCTAATAGGCAAAGCCACTCTTGAGGCATTAGTTGGTGAGTTCAGGGGCTGCATTTGCTGCTTGGTCTGTGACACATTTTCAAGAATTACATGCATTTTATGAGGCTTAAAACATTTGTTAATGAAAGAGAGAGAGAGAGAGAAAGCTGTGAGATACAATTCATCAAGACAAGATTATGCTTTTAGTGGAGCCATTTGTAATTTCAGAGTCTGGAAGGGAGAAAAAAATGTGGTGTCCCTGACTGGGGAGAGCCTAAGTGGAGCCGGGATTAGTTGCTCAGAACTAGTTGGGGCTGTTTCCAGAATGGGTTTGATGGAGCTCACTGCGAGACTGGGATGATCTCAGTGCAGTTTGAGTGGTTGGGAGCAGAAGGCAAGTCTGGGGTGTAAGCCCACCATTCTGAAGGTATAGCTGCCTTTGCAGCTTGGGAAATTGGAGTAATAGCAGTCTTTTGGCTTTATTCTTGAGCAGTCATCCTCAGACTAGTCTATAAATTGCTTGTGGACATTAAGGTGGTGGTAAAGCTCCTGCAGCTGATCTGTGTATCGCCAGCCCCGGAACAGTCCTCCTAACAAGCCTCAGCATGTGAGAGGGACTGTTCTGGGTCTGATGGTCCAGAGGAAATGGAAAGAGTCTGGTCTTTAGCCACAAGCTCTGGACACTTGTGAATCTGTGCTATTTACAAATGTAAAACTACTTCTTGCGTCCATCCAAAGCCAGCAACAGTTGAATGTGGCACTTGACTCTGATGGTGTGAGTCACCATCCAGAAGAGCTGATAAAGACCTTCCCAAGAGGTTCTGTGCTGAGCTCCTCTGCCTGCTTGATGTGGCCTCCTAAAACAACATGTCCTGATGCAGCCCGTCCTGGTGGCTAATCCCCACTCTGCTCCATCCCTCGGGTACTGGCCCATGCTTCACTTCTAGCAGCACCGTGTTTTTCCTGCTTGCTCAGCACGTCCTCCATTCTCAGGGGTTCTTCTACGAGCTTCGTCTCTTCCCACAAACACTCTGCAAGGTGGGTGCAGAGCCAGAGGTCTCTGCACATCTCCAAGCCACTTGTGGTCCAGAGCAGTGGTGGGATGTGTGGCACACGCGTGGTGGCAGGATGTGTGTCCCGGGGCGCTGGCACATGTGTGGTGGCAGGACGTGTGTCCCAGTGACCAGAGCCAGAGAGAAATTTGCTGTTCCATTTGTGCTGCTGACTCAGTGCCCGACAAAGTGGTTTGATACTCTATCTAGGGCAGCTTTGTGAGCTGGGTGAGATGCACCACGTGAGCCCAGCGTTACCAAACGCGCTAGTGGTTGTTTGGACGGAGTATCCGAGGAGTTGTTCGCTTACCCCTTACCCCATTCCATGTTATTGCAGTCACTGCGTGGGGAGCAGCTCGATTTACTCATCAGAGCAACAGCAGTAGGACTGCTTTTCATGGTGATTTTGCAGATGAGCTAATCTTTGCACAGTAAAGAGCTCCACAAAACCCTCAGGAAGAAGGGTAGGGGTTTGGGTATATGCTCTGGGTGCCAGCCTCACCGTCCCACAGGACATAGCTAATCAGCAGCAATGGATGTTGCTCTTGGGCAGTGGGTACCTGTCTCTCTCTGCTGGTTTCAGAGCAGCAGTGGAGCTGAGATGCAGAACCAGGCCTGTGGTGGTGTGAGTTTAGCATCTGTTGGTTACATCAGATTTACCAGCCCAGGGGAGAGAAGCTAACACCGTTCCTGCACATTTCCAAGGCCTTTGTTTTGGGCCATAATCTGTGCTCTGAACACAGATGAAGTAATGGATGTGGCAAATGCTGGCAACAGGTCCCGGAGTTGTTTTCTCAAAGATAATTGGATCTGCTATGTCTTTTATTCCTCATCTACCTCTCCCAAACGTGGAGTGGGCTGGGCCCCTCTACTCCATTCAAGACGACTGCAGCCTCACTCCAAGCAAGGCTTAGTTTGTAAGGAGAAGGTAATGTCTTCTGTTAGATCAGTGCATTATAGCTGGAGAAAACAGACACACTTCTGGGCAGCGTGCCTTTCAAAAGCAGCAGCTTTACAGCTAAATCTCAGTTGGTCTAGTAAAAGATATTGCCTTTCCTTACAAACCTCTCATTGCTCATATCCTTGAACACTGGTGTTTCTTTTCAAGCTGGAGAAGAGAAGGTTGTTTTCTTGCCCGCTTTCCCCCACTTGAGCATCTTTTTCCCTACAAGAGGGGTTGCTGGGACGTTGCTGTGGTGCATGTATATAGTTCTATATATCCTGCTGCTGGATGTTGCCGGGAGAGCTCAGTCTGTCAGGGGAAAAGTGAAATCTCCCCGTGCCCTCTGTGCCAGGGTGGGCTGATGCTGCCTCTGAGAAGGTGCTCCCTTGAGCTGGCTGAGAATAACCAGGCACAAACTGAAGCAGGACTGTTTTATCAATCACTGCGAGCCTGGATGTGGGATGCGCTGGAAGAGCTGCCGTGATGCAGATTTGCCGGGTGTGCTCTTGGCAGAGATGTGGGAGCTGGTTCCCAGGACCCTCGGTGGCTTCTGCTTTCTTTCCGATAAATTCATGGACCTTCAGCACGTAAGAGCAGATAGGAGTAAAACAGACTGCTCCAGAGCAGGCCAGCAGCATCTCTGCACGATCCCCTGTCTCTGCGCCTACGTGCGCAGCTGGTGCTGCCTAGATCCTGCCCCGTGGGGACAGCGAGCGTGGCACGCCTGGTCCAGCAGTGCCTGCTCTCCCCTTTCCAGAGCTGGAGGTTAGTCCTGCCTCTCCCATCTCTTCTGATCCCCACTGTGCTTCCACTTCTTCCCGTTTCTGAGACTGCTTTTCCACCACGTACGTGGTTTGCCGCTCCTTCCTATAGGATGTGAGTCAGTCGTGATCTGCATTTAGTCCCCTCGCAAGGGCTGGCTGGCTGCAATTCCACGTAGCCTATTGCTCCAGCAGGAATATGCTTACGGGGGAGCCATGTAGTCCCACGGGTACGGGGCTGGGTGGAGGCTTAGGAAACCTGAACCTTGCTGCCATCTGCCCTGGCAGGCCGCTGGTCACCGGGTAAGTCTCTTCCCCTTTCCGTGTCTCAGATTTCCCCATCTGTACAAGGGACAATGCCACTTCCCTCTTTTGTAAAATAATTAACAGCTATTGATGGAAAAAGGCTATTAAGAAGCCATGTGTTGTTAGGACTTGGACTCTGCTTTACATTGTTGAAGGGTTTTAATTTCTTCCCTTTCTGCAGGAGTGTTTTTTTGTTGTGCTAGGGACTAAAATCTGGAATAAGAAAAGGGAAGGGGGGAGTCTTGGAAAAGACGGCACCAAGGCCAAGAAATACGTATGGCAAAGCAGAAATTAGGGCAAAGGGTATTTTGCTTTGATGCACGTTAATGTAGCTTTAAAAGCAATTAATTGAAAAAGGAGGAATTAACACATTTAAAATGCCTTTTTAATGATGCATTGAAGCCAGCAGCGTACATGCCAAATTTCACACTGGCTGCCCATTGCAGAGCCCAATTTACAATAAAGTCTTGGAAAATGGGCTGTGGGATGGAAAGGCTCTTGGCTAGCCTGCTAACTCCTGCCCCGGCTGCAGGCTGGCAGAGCACTGAGGACAACCGAAAGGCCTTTCGGGAGCCCTGCTTCCTCCTCTCCGTGCCGGCCGGTGCCTTGGCAGTGCTGTCCCCTGGGAGCTGCTCCATCCCTCGCCGAATATGCCAGGGGAGAGGATCCGGGGACTCCTGCAGCAGAGTTTGCTCCGTCGTGGGGAAGGATGCTCGGAGGGGCAGCGCTGCAGCTCCCAGCAGGGATATCTGGGCTGGCTGGTAAATCACCAGTGGCGTTTGTGCTCCGTGGCTCTGTTATGGGAACATTGATCTTGTTGCTGGGATTAACCTCTCAGAGTTTCCAGTGGGCTGGTCTCGCAGTTATTAATGAAACTGGCTGGAACTTGTGTTGACCTTGGCAGAGGCCCCAGTTGGCTTTGGAGGTAACTGGCAAAAGCATAATCTCTAATTGAGTAATCCAGTGCTGGGGGAAGGGAGCGGAGGGGGTGGAAGCGCAGCAGTGCTTTTGAACCGGGAGAGCCGGGGCGCTCCGACGGGATGTGTGGGAGTGGAGCGCTTGGAGAGGCGGTGAGCTCGCCGGCCACCGAGGGAATTAGCAAGGAAAAGGCACCTCTGTTCCCGCACCCCGGGCTCTCTCTTGTAGGAACCGGCCCTGAATTCCAGCGCCTCCCCGTGATTTATTGCCGCAGAACAATAGCGCGGAGGGGCTGGAGAACGAAACGAGGCTCTGAGTGTCGGCTCTCCCTGGGCGTGTGTCCTCCCGTAGCCTCCAGTCTGCGGCGTGGATCATGCTGGGCTCTCCCTTCCCTGCTGGAAGTTGTTTTCCACTTGGGAAAAAGAGTTCTGGGCCCGTTACAAGAGTTTATGATGAACGTCTTCAAGCAGGGATCCAGTGACGGTGCATGGTGGTCCTCCTTGGTGATGCACCTCTGCCGCGGGAGGGGGAGCAGTTTCCTTGGCCAGCTGTGGCAGTGCCCACATCTGGTGGGGAGAAGGTGGCTGGCAGGGAGCCCCATGGGATGCCCGGGCAGAGAGATCCTGCAGAACCAGGGTAGCACCGATGGAGAGGGGACATCCCGATGCTGCCAGCTCTCTGCTCCAGGTTGTCCAAAACCCAAGTGAGATGCAGAGCTCAGTGCCAGTCCGTGGCTTGATCAGCCCTGTGGAAAATGAAATGCCTCAAACGACTTGCCACAAGAAGGTGGTTCTCAACCTAAAGACGGCAGTGTGGTCAATGCAAAACCCACATGTGCCTTGTGGCCTCCCAGCTACTTCTTGGAGGAGTGGACTTCTGTGGAAGTGGCTCTAACCTCAGGTCTGAGGAGTGAAATGCAACAATTTTACTGGGTACAAGCATACCTACATCTTTCCTCCTTTCTCTGCAGAGAACAACATTTCTTACTAACTCTCCATGGAACCCTCTTGGCCGGGAGGCAGGTTGGGCTTTTCCTGAGCTCTTGAGGCTGCTGGTGTCGTTGGGCGCCCATCAGGAGCGAGTGGCGCGGGGTTCTTGAGTTCAGCAGCTGTAGGAGGATCCTCCTGCAACGTGTTCAGCATCCACCCATCTGCCGTGTGGTTGCTCGCGCTGTTGACTTGTGCCTGATAAAAATCTGATTGCAAAAACGATTCGGTGGGGTGAGAGAGGGAAGGGGGGGACGACTTCGCGTTAGGGCAGCAGTGATTCAAAGCTATTTCTGGGAAGATGAGGGAGATGTTGGCATTCTCTGTCATTCCTAACATATTTAAAAGCTGAAACATTTGCATTGTTCACGTTGTCATAGTGCAAACACTTCTGGCTGGGTTTTTCCCTTCCCCTGCTTTCCTTCTTGCTCCGAAGATCATTTCCAAACCATGGGAGGATGAGTGTGTTGAGCCCTGCTCACCTACATGTGAACACACACCTTTGGGACGTGGGTCTGCTGTGTTCCAGCAGCCTGGCTCTCCTGGTGTGCCCGGGAGCTCATGGCAGCGGCCGTGCCAGGATGGCTGCGAGGGCTTGTCAGCAGCCCTTGCCATGCACCAGCTCGGGATGGGAAGCCAAGGGAACAAAGAGCTGGAGGAGTGTTGGATCTGAAACGGGATGCTCCATCCCATGCACAGGCTCGTGCTGGTTTCATTTGGAAACCAGATGCTGTCAGGCTTTGCGTAGTCCTTGTGAGATGTTCAGCTCCTCCAGCCAGCCCTGGGCCAGGGGGGGATAAAGGGAAGGAGCCCTGACATTGACAAGAAAACTGATTTTTATTCCATTTTTCAGCAGAAGTTCCTATGGCTGAAGAACTGAACTATGACCTGAGAGGCTTGGGCATGGCAGGGAAAAGCCCTGGTGATCTGTGTAAACGCTCTGGGGGACAAGATGTAAAAACTGAGCTTGACCTTCTTCCCTGAGCCACCTGCAGCCTGGCTCTCCCTGCCCCGACTGCCCCAGCCCACGGTGGTCCCCGAGCCACAGAGAGCGGGGCCAGGGCTCAGCACGGCTGGAAAACCCCCGGGCAAACTGACAGTGCCTCAAGCACAGGCTGTTTTTTCCCACATCTTGGGCCTCATTTGTGGTGATCGACATCCAAAAGAACCTTTTAAATTGCCTTCCAAGCCGTAGCGGTGGAGAAGGGCAGTGTGATAAAGCTGGCTGCTTCTCGGGAGCCTGCTTCATCATTTACATAATTGGACTTCTCTGCTCCATTCAGTCAATATTACGAGGCCTGCAGAGTGCGACATCTCACCTGATCTGCTTGAGAGAAAGAAAGTCCCTTGATTTTGTGCGCCTCACCCCTGTAATTGGAAGAAATATTAACCCGTTTTTTCTGCTTGCAACAGGGCAGTGTTGTGAGCTGGGTGTGCTCTCTAGATTAATGGAGATTCTTCTTCTCCATCTTTGAAGTGTTTGTACGTGTTTTGTGTACCTATTTTTTTCCTTAAACAGTAAGGATTCTTACGTGCCCTGTTATGTCCTGGAAATATAGGAGAGCAGATCTAGTTTGCTGCTTAACTTTGTCAGTCCTTGGGTCAGTGGGACTTAGGAAATGGGGTTGGTGTGGCAGGAACTGGCACCAGTCTCCTGTGCATCACAGGGTTGAGGAGGGCTGTGCAGCCACCGCTGCTCTCCCCTGCTGGCAACCTGCTTCTCCACACTTGTGGTTAAAAAGAAACCCCCGCCTGGCATGAATTTCCAGGGGAGAATTCAGTCCTGGTACCAAAGCGATGTCCTGGCTATTTTCTTCTCCCTATTCGCAAGCATGTCCGTCTTGTCGCTAATGAACTTGGCAACCCTGCGCTCCTCTCCTCGCCAAGGGTCTTCCTGGGGGAGGGTGAAGGGTTTGGTGGAAGCAGCTCGGGTGTCTTGTCTGTGAACGTACAGCACCGAGCACAGTTTTGGTGCTGTACTTTTCCACGGTTATGAAATGCAGCCCATCCACATCTCTGACTCACGCAACGAAAGCTGGTGAGTTGTGACACCGATCAGATTAATTTTGCGTGCCGTGTTGGGAGGAGGAGGGTATTTCACGCTGAAGCCTTCCTTCCTAGAGCTGGGTGGAAAGCCGTGGAGGAGACGCAACAGCAATCGATGGTGTTTGCCTGCTGCTGCTGGAGGGGATGGAGCTGGGGGAGTGATTTCAGAGATGGATTTGGCAGAGAGGAGTTGCTGCTCTTTGTGCCTGTGGTGATGGAGCTGTAATAACATATTGAACATGGCAACAGCCCTTGCTGAAGCTCCGTGACTACGTCCGGGCTTCGTGGAGCCTCATCTCTTAACAACACCCTCAGCATCGATAACAAGAGAGGAGCTGTCGAGTGCCAAAGGGCCTAGTTACAATTGCTCGCTGAAAAACTCCTTTCTGTTTGGACTCAAACCTGCTTTTTAAACATAAAACCTCTCTGGCTGTGTCTTAGGCTGAGAACATTTAGAGATTTTTCTGGCTTGCTCCACCACAAAATGCTCTGCAGCTTCGTGCTGTATGGGGGGGCCCGAGGGGTGATGGACGCTGGTGAGCATCAGGAATGCTGGCTGCGTGCTCGGCGAGCGGAGAGGGGTTGTTTTAGGACAAGCTGACAGGCCCTTGGCTTGTTCTCCTGCTCTCGAAAAATGTAATTCTAATTCTTGGCACCTTTTTCCAGAGGATAAGGAGCGAGAGCGCAGCGGAGCCTGCTCCCTCTGCCCTTGGAAATGGGCTTTTACCCAGCGGCAGAGCTGGCTCGGGGCGGGAGCCATGTGCTCTGTCCTACCCCCGGTTTGGTGAATCAAAAGCCGAAATTAGGGGGGGAGAAGCAGCGTGGGATGAAATAACCTGAACCACCTCACAGCCCTGACCTAGATCGAGTAACGTTTTGGTCTGACCGAGCATCTTCTGCACATGCCGGTGTCCATCCCTGCTTCTGCTCGCCCTCATCCCGGCCCGGGACTGTCAGCCCCTTTAGTCCTGCTCCCGGTACCTTTTCCTGCGGGATGCAGGGGGAGAGCGGAGCAGCAGAGGAGATGGGCAGCAGACGTGGGGTTGCCCGGTGCGTGGTGCCTCCACCGCATGCTTGAGGGGTCCCTGCGGGGCTGCAGAGCCTGCAGCACCCTGCTCCAGCACACGCCGCCAGCGGGTTTCTCCGGTGCTTTATCCCCTCTCAGCCTGCACCGTAACGCTTCCTCGGCTTGCCTTTCAACGACCTGCTCTGATCGCTGCCCTGACAAGGGACGTGGCTGATTTCTCTCCTCCCTGCGCTGCTCCCCGAGGAGCAGCAGTCATCATTTCTGCCTTCTGATCTCCGCTTTGGATGCTGTCGTTCCCCTGGCTGCTTAAGAAAGAACCATTGCCTAGTGCAAATCAAGCCGTCCCACGTGGTTACGGGACCAAACCAAGCACAGGCTTTTATTTCAGACTGTTTTTCAGGTCTGCGTTATTTTATCTTGTGCCAGCCATCGCAGGCATGACGTAGAGCAGATTGCCCCCAGCAGCTAATGTGTTTCTGCCTCAGCAGCAGGCAGAGTGGCAGATGTAAACACTGGAACGTTACGGTTTCTCAAACACTAAAAGCTACTAAAGAATAGGCAGGTATGTCTATATAAATATACAGTGTGCGTTATATTAATGGCTTTCAATATTTGGAGAGGGATTTGTAAGTTCATGCCTCCATGAATATTTCATGTGTATATACTTTTTCACAGGTTTTGAAGTAATTGACAAGTCGGCGTTTTTTCTCATATATATATATATATACACACGCACATATATATATGCTGCCTCATGTACTTGTAAGCTGTTTTTTCAAAGGCTTCTTCTAGCTGTGCACTTCAGTGATCCTGCCTTCAGCAGCCGCAAGGAAGAAAAGCTCACAGTCTCGAGCAAAGCTAAATATTGGTTTGAGTCAATCTGGGTGCACTTGGAGACATCACTAGTGTTCATGAATACAGCATAATCGCTGATTGGAGTGGGGAAATTTCATCATAAAGGCCCCAAAAGGGAGTTTTATTATTGCTTTCTTCCAAATGCCTGAATTTTATTAGCTTCAGTCATTCTTGGCAGGGCAGTGGAATGGGATTTTATAGTTAGCAAAGGAAAAGTAAACACAGTAATCATTTCACAGCCCTGAGCCTGCCAAACCAGGATGGAAATTCCAGCCTTGGTGGGAAGCTGCTGCTTTGCTAACAGATAATAACAAATTCACTGTGGGCTTATTCTTGCTATAGGAGCTGTGATGTTTAGGATATTCTTCTGTAAAAAAATCCAAACAAACCAACAACCTGGCCTGGAGAGGCAGGGGGTGCTTCATGCTTTTCTGCAGGAACAGCCTGGGCAGGGGTTTGCAGTTTGAGCGACTCTCACGGCCGTTGACAGTCAGAGATGGTTCTTCTGCCCTGAGCCCTCTGGAGCTGCTTTATCCTGTGTTCTTGTTGGTATTTGGTCTGCCCTTGGTCAGTCTTGCTCCGATGGTGGAGCTGAGTGATGCTCGAGGAGAGTCACGCTTGAGATGCTCCGGTGGTCCCTACACCATGAGACCACCTCTACTCGCTGAATGGGGGGGGGGGGGGGGGAAATTCTATGGCAAAAAAATTCTCCAAACAAATCCAAAACTCTCCTGAAAGGTTTGATTTGCATCTTTTTCTGGCCTTGTTGAGGTGGAGGGCTTGGCCGCCAGCTCGCGTCTGGACCAGGACCCACCTGCATTCCCTGTTGCGGGGGGACATTATTTCCTCCCCTTTCCCACCCCGCAGGCTGGGGGGATGGTGGTGGGGATGGCTGGCACTGCTGCCCCCCTGCCTGTCACCTCCAGGGCTCAGGATGTGGCCTCCTGAGGGAGAAGCAGGCGGAGCAGTGAAGGAAATGACTACTCAAACAAGCGGCGAATGTCGAGGCACCCCCTTCCACGTGTCTGCACAATTATTAGAACAATAAACCATTGAGGGCAGCCGGTGGCTGGCTCTGATGGAGGGTACAGCTGATGGTCGCTCTGCACCACCCCTGCTCCCCGGTCAGCACGTACCCTGTCTCTGGCCTTGTCCTCTCCTGTGTCTGCCTCTTGTGGTGCCGGGGCCATGTCCCATGTCCCAGGGTGTTGTCACAGCATCACAGCTTGTGGGGTGCCAGGGACCATGGCAGGAGCGTGTCTGGGGGGGGGTCTGTAGGGCTGCTGGTGGATGCCCCGGGCAGTGGAGGGGCAGGTGGAGGTGGTGTCCCCACCATGTCCCGTGCACGTGTTGGGGACGGCGCTTTGCAGGATGCAGGGCAAGTAACCGCTTAAAGGGTAGATGCCAAAATGAAGGGGGAGTGTGGCTTCAGCAGTGTGTTGGGGACAGATGAGGCCACTAAAAGCTTCATTAAGAGCCCAGACAAGCTGTTTCAAGCAAAGGGCTTTTTTTCTCCCTCAGCCTGTTCTTTCCATTGGTTAAAATTTTTTCAAAAGCATCTAAGCAGCTGTGAGCTTTGTTTCAGGCTTAAACAAGTTTTCCAGTGCAGCCACCTTGAAATGGAAGTCAGATCGGCTTGGATTCCCGATGGAAAAAGCTGTTTGGTTTTTTTGTGTCTCAGCCAGTGAAGTTCACGGGTCAGGTTCACCAGTGACCCCTCTCTGCTTCCAGGCAGCTCGTTCAGACCGCATGTGCGTGTTCGACTCTCACAAGACATGTGTGCGTGCGTACTGAGATGTTCTGATAGATGTAAAGAGACTTTACTGATAAAAATTGAACTTTGGGGATCTTTACTAGATTTTGGGGGCAGGGGAAGTCTTTGGAGTATTGCCATTAAGTCTGGTTTTCTTGCAGCCTTAGAATTTCTGGGTTTTACAGATGAGAGGTATTTGATGTGCTGAGAGTACAGCTGGAGTGAACCTATGCATTAAGTGACCCTAAAGACATTAGAGCAGTGAAGTGGTGGCACGCTGTTAGTGAGGGGAGCTCGGTGGGTTGCTGCAGGAGCAGTAACTTCTGGTTTTCGAGCTGGCACAGTGGGAAGAGGAGCTGCTTGGGAGTTTGGTTCTGGAACCCATCAGCCCATGCCTGATGTGCTGGGAGTTCCCAGGGGTGGGTTGTTGGTGATACTGGCTGGATGTGATGGCTCTTGTATATAAGAGGAGGTTTGGGTTGGTCCCACAACACACCTCTCAAACCCATCTCTTGAGTCTTGCTCGCGTTTCCTTTCTCCATCAGTCAAGCTCCTCTCAGTAGGCAGCTCAACCTCCAGGAGTTGGGGAAAAATAATTCGGGTGATGGTTGTGCAGGGAGGAACGGAGGGAGGGAGCGTGAGCAGCCTTTGGGTATGTCTTACTTGCGGCGCTGGTTAAATAGAGCTGTCTTCATTCATTCCTTCCCTTCCCTCCTCTCTAAATCTGATGCCCCTTTCAAGCCACCTTCCCGATATTAATGCCGTGTGCCGGTCCTGATTAACTCCTGGACAAATCCCTTCTCTGTGGGGCTGCCGGGGTGCTGCCCTCCATGGACCCCCCCCTCTTTGGCTTTGCATGGCTGAGGAGTCCCCGCTCACCCCTCTGCCTCCTGCCCCCTCCCCGGCAGGGAGAGGAGGAAATTTCAATGTTTCTGAAGAGCGACATTTCCATTTCAAAAGCTGTTCGCTCAAGTGCGTCTGGAGTGGGATTTCTCTCCCCCCCGACTCCGCTCTGAATGGGAGCTTTAGAAGTCTCATTTCCTCTGCTTGATAACACCAGGCTGAGAAGGGCTTTTGTCTTTTCATTTCCCCTCGATTTTTTTATTTTTAAATAAGTGAGGTTTGGAGAAGCTGCCGCGCGGTGGATTTTTCCCTCCCCCGTGTTTGTCCCTGTGCTGGAGGATGCACCTGGTGTCACTGGAGCTCCTTGGGGTGCAGGGACCCATTCCCTGGCCCTCCCCAGCAGCACCGACTTGGGACCACCCTTCCTTAGGCTCCTGTGGGCAGAGGAGGAGGTTTGCTGGGCACATCCCGTGAGCAGAGGAGGAGGTTTGCTGGGCACATCCTGGTTCCCATGAGCAGAGGAGGAGGTTTGCTGGGCACATCCAGGCTCCCATGAGCGGAGGAGGAGGTTTGCTGGGCACATCCAGGCTCCCATGAGCAGAGGAGGAGGTTTGCTGGGCACATCCAGGCTGTGGAGCACCACGCTGCTCTTCCCAGACATCCCGAGCCAGGCCTTTCGTGTCCCAGTGCCCTTGGGTGGTGCTGAGCCTGGATCAGGATCTGGTCCTACGTTTGCAGGCATGTTGCCTGCCCGCTTTTTGGCTGATGTAGGTACGCCAGTTGGGGTGAAATTAGTATTATTTTTTTTTTTTAACACAATCCTTGGTGGTGGGCAGATGCAAGTGGATGCAGTTGCCTGGCTCCTGCTTAGGTGGGACTAACACGTGCTGATGTAGGCACTGTCCAACTTGTGCGATGGCATTCATGCTGGTCACCTGACTATTGAACTAGTATGAAAGTAGGGGATTTTTTTCTGCAAAGGCCTTTTTTACAAAAGGCAAACTTGGACATGATTTTGGCATGGTGTCAGAGGCCTGAGGGCTTTCCACCTTCTTGAGGACCAGCTGGGATTTGGCACGTTCCAGCATCCTCAGATCATAGGGAATGCACCTGCTGGGATCAACATGGACCTTAACGATACGTCCCTGCGTGGTTGATGGGCTGGAAAGACTCAAATCTTGCTTTATGGCCTGTGGCAGCTGCAAGAGCATGGGTGCCATTGCAAAAAATGAATGGTGGGAGGCTAAAACTTTCAAAGGCATATGCCCCCTGGGGTTTGCTGGTTTGGGTGACAGGGTTGCTGGAGGAGGTTTGGGAGTTCTGCACCAACTGCCTTCATCACCAGGCATCTTGTGCCTAAAGAGACACCCCAAGCAGTAGGTATGGGGAGATGTCGTAGAATCATGGAATTGGTTAGGTTGTAATGAATGACCCTTAAGACCATTGAGTCCAGCCATTAACCCAGCACTGCCAAATCCACCACTAGACCATGTCCCTAAGTGCCACATCTACACGTTCTTTTAATGCAAAATGGGAGGGTGACAGTCACATGTGGAAACATGTCACCACGTCCTGTGTTTCCGTGGAAGTCCGTGACAATTATTCAGGGTTTCCTGTGAAAGTTGGCCAGTTCCAGGCAACGTGAGTAGGGTTTGAGCTTTGCTGGGAGCAGCACTGGCTGGCTCTGCCATGAGCTCCCCCATCACCTTTAAAATCTGGTTCTGTGAAACCAAAGCTGGAGGTGCTAATGCTGCCGCCCTGGCCGAGCACCAAATTGGGCAATTAAAAATTTGCCTCCCTGCTTTCATGCTTAACATAATTGGAGGCGTTTTTCACAGTTTGCCCCTTTTTAAGGGACATCAAACAAGCGCTCGCCTCCCTTGTAATTTGCTCCTGGGTCTCTAGAGCATTTGGGTGAGCTCAGGGCAGCCCCTTCCTTTTGGCCTCCGTAAACCCAAGGGGCGTCTTAGTGACTCGGGTCCCGGTTTTGAACATCCCGGTGCAGGATGTTGACGTGCTCTGAAGCCCATGGGTTATGTGCCTGGTGCCTTTTTCATGCAAACCTTTACCTTCCCAGCACTGTCATTTCGTGGCAGTTTTCCATCGGGCTCTGCGAGGGCTGGCAGAGGGGAGGCCGTGGGGGGGCTCCGGTGCCTGCTTTCTTCTGGGCAGAAGTGGCAGAAGCACCACTCCTTTAAATGAGTTTGAGTTTGCAAAGGGGAGCTAGGGAGCTATTTGTCCTTCTCCTTAATTGAGGAAAGCATTGGAACACCTTCTCTTCAGTGCCCAGGACAAACTCCATCTGATTCCAAGCACATCCCTGGTGGCTTTAACTTCAGCCTTATCATGTGGTGGGTGGTCTCGGGCTCTACCCACCACCCAAACCACCATTCCTGCAGTTATTCATGGCTCTTTTAGGGCACTTACTGCTGTTGGCCTGGAGCGCTCCACAACTGCCAGTAAGGTCCATCTAGCCCTTTCCCACTCTGTCCATACTCCTGGAAAGGATACTTGACCTGGAGCTCCCCAGGACCCCACTCCACTCACTTGCTTGGTTCAAAGTAATTTCCATTACGGAGGCACCAAAGAAATTTTTATTAATTTTTTTTTTTTTGACTTGGACATTTGTTTCCAGAATTAACAAAAGGCGAATCACTGGCACAGAGCAATCTTGCCGGATGCATCAACTGCACTGAAGATACTCAAGGAGAAGGTTCCCAGAACCTCTCTGAACGTTGCAGAAATGCTTATTTTCCTCTAAACTTGTTCTTGGAAGTGACAGAGTTGTTTTGGCTGAAATTTACTAGTTCAGAAAAAAAAAAAAGCCTAAAAATGCCTGGAGCAAATATTCGTCATGGAAAATTTCAGTTCAGACAGTTAATGTTTTAATAAACTTAGGGTCAACTGAAAATCCAGTGATGTAGGACAGGAAGGCAATCCTTAATGAGAGGTGGAGCGATTAGCTCCTCTTTGTAATGAGTAGATGGGTAGGTGAGAATTCATCACTCCGGCGAAGTCAGTAGGGAATGGACACGTTCAATGCAATTATTATTCACTAATGGGGAAATGCAGGAAGGTAATGAAAGGCACAGCATCCATTTGTCGGTGTAATGCCTTGGGCTGAGCTGGGAGTTTGCCTGAGTAAGGTTTTTCCGGATTTGACCCGTTATTCGGGGCTGCCCCTGAGTCTGCGTTTGCTGCAGCATCTGTAAGGACAGCTTCGTGGAATGGCTTTTTTTTTGAGCACAAGCAAGTTTTGCAAGACCAGATCCTAGGCTTTGGTTAGTGCATTTCGCTGTGACGCTCGCTGGCAAGGTTTTACCAGCCTCGTAAATCTGCCGGTGGGGGTGGGGAGGGAGGGTCAGCATTTGGTACGGGTTTTGCAATTAAATTGCTTCAAGCTGTTGAAACATTGGGGAAGTTTTTTGACCTACTTTCGTGCAAGCTCAGGAATTGTTGGGATGTTTTCTGCCCTGGCTGTGTGGAATTCAGCTGGATTACAGGGGAAAGGAATTTCGTAGGCCTTCTCATAAAGTCACAGATTTATTTTAAAGAAAATTAGCTTTGTCTTCAGACAGCTCCTTAGTCTCCAGCTTCACGAATTCCCATGACAGCACGTACTGGGCTGCATCCAGTGAAAGCGATCCCTGTTTTGCTCATCCCCCCTGCCTGCTCGTGCCACGGAGCGTGGGGACGGAGGAAGGAGGTGGGTGATGCCTTGGTGCCACACGTGGCATCCCTCAGGAGTGCTCATGGCTGGTGAGCAGCACCAGAGCTGCTCCCTGGAGTCTCTCTGCATGCACCAACGTGGACATCCATCTCCTGCTTCGGCAGCCCTTCCAGCGGCTGCCCAGCCGAGAGCCAGCGGCGTTTAAGAATTAAAACCCCGTCTGAAGGGTTGGGCTGCTGCAAGAACCTTTAGCGCAGCAGATGATCACGGACAAAAGAATTGCAATAACTCGATGTACTTTTCACTGCTCGAGCTCTCTGACTTTGGACTTGCGTGTCTCCTTGGGGAAGTGAGACCTTAGTTCGCAGCTCCTTGGACTTCTTCAGTGCTGTCATCTTGGGGCTGCTGATTCACCAGAAAGTGTTGGACACTTTTCCAATAAAAAAAATAAATAAATAATTTGGTCTATATTTGGCCCATTTAAGAGTTTTATATGTATGTTTTTACCTTAACACCTGGATGGATGGAGGTGTGGAGCGTTGGCTCTCGTGCCCAGTTTTCATCCCAGGGTGTGTAGGAAAGCCCTGGGGCTCTGCTGGGGTGTGCGGTGCTGCTCGGCCATGGGTTCCTGGACAGGGAGGACAAGCTGCTGTCTCTGTTGTGTAGCACAACCTCCCATGGCTGGGCTTTTGGGGGTGGTGTTAGTTGGTGGAGTTCAGCGATACTCACTGGCTCTGTGCTGCCGTGGGAGGCTGGGGTGATGGAGGCATCCTCGCAGGCAGCCCACCCCCATCACAAGCCCACCCTTTGTTCACGGGGAATTTTTTTTGGAAGGGGGAATTAATTTGAGCAGCCATGGACCATCCTGCCTACTTTGGCAATCTTCTCCAGCCCATGAGGACATGCGATGTGCGAGTGGGCAGGAATTGGAGATAACACCTCCTAATCCCTCCAGCAGAAAACGCTGCTGCCAGCTGGTAATTAGAAAGTGAACAGACTGTGGAAGAGGTGATGTGGGCATCCCTGAGCCTCTGTCCTGGGCTTGGGGGAACATCACTAACGATGTGGTTTAGAAAGGCAGAGAGAGACCAGGACATACTGAAGATGGTATGTAGGGCACACACTGTGGTGCCGAGCTAGAGATCCTGCGGGTTGTCCCAAGCCATCAGCTCTGTTCGTGTGGGACACACCAACCACGCAGGCTCTGCCTGGGCTGTGGAGGCTGGGAAGCTCCACCGGTGTAGTCTTGGAGGTTGCAGTGCAGTCAGGGGACCAGAAAGGTCAAAATGTGTTTTGCAGCAAGAGTTCGGTGTATTTGGAGCGAAGGTACCGCTCTACCATCTCCCGAGGGTGGGAAGCAGATGAGAAAAATTACCCTTCATGGGGGCTGGGCTGCATCCAGCTGTAGGTGCTGGGCTGACATGTGGCAGAGACACCCTTCTCCATCCCACCAACTTCTGTGAGCTCCCTGTTAGCATTGCAGGTTGGGTCAGTGATGCAAAATAAGAATCAGGTGATGATCTGGTGCGGGTTCCATCATGTCCTGGGACCAGGACTGGGCTTCCCACCATCTCTTCTCTTGTGGACCTGATTGCTGGTGTGGCTGAAGGTGGGGATGTCAAATTCACTCAGAGGCTTTCTTGCTCTTCAAGGCATCGATGCTCAGCTGGCTTGCCTTTTTCCTTTCTCCTCTTTATCCCGTGTATTTAATGCTGCTACCTAATAGCACGTAGCAGGCTTGCTCCGTTAATGTTATCTATGTTAGGAATAAAATGTGCAGAGGAACCCCACCCCCAAAGCCTGCCCTTGCTCTTTGATAGACTCCTCAGTGATAATTGTTTTCGTCAGTGCCAGCATCTCTTCTTGCTGCGGGAAGGTTTATGCAGCCTCTGCCCCCCGCTCGCCCACCCTTGTTATCATACAAATCACATAATAATAAGGCCAGGGATAAACAGGAACTACAGTAGCTGTTAACCATGTATAAAAACAAATCACATGGAAACAGTATAATTACTGAGAAAATATCAACTTGAGTAATGCAGTAATTGTTTTCTTCCCTCCAGCAGATTTATTCCAGCTCTCCCGGCTCATGCTGGTTTCGAAGTCTGTGACTTCATGTTAATAAGAAGAATTTTACGTTTCACACTGCACTGGTTCAGAGCCTGGGTATGATACTCTCTGGAGCGGAGGAATATATTTTGAGCGGCTTCTTGAGAGTGTTAGGAAACAGAGCACCAGCTAAAATATCTCTGTCCGTTAGAGTCCACCCCAGGTTCTGGGTGGATTCTGGTCCTTGCAGACCTCTTTTGAACCATTTATGTGATTTAGAAGATCTTTGTGCACTGTGTAAATCTGGGAGCTCTGCTTTTTGAACTTCACTAGTGCTTGGACAAGATTTTTATTTTGCCTTCAGTTTTGTTTTTTTCCTTCCTCTTGCTGCTTGTCATTTCCTTTATTTAGAGGAGCTTGTGAAATGCCAGTGACCAGCTATTTGAGGTCTGGGGACATTGCCTCTCTCTATTGCTATAATCATCTCCTAATACCAGATGATGATGGTTTTTGTGCTGTGACTTGCAGCTGTTCCCCTTACTCAGCTTTGCTGCTGTTTTGCTTCAGATTCTGCAAGGTAAAAAGATAAAAAAGTCTCAGAAACCAGGTTTGTAAAGGGTTTTATGCCAAGTCGGAGTTTAAAGATGCCCTGTCTGGCATATTGGCAGACGTGAGAGTACCTTTTGTTTCATGTGTGCACAGAGAAGTCTTTCTCTCCAGCATTTTTTCCAGGTAGCTGGCTTTCCTTTAGAAAAACCTACCAACAACAAGCCACTGCCACTTCCCCTTCCCATGCTTTCATCTGAACAAGATTTTACAAGCACCTAATTTATCTTTTGCTTATTGTGGTTGCTTTTTGTGGTTGTCCTGCTCCTCTTGGCTTGGAAAAAAACCCCAAAACCTCCCCAGTTGTGGAGAAGAGAAAGCCTTCCCGCTGCAGCAGGCTGACCAATTTTGGTGTCTAGTCCTGGGGAAGTAAAACGAGACAGAATCTGCCATTTGGAATTCTCCAGAAACCTTTGAGGTTCTTCTAGTTTCTCTTCTGAAGTGATGCTGGAAACAACCAGCTCAGCCTTCTGATGCCTCTGTGCTCTCAGGGCGGGATGAGCCCGTCGCAGGACAGCAAGGAAGGGTTGTGGGGTTGCTTCTTTGCTGTCTGTCCCTTGATGGCAGCAGTGAGAGGTGCGTTGATGCCTCCAGGCTGCACCCAGCAGTAGTTGGTTCCTCCCTGGCTGGCTTGATGTCTCCTTCAGCTAGAGCAGGGTTTAGCAGGGGAGAGGAGGAGAAAGGTGCCAGTGAAGGATGCTGGTTCCTGGGACACGACCACTTTGATGACTTTGCTTATCCCTTACGGATGGGAATAGGGCAGAGCTCAGCACAGCCCCACCAGGCTGCCTTTGAAGCCAGGTCCCCTGGCACCCCCCCCAGGTGCTGGGCTATGGGTACAGCCTCCCCAGGAGGGACCTCACTGTGCGTCATCCCCACCAGCAGCCACCCTGCGTGGTTTTGCCTCCCCATAAAGCAGATGCTACTGAGATGCTGAGTGGTGCCAAGGTGGCATCTGCACGATCACCACATTAGACATGAGCTGCTGTGCTGGTTTGAGGTAGAACAGAACCAACGGCCTGTGAGTAACCCAGGGCAATGGGGCTGTTAGATGGAGGAGCACAGAGGGGTCTACACCATCTCCCTCGGGGAGAGCGTGGGTGGGTAGCTCTGGCTGCTCGCTGGTGGCCGTGAGTCAGCACAGAGGGGAGAACACTCAGTGCCAGTTGGTGCAGAACAATGTCAGCTTTGTCCATGTGGGCGCAGGGCTGCTGTGATGAAGGCAGCAAAGTTGTGTGAACTTCTTCCATCGTTCACCTCCCCCCTGCCCTCCTCTCCAGCAGCTGCACCCTGCTGCCTGCCCTCCTGCCGGAGGTTTACGGTTACAGACCGAGCCCCAGCTCCTCTTCCTGCCCCCTCCAGGAAAAGAAATCCATCCCCTCTCTAAGCAAATGAATAGATAAACTTTTAATTACGGTCTTGGGTGGCTGCCAGAGAGGAGCATCCCGGGTCAGGGTAGGCTGTTGGTGTGCTGTGATCCCCGTCTGTGTGGCCAGTGGCTATTAAATGGTTGCTTCATCCCAGGTGTGTTCATCCGTGGTGGGCAAAACTTGTGTTTGCAAGAGATGGGCTCCTTCCTCTGGGGCAGGAAAGGTGAAGGGGTGTGTGTGGGTGAGGTGTCATGGCTCCAGGATGCTCGTAGGATACCAGCTCATGGGGTGCAGCAAAGTTGTGTTGCTGGAGGTGAAGCTGAATGTGTCAATGTGTTTTCCATCTGCCCCTGGCTCATGGTCATTAGAGCTCCTTCCGACAGCCCAAAAAGCTGATTTTCATCAGTTCAGTCTGTTTTTATCTCAGCTGACCTCGCCTATCCCCTTCCTCTCCATTTGACATCCAACACTCGGAGCTCCCCAAGAATTTAACAAGAGATGGAGGAGGACCTCCATGAAGGAGATGGGGAGTCCTCTTTCCTCCTGGGGGCTACCCCCTTGTACCCCCTTCTCATTCAGCGTGATTAATGCCACTCTTCTCTCCAGCACGGCCGTGCCTGTGTCAGAGTAGGACATTTCTGTGGCTACCTCATTTTTGCAGAGAAGGTGTAGCCTTAAATTGGCTTTTGAGATGTGACAGGACAGTGCTGCTGGGAGCTCCTGAATATGGATGGGTTTATTGATCCTGTAGGAATGCGGATAGCACTGAAGGTGGTGGGAGCCTCCAAGGCTTTGGCAAGAGGAATTGCTACTGTCATTTCCCTGGGAGACTAACTTGGTGCTCTCTGGAGGTGCTGGAGGTTGCAGAGCACTGCGGTGATGTGATCTGGCAGCTGGTACTGCTTAGCCTGGCGGGTTTTTTGAGGGGAGCGTGTGTCTCAAGAGGGCTGGGAAAGGGCCAGAGAGCTGTGGCAGCTGGCGTGGGAGGATGAGAGAAGGATCCAAAGTCCCCTGGGAAAGAGCTGACCTGGTTGTTTTATACTCCCCAGGATCGTGGCCTGCCTGGCAAACTGGAGCCCGTGTCGCCCGTGAGCCCCGCTCACCCCGATGCTGAGCTGGACCTGCTGCCCGCCCGGCTGTCCAAGGAGGAGCTCATTCAGAACATGGACCGCGTGGACCGCGAGATCACCATGGTGGAGCAGCAGATCTCCAAGCTGAAGAAGAAGCAGGTAAGAGGCCATGGTCCAGAGGGGAGCGTGTGTCCTCACTTCTGCGTGCTGCCGTACGCCCCGTCCTTGCCCATGCGCATCCACAGAGGGGAAGTGGCAGTGACGGTGCCACCAGGATGGTCTGTTCCTGCTCCCTGTCGTGACGTGGGGCAGTTGTTGCTGTGCCAGCAGTCTGGAGCAGCTGGCAGGTGCAAGATAAAGGAGCTTGGGAAACCCAGCTTGTGGGCTCTTTTGCATGTCAGAGTACCTTAAAGGGAGGGAAATCTGTGCTCGGTGACTTGCCCGTGGGCAGCGGCGGGGCTGGAAGCGCAGCCTGGGTTGCCCAAGTTGTCCGTACAGCCCAGCATTAGCATGAGATCTTTTCTTTTTCCTTTGCAGCAATTGCTTCTCCCCAGTGCTGTTGCTGCCACTGTTGTAGCACTGGGCTGTTGAAAACATTGTTGCAATGTCCTAAAGGCCCCTCCTGTGCATCCAGCCCCCTTCTCCGGGGCTTTCCAGCTCTGCAGCCGTGAGCAGCATCGGGTCCGACTCCAGTCAGGGCTGTGCCTGAGCCAGGGATTTGAATATGATCTTCTCAGTTAGTGCTTTGCCCCTGCACAAGAGCACTCCCCAGCAGAAGGATCACCTGCTTGATGTTGCCATGTATACAATTACCATAAACCCATTAAGAGATTAATATGACAAAACCTTGGGGGACGTCTGTGAAAATACCCACAGACTTAAAGGCTTTCACTTCCTAAAGCAAATCTCTTCTCTCTGCCTCCCACTTACCGGTGGTTTTATTTCCTTTGATTTGGGCCAGTTTCTGAACTCCCTGATGGCTGCTAATCCCAAACTGCCTGAGAGGAGCGGCCTCTCCCGAGGACTGCGCAGCAGGAATTTGGGAATAGAGCAAAACCTTTACTTGGGCTGCAGAATGGGGGTGGTGCTCCTTGAGGATGAGCATACACTTGACCTTCCTCCCTACCAGACCTTTATTTTTCCCATACTAGATACTGTCCCTTTCTTTCCTGCAAGATAAAGCAGGATGTTTTGGTTTTGTTTTCAAACAATATAGTTTGATTAATGCAAAGGACCTTTTTTTTTTTTTATGTGTTGCTTTTTATCTGCAGAGGTATCGGAGTGCATAGGGAAAGGGAGCCAAGAAGGGACAGAAGCAGCTGTGCGAGGAAGCAGCCCTGTGTGCTGGCTCGCAGGGGCCAGAGGAACATCTGGAGCAATGGAAACCACAGAGGTTCCTCTTGCTGGGTTTGGTGGGAGCTGGGTGAAGCCAGACCTTCCCCTCTCCTTCCTTAGGGAGCTCAGGCAAAACGTTGGTGTCCTCTCACACCTGGCAGTCTTGCTGCTGGTCCATGTGTTTAACTCCCATTTGAGGAAGGAGATGCAAACCGTGGTCATTTCCCACTCTGGAGAGGGGCTTCCAGAGTGGGATGTGTGCCTGGCAGAGTGGTGAAGGTCCTGTTCACGGCGGGCGGGAGGACTGACAGCTCCACCGATCCACTGCCTGGCGTTTTTCAGAGATGCTGAGGAGCTGCTATTGAAGCTGACGGGAACAGCATATGTTCCTTGCCGTTAAAATCAAGCTGTCCTTCCGTAAGGAAATGTGGGTTGGTTTTTTTTTTTTTTATTGTTGGCTGCTTGGTTGCTTTATTTCTTCCCACTGAACGCGTTTTATGATTCTTCCTCCCCACAAAAATGCTCTGCTGAGTGGGGAAGGAGGTGAAAGTGGCTGTTGGCAGGAAAAGCATCCCCTCCCCTCTTCTTTTTTTTTTTTTTTATTATTTAGGTTTTTTTTGGCACATGGTGACAAAGTCATTTGGTAACAAATCCCCCCTGCCCCAATGTGGCCTCCTTTCCCCTCCGGCAGGATCCTTCCCCAGCCCAGTCCTCCGGCAGAGCTGGCACATCTGGGAAGGAAGCATTTTGGGGGGGGAGAGGGGGTAGCTGTCCTGTCTTGAGATGCTCCAGGAACGTTTTGTCCATCTGTGCATCTGAGCTGTCAACGCAGGAGAAAGAATGAGCGAGGGAAAGCAATCAGCCTGAAATAGATACCGCTCCTGCAGGAACGGGCGGCGGAGCAGGGGGGAAATTGTACGCAGCCGGAGTATCCTAATGCTTTTCCCCTCTGTCTTTGGGAGGCCTTCTCAGGGTAATTAAATACATTTGTATGGAACGGCTGTGCGAGAAGAACCCCAAACAGCCCCAATCCACCATCTCTCTCTTTTTTTTTTTTTGGGTTGTTCCAGAAATGACAAGGATGGCTCTGCAAGAAGCAAACGTCTTCAGCAAGCTGAGAAACCTTCCCCAAACCCCGCGCACCCCTGGCAGAAGGCCACCTCCATCAGCCATCCCCCGCTCATTCATGCGCCATATGCGCTTAAATCTCTCGCTGAGTCCTCTCTCCCCCTCTTCCTGACAGGGAAGGATAATCCTTATGCATTTATTCCTGGCAGCGGTACCAGGGATCTGAAGGAGAAATAAACTGCTGGGCTGTTCTCCGCAGCGACGCCTGAGCCTCCCTGGGCGCCGAGCTCGGCGAAGGGCTCTCCGGGAGTACAACACTCCCACCTGGTGATGGAGGTGGAGCTGGCTGGGTGGAAGAGCTCTAGGGTTTCCCCCTTCCATCTAGCTCCTGTCTCGGTTTCCTCTGTTCTCCTCTCAGCTCTTTGAAAGTGGTTTTCAGAGATGCCGTGTGGCTGGAAGCCCTCTCCTCTCCCCCAGGGAGGTGAAGCATCATGGTACCCAGGTGATGGCTGCCTAACGCAGGGCAGGGTGGCAGATGGTGTGTGTGTAATGACCTTGGCTTCATCAGGCAGGTCCCTTCAGCATAGGGGATGGTATGTGTGAGGATGGGGTCTTCCTGAAATGTCACCCATCTTCCTGATGGTGCTGTGGGCTCTGGTGACCCCTCTGCAGCGTGTGGTCCAACCAAAGGGGCTCTTACCTGGAGAGGGCACCTCCTTCCCTTGGAAATGGGTCGGCCTGTGGATGCTGTAGGAGCCAGGGATATGGCTAACGATGGCATCTTGGATCCCTTCAACATCCACCGCTCTGGCTTTCACTTGGGGAGAGGAGGGGACTCTCAGGCAGCCGCTGCTGGGAGCAGGGAGGGAGAGAGTGTGGAGCTGTCAAGACTCATCTCTCATCCTGCTTCTCTCCCTGTAAAGGTCACAGTCCAAGTCTAGCTTTTGTGGCAGACCTTTAAGAAATCCATTTCGTCCGTGTCTGGGAACCCTGACCTATTTTGCTTTGCCATTTCCCACAGCTCCCGGGGGTAGCTGTCGCTCGCTGAACCTGCGGTGGTCAGGTGTGCTGCCTGCAGACCCTGCCCCGTCCCTGCCTCTCGCATCAGGCCCTTTAATACCCGTACAGTGTTAGACCACAGAGAGTAGAGTTTAATTCTCTGCTGTATTTCAGCTATAATTAGATTTGTATTTTTTGTTTTAACGAGCTGCTTTTAATGAGCCTCCACTTACTGGCAAACTTTCATTTCCTGATACACCATCAAATCCTCTTGTCTGAAATCACTTACAACACACCCGACCGCTTTGTAGAATTTTTGTGGCTTTCCAGAACAATGTAGCCAAGTTTCTGACATAATTTCCCCCCCCCAAATATTTTCCCCAAGAGGAGGAAGAGGATTTGACTGATCCCTTGTGTGGCTCTTTCTTTGGAGTTTCTGGAGTTTATCACGTGGGTGTGTGATGTTGTGCCTTTGCTGATCTGAGGATGCTGAGCAAGAGCAGGCAGGTGCCTGGAAGCGCTGCTTCCGCGCCGGGGCTGATGCTGAGAGCTGCTTTGCAGCCTGTGGCTTCAGCTGTGGCTTCTCAAAGAGCTCTTGTCCCCTTGGCAGGGCCAAGTGATTTGAAAAGCCGTGGCTGAGAAGAGAAGGGAGCTTTCGGGCTGTTGTACGCGTGGTTGGAACCTTGGGTGTGTGCTTGTGTTGACACAGCTCTTTGTGGGCAAGAAGGGATGGATCCCCGTGGTGCTGGGAAAGGTTCACCCCCTTCTAGGGTGCAGATGGTCCAAGCTGGCCGTTTCGTTGCCCATCCTCATGTGGATGGAGTGCCCATCCATTACTCCGTGGCTGGAGTAACCTCTAGGTTAACATCCTGAGATGGGCACACTGTTGGCAGCGTGTGGAGCCCCGGCTGTCCTGACTCTGCCAGAGCCTGCTCCCTGGCCAGGATGGTGCTCAGCCATCTGGCTGGTGATGGTGGCTCTTTTTTGGCTGTATCTCAGTGTTCCTTATGCTGCTGCTTTCTCCTGTATGTGAAAAGGCCGCTGCCTATGAGGAGGTGGGGCATGAGTGGAGTCCATAGCACAGGACTCCATTGAAATGTGTTCATCCATTGCTTCATCCATTGAAATACATTTAATTTAAGGGGTGTGCGTTTCCTCAGCCAAGCTAGTAGACCTGTCTGGGTGCTTAAGTGTTTCCTTGGGCTGCATCCTGCAGCCTTAGAGTTGCAAAAGGTGTCGTCAACAGGAGCAGAGATGATCTGAAGGGAGGAATAGGTGCTCACCTTCTTCTCAGACCACCAGACATCGCTGTCTCTGGGAGGATGGTGGTATGCTCACTTCTGGTGCAAGCCGATTGCACTCACTCCCAGGTGCGTTTTCTTCTTAGTAAGAGACTCGTTTTGTTTTTGCCTTGCTTTAACAGGAGACGCTTTAGCTGCAGGAAAGAAATACAAAGATTTGGAGATTCGGAACCGAGCAGTGAAAAAATCATAGGCATTTTTTGCCAGGCACTCCCTCTCCCGTGCCTGTGCTGCCCCGCAGCTGCCGTACGCGGCGTGAGCCCTCCCTCCTCACAGGAGCCGGTGGCCCCAGGAGGAGCCTGGAAGAATCTGTTATTTCCTCTTTTGGCTGAGCAGTTCCTCAAACTTACTGGAAGGGCTCGGATGTCTTCTCCTGCCTCACACCCCTCAGGAGAGCCGGAGGCGCGGGTCATATGTCAGCTGTGCCCGCTGACCACGGTGATATTCAAAAGTGCTTTCTTAGATCCACTACTTTATAATTAAAGTTTGCCGTGGCCTGAGGGACTCGCAGATGGGTAGGAACACGTTAAAAGATCTCTAGGTGCCTGTGTGGACACGCTCCCTTCTGCTTTCCATCTCCCATGGGGGTAGCTGGTGTTCCAGCCAGCTTTGGGGCTGGGTGCATTTTACTGCATGTGTGGTGGGGTTGTGGTGGCCATGGTTGTGGAGCAGCTTTTGGGCTCCCGGATGTTTCTGGTGTGAGTGGGAATGAAGCTTGGGATGAGAGACACGCCTTGGGGTTGTGTTGTCCCAGCACATGAGACACGTGGTGCTGGAGGGGACGGCGTGGTGTGTTTTTGCACACAAAGCCTGGATACCATGAAAGGAGGAGCTGTGGCAATGCAGTAATGACAGTAAGAAAGCAGAAGAGCCAACAAAACAAGCTTCTCAGCACTATTGTCTCTGAGGATAGATCACCTGGGTGGTGACTGTTCACCCCTACTGGGCTCTCTTGAGTTGAACCCTGGACTTGGTGGTTTCTGCTCAGGACAGCTTGTCCTGTGTGAAGGGAGGAGAGGCATGAGTCTCAAAGCCGCCTTCCCAGGGGAGCGGGGTGGCTGACAGCTGGAAGGCAGCTCATGTTGTGCTGGTGTCCTCACAGATCTTCCTGTGCCTGTCAGGACAGCCTGAGCCACATGGGGTGTTCACGCTGCAGCCATTTGCAACCTGAGCACTTGGGCTCTCTATCGAGGTTCACCAAAAGGTACTTTGTGGCCCGTGCTGTCCTCTGCAGGGAGTCCTGTAGCTGTTGCTTGCCCTCCTGAGCACTTTGCATCTCTCACCTTGACCGGTAGGGCTACCACGCGTCCCTTCGGGCCGACTCTGACCAGAGATGTCAGGATTCGCGGTGTTCCTGCCTGCTCTGCTCTACTTACTGTCACATCTGGCTGCGTGGTGCAGGGGTGGCCGATGCACAAGTCATTTCATTGAGAACAGTCATCCAGAGGCGTCTCCTTCAACCACAGCATCCCAGGATCACGCCGAAGGTGGAGATCAGCCTTGGTGCTCACCCCTCGCTCCTCCACTGCTCCCAGCAGCGGGTGGCAGCTCCGGGGGCAGGTAGCAGCAGGGAGCCAGGCTGGAGCTGTGGCTCCCTTTAAGGGTTTCCTGTAAAATTCTAATTTCTAGCCTCGAGCCCTCTCTAGGAGGCTCATCTTCATCCTCCATGCCTAAAAAGCACTGACCCACCAGCACCGGGCCGGGTGCCTGGGGCAGGAGAGCACTGCGCTTGCGTGGCAGGGGATGCTCCCCGGCTCTCCTCCCTCTCCCCGTCCCCATGGCCTGAGCCTGCCTGTCTCTCGCAGGAAACCTTCTGCCATGGCAGTTTCTGCCTCGGTCGCAGCGCTGTAGAGAATCTCGTGTGGATGGGGACGGCTTGCGTTTCTCACTGTGACTCACCCTCCTCCTCCTCCTCCCCCCTCTCCTTCCACAGCAACAGTTGGAGGAAGAAGCAGCCAAACCACCAGAGCCTGAAAAACCCATCTCCCCGCCTCCTATCGAGTCCAAACATCGGAGCTTGGTGCAGATCATCTACGACGAGAACAGGGTGAGTCTGGAAACGATGGAAGTACAAACGTGCGATCGTGCCGTGTCACCCTGGTTGGGGACGGGGAGGTTGGTAAGGGGTAGGTGGGGGATTCCCCTGGGTGAATCTGGGGGGGTGGTGGATGGATGGAGCCCTCTCAGGGACTGAGCCCTGAGGAGCTGGCTCTGCCGTGTGGGTTAAGCACAAACGCCTTCTGAAGAACCTGCTTGGGGGGCTCCTGCAATCAGCCTTAGATTTGAAGCGTTCAGGAGACGCTTCAGAGCCCTGTCTGTTAAATAGCTTGTTTCATCCTCTCCCCTGGGAGGGATCCAAGTCAAAAGCTGCCTCAAAGGATGGGCTTTCGGGTGGGCTGCGTGGATGGAGGGGGATATCTGTGATGCTCCAATACTGGCAGGCCAGCTGCAAGCTCTCCTGGCTGCCCCTCAGCTCCCCAGGCTGGAGCAGAAAGGACAGGGATGCAGCTGTGGCTGGATTTGTGGATATTTGTCGCTGTAAATAGCATTAGCAAAGGTCACGCTGGCATCCCTGGCTCTGGGTCTCTGCCTTGACCGCTCATTTGTTGCCCTCAGCCACTGCCTGTAATAGCAGCCTGAGGAGACGTGAATTTTGCTGTGTGCTTTGGAGTGATGCTAGGAAATTGGTCCCTTTGGTAGATAATCAAGCATATTCATTTTCATTTAGGTGTTGGATAAAAAGGATGATTTTGCATAAAAGGAAAACTACCAGTCACTAATTATTTTGAATTGCGAGGCCTGCGATTTCACTGGGAGCTGCAGAAATCCAGGTGCCTGGCTCCTAAAAAGAAGGGAAAAAAAAAAAAATAAGGATCACATACCCTGCGCTCCCAGGCAGTGCAATTTTCCTGGTTTTCCTTTTTCCATCTGCTGCTCTCCATGAGCACTAGGAAACCCAATGCTGGCAGGGTCTGTTGTGCGGGTGGATGAAGACTGAGGTCGATGTGTTTGGAGCGTGAGCGAGCACAGGCTGGTGATAGCTTTGCAGACACTGGGCTTTGGGGGCAGGTGCCAAGTGTTCCTTAAGGCTCTTCTCCTCGTGGCACCACCAAGTGCCCTCTCCAGGGGTCTTGGGCTAGATGGCTTATGCCTCCTGTGCAAGGGTTAGGTCTCAAATGTTTTTATTCCTATTCCCTTGAGCACCACCCTCCCTGGACACTCTGGTGTACCTGGACCATGTTATGAGGGGAAGGATGGCACTGAGGAAAGGTGGTCTTCCTTTGCATCCTCAAAGGCCTCCATCATAGCAGTCCCTGTTAGCAGGACCTGGCTCACAATGGAGTGTCCCGCCAAGCCCTTGTCCTGCTTTGTCACCTCTTGTCCCTGCCCACCCCGGTAGCAGGGTCACCCTTTCGCTCCTGTCTCTCTGAATCTCCCATGACCTCCTCCAAACAGGCATGATCTACTCTCAGAGCCTCTGCCATGGCTTGGGACAGTCCCTTGGTGTTGCTGTCCCATCCTGTGGGTGGTGACAAAGAGTGAGGAGAGCAAGCATGGAGTTCTACATTTCTCCTTGAAATGCGTGGCCATAATACCCGGGACGCTGTCGCGTACAGGGACATCTATTTGTCACCGTGCCTGGCTTTATTCCGAGTTACACTGATGGTCGACACCAGGCTGCTACCAGGAGTGCTTTGCTATTAACCTTCACGATAGGGTGCTCTCATTCCAGGTGGGTGCTCAGCAAGGGAAGGTCACATCTGACACCAAATGTCTGCATAATTTCAAATCTGGATCCCTTCATCTCTGTGTGATCCCTGGGATGGGCAAATGATGATTCTTCCCCTCTTCTTGTAAAGTCCCCTTGTGGGTAGCGTGTAAGCAAGCCTGTCTGTGGGTAGGAGACTCAAACCAAACACCCCTTCCCTCTTGCTTGATAGAAACCATGGCAGGCTGGAGGGAAGTTCCTCCTTTGAAGAAGACATAGTCTGTTCATGGGTAACAGAGAGTTGACAGAGCCTTGCTGGCCGATTGTAGTGGCTGAGGCCAGGTGGCGAAAGGACCCTTTTAAGTGCCATCACACGGAGATGCCGAGCTGTGGGCTGCAAGAGGAAGGGTGCACTGAGCCTTGCTGCCAGCATGGCCTTTGTTGTGGCTCCATAACAAAGGTGGGATCCAGAATGCAATTGTCCTTCTAAAGGGCATCTTCAAGCTCAGATTTCAGCCTCTCGCCTCCGTTGGACACGTTTGGGATGCCTTTTGGTGATGGTTGCTCCTTCCCCTTGCGCCAGGAGGAGGAAGACTGGAAGAGGAAAGGATGTGGGAGCAGCCTCAATTAGGATCGTGGGTGGAAGAGTGGCTGGTGGTTGGATGTCAGGTTGCTTTGGGTGGGTTTGGTGGCAGCAGAGCATCCGAGTGTACCCGTCTGTCTGTCAGACGCGGCGCTGCTGCGGCTTAACACTTAATTGCAAGGTGAGTTGGTAGGAGCAAGAGGCTGTGAGCCAGACAGAGGCATACTGATCAAGAGCAGGCAGAGTCACTGAGCCAAATTTTAAGCCTTTCTGCCTCTTCTGTGCTGCGGAAAAGCAGTGAAGTTGGATGCCTCGAGGTCTGCTCGCAGGAAAAGCGGGTGTAGCGGCTGAGCCAGGGCTCCAGCCGGGATGCAAAGGGAGGAAAAGCCTGATTTACTCTCCTGGCTCAGCTTGCGGCTTGCTTGAGGGAGGCAGAGCCGTAAGAAATGCAAATAAAAAGAGGATATTCAGGCCTCGGGAAGAGGCGGGAGAGCAAAGCACCCCAGAAGAGCTGGCAAAGCCCGAAATGATCTTTAAAGAGCAATACTGTGGCAGGGGGAGAAAGCCAGCGCTTGTGCCCGACGCCAGAGCAGGTGGGAGGCAGCGCGCGTCGCGGAGGGGCTGTCGCCTGGCTCTGGTTTAATTTTTCATGAACCGTGGGTCTGTGCTTCACCGAGCACCCGTGCCCGTTCCCACCGCTCCTGCCAGGCTGTGCCGGAGCTACACACTGCGTGCAGTTATACCCGGAACAAAGGAGGCACCGAAAACGGTCCATGGGAGAGAGGAGGTTACGTGAGGACAGAGCAGCTAGAAACGCCGGAAAATCAAGTTAGCCAGCAATTCTGTGACCTACTTTTCCTTTTGGCGATAGCTGTGGCTTTGCAGGGGTGAATGGTTTCTAATTTTAGCTTATGGTTCATCAGGGAAGTCTATGTATTTTTCTCATCACCGCACCGGGTATGGATGAGGGGTCGGGATGCAGGTTGGTGCTGGCCTATATCAGATTTTCTCAGAATTCAGGTTTCCTCATGCAAAACGCCTATCACGTGGGTTTTCCCCTCATGTGACCTATTTAATGCAAATGATTTGAAAAATTCCTTGGTGTCGGAGAGGATAATTGTGGAAAACGTGACCTGTAATCCCCTCTTGCTGCACTCTGCTGGACAAGTAATTGATTTCCAGAAAAAAAAAAAAAGGTTGACTGCACAGATCTTGCTGGGGAGGAACAGAGAGAAGCTCTGGTTGCATTTGGGAAGGTTTTTCAGAGACTTGTTTTATAGAGAGGCAGTTGATATTTGTGGTCATTGAGATCCTGGTGCCTCCTGCCCTGGGTATATGCTGACTTGGGGTCACTTTGTCTTGTCTCCAAAGATGGGCTGTGAAGATGCACCCAAAAAGTACCTTTTGGGAGATGTTTGCACTATAACACAGAAAAACACACGTGCATGTCTCCAAGGCAGGATTTTGACTGTGAGTGCAAACCGTACCATTTCTGAAAGGATGTGTGAGAATGGAAGTTAACGTTTTTGGTGCTATCCATAGACTAAACTGAGAATAAACAGTGGGTAGCATTTTCAGAAGCATCCAAGTCACAGAATCACAGAATCACCTAGGTTGGAAGGGACCTTTTAAGATCATCTAGTCCAACCAATTAAACAAACCAAAAAAAACCCAAACCACCAAACCCAACAAAAACAAACAAAAAACACACACAAAGTCCTATTTTCAAAAGCGCTTTTAGTCCTTGAAGAGATGTTTGAAAACTGTGGTGGGTGCTGAAATCACCAAGATTGTTCAGAAAGTGCAATGGGGGGGGCTCTGAGGACTTTTTTGGCTGCAGGTTGCGGGATGAGGTGCCTGTGCCAGTCCTCATCACCCCGCTCCGGGAGCCGGGTGCTGCCAGGGTGGTGTGGAGCTACCTGGGGAATTCGGGTTGTGAGGGGCATCGCTGTTAGAGGCTGACAGTGGTGCAGGCGTTGGGGATCTCCTGTCTTAAACTGTGTGAGTGACCTTTAGTGTCTCCCCTGGGGGGAAAAAGCTGATCCCTGGTGGGTCTGACAGCTCTGAGGTGGTGGCTGTGTGGCACAGCCTCCTTGCGGGCTTTAATTTGCCCCTCTGGGATGCATTACTGTATTGAGAGAATTTAGTTGCCTTCACCTCAAATGCCCAAAATCAGGGCAGATGCTCTGTGTGTCTTTTTAGCTGTGGCTTCATTCCCCTGGGCCATTTGCGGGATTCCTCGCGTCCGTCTTCCCCTGAAATTGGTTGAGCGTACCTGAGCTAGGAGATGGCGTTTTTTTGTGCTTTAAATGGAAATTTCCAGGTCTCTTGCTAAGCACGGGGAGGAAGGCAGCATTGGTATTGCTCCGAATTGCTCTCCGTGCCTTTCCTGGGATGCTGGGCTGGCTGAGCTCTCCTTGTCAGCGTGTCCTGGAGGATGCTGCACCGTGGGAGCCCTGGCCGTGCCAGCAGCCCACCGGCGGGTGACTTTACTGGGTGAATTCTCCTCCAAGTCCCCTGCATGCCCAAAGTCTCCATCAGCTACCGTGCACACAGGCGTGCTTGTGCCCTCTCTCCAACCATCGTGATGATGTGGAGCCCGTGCACACCCACCACCACCTCTCCGCAAGCCAGATCCAGGTGGTCTTGGGCTCTCTGAGACCTGCCGTGCCTCAGAGCCAGGCAGGATTCCTGCTTGGAGACCAGCAGATAAAAATCAGCCTCCGTCCTTGTTTCAGACCCGTCCCTGCACACGCGCACACGTCAGCTTTCCCCTAAAACATTGAGCTCATTTATGGGAGAGGGAGAGGTCGCGTCAGGACACGGTGTGACTTCGCCCTCCGCCGCCGCGCCAGGGAGGGGACGCCGTGTGCTGCCACCCACCGCAGCGTGACGAGGGCTGGGACCGGTGTGTCCCCCCCACCCTGGCACACTGCGGGTGCCCACGGCTTGTGGCCATGCTAGCCCATCCCTGCTCTGCTGTCAGCCCTCTGAAAAACTGGGTTTGATGCAGCGCAGGCAGTGGGAGCCGGCAGCAGCGTCTGTCTCGCTCTTGGGATTGAGTTGGTGGAAATCAATAAGATTAAATTTTAATTCGTTTTCTGTCTCGGTGCCTGTTCCTTCAAAAGGGCACAGCCATCTATCTATAAATTCAGCATTATGCTGTAAAATTGGAATTCAAAGGATTGTTTTGAACTTTTTCCACCCCCTGCTGCTGTTGTGTCTGTGCAGAGCCTGTTCCCAGCTATCCGTTTACCCTCCTCAAATACCTTCATAAAGCATTAATGCCCCATCCATAAATAAGAGAATAAATAAATGAACACTTTTAGCATTGCAAAGTATAATCTAGCCGTTAACTACTCAAAGGCACTGAGTGTGACTCAGATCCCACAGGGATTTTATGTCTGTATAACTCTGATTTTCTATGAACTCCTGATTTACATTAGAAAGGGAAGAATCAGGCCTGCATCGTCAGCATGGAGCTGGTGCAGTAAATAAAACCTTATCAGTGAAACTGCTTTCGAGCATTAAATCTGCAGTGTGGTAGTTTTGTTGAATTTTTTTTTTTTCTTTCAAATTCTAGTGTATGTGGTGGTCGGGGCATTTCTTGTTTGGCTGCTGAAAGGGCTGTGTTTGTTTTGCTGTTGTTTGTGATAACTTTTATTCTGGGGTTGCCTCATCTTGGCTTGGTGTTGCACGATGGGCTTTCAGATAGTCCAGAGGAAAAGTGGAAAGGTCAGAGGGTAGACACTATCAAAGCTGAAAAAAAGCAAAGAAAAAATTGAAACATTTAGCCCGAAGTCACTGAGATTCCTTTCATTTTTTTCTTGGATTTGAAGGAATTTTTTTTTTTGTTGGGGGTGCTTTTTTTAATGGTCCTGATGTCTATTTTTAACGTCTGCTTCAGGATCTAGGGGTTCTGGTAGGTGCATTGACTTAGAAGCTTTGTCCACAACTAACCCAGACCAGGTAATGCCGTGTCCTGCGTTTTCAGATCCTGGAAATAAGGATGAGAAGTGCAAAGAACCCAAATCAGTCAGAGGGAGGAGCGTAGACCCTGTGGCACGGCTCCGGCTCCTTGGGGTGGGTGACCAGACCTTTCCTGTAACTGCTCCGCTGCCGAGACTTTAATTTCTAAAAGAATGGCAACATTTTCAGCAGTTTTGCAATGGTGAAGTGTTCAACGATGGCTTGCAATGGCAAAGCCTCATTAGCACCTTGCTTTAAAACTAATACGCCTTTGAACGGCGCTGTAACCTTGCAGACAACAGAGCGTGATGCGAGGGGAAATCCAGCTACGACGTGGGTTCACCCCTTGCTGTGGATGGCGTTAGGAGGGAGCCAACCACAGAAACTGGCTGGCAATGACTAGCCAAATCCGGAGGCTGGCAAGCAACTGAAATGAGTTGGCTTGTCATGCCCCGCACAAGATAGGCCGGGACTGGTATCGACACATGGCTCCAACGTGACCCATTTCCTCAGTTTCCCTACTATTTGTGATTAGTCATTCGTAGCCACCGCTGCATGTACCCGCTGGCCCGAGCCTTGAGGATGCGGCTCCATCGCTGCCGGTGCGGTGGGGAGGTGGCTCCAGCCAGGCACGGGGAGCCTGCAGGACATCTGCATCCCACGGGCACCCCTGGAGAGCATCACCGTGGGCCTGGTGAGAGGAGCCTGGCACATACCACTGAGGCTGACTGATGTCCCCTGATGCTCAGGGACGTCTGGGTTCAAGGAGAGCCCAGAGGAGGACAGGCATCCTTGGGCTCCTGCGGTTGGGTTGGGAGCACCGGTGGTGGCCATCCCTGCCAGCTGCAGGAGCTGGGATGGGAAGAGCATTACTTTCCCTTCCCACGGCACCGTGGCTTGTCCCACCTGCTTTGTGGCAAGTGGCTGGGGTGCTTTGGCTCTCAGAGAGACGATGCTGAGGTTTAAAGGGGAAAAAATTAGTACCTGTGGTGATAGGAATGAGAACTTTACCCATGAAACCAGCAGTGCCAGGTCGTGGTTTGGTCCCAGCAGATGTGTTGGCACAGAGGTTGTACCTTTTAATCCCCCCAGACTGTTTGCGTTCTGCTTGGTGTAGAAAAGTGTCTCGCCTGAGGGTTTCCATGTTTTCTGCTGACTTCAACCACACTTCTCCTGAATTTTGTTTCAAGCAGACTCCTGACTCCAGCCTGCCTCTCTGCCGCGCGGCTCCTGGAGCTCTGCCTGTCCCCAGGACATTGTGCTGTCGGGACAGGAATTTTTTCCCAGCGCCGCCCTGTGCACAAGCTCTCCTGCCTCTCCAAGGGCTTTGCTTATCTCCATGCAGGACATGCCTGGTCCCAAATAGAAACCCTTCCACTCCCCAGCGCTGCTGCCTACGGGCTGCTATAAATAAACCCCGGAGCACGGTTCAGCTGCAGCAGCTTTGTGCTGCATGGAGCCATGGCTGGAGCCAGTCCAAGAAAATGCCGCCTCCTAATTTCAGATCCGCTTGCTCAAAATAACTCTTGTGTTTCCTTCTCTTCCATTTTTAAACTTCGCTTTAAGAGGAGCCCACGCGAAATCCCAGACTTTCCCTCTTCTGGCTTCGGATGCTCCACTGCCTCGAGGGTCGATTCGTCATCCCCACGGAGCTCGTGTGGCCGGGAGGTTGCTGTCCTGCCCGCTTCCCCCTCCCATGCCTATTTTAAGTTTCTTCAAAGGACAAACAAGGGGCTGGAGTTTTGCTTTGGAAGCCCAGGGCTTTTTAGGTGAGAACAGAGATTTTTGTAGTCTGCAGTGAGGTTTTTGTGGTTGGTGAAGGGATCTTTAGCTCCAGGCCTGTTGGAGGAGCATAAGATGGGGTAAGAGTGTGCCTGTCCATGGGGAGGGAGATTCTTTAGGGGCAGATGCTGCTGCCTGCCACATCTCGGGTCCCCTTTTCATCCATGGGCCCCACAGCGGCACAGATCGGTCTTTGCGGTTCAGCCACGCTTCTGGAGACACCTCGATACCTCCGAAATGCAGATGGAGGACTAGTGTGTGATGGGCTTCACCTCTCCATCTGAGCTGCACTTCAGTGCTCTCCAGAGGAGTGCCTCTGCCCTCGGGGTGTCCACAGTTCGCCCATGACCAAGATGGTGCCAAACCTGGACCCGCTGTGCCAGAGCAAAATGATTCTGATGGTAAATGGGAGCAAAATTCAGCCTCAGGGCTTCAGTCCCTCCACGAAGGCCGCTGCTCCCGGTGCTGTCGCAGTATTTCAGGAGTCTGTGCCGAGTCGGGAAAAGGGGTCATTAGCTGCTTGCTGGGGAGCTGCAGAGGGACTATAATACCAGTGGGGATCTTCATGCATCTCACCAGAAGTAATGGCTGGATTTGCTTCCTGATACGTTTCTTCATGTTAAATAACAGGGGTTGCAGGCAGGGGTGGGGTTATTCAGATTTAGGATGAACCCTGTGGTTTCCTTCTGTAGGATCAATCATTAAAGGATTAAAGGAAAGGATTTAACAGGGCTGCTGATAATCTTAGCAAAGGTCCTGCGGCTGCGAGGGGAGCTGGGAGCTGCCCAGTTTGAGGTTTGCCTAAATTCCCCAACCAGGCTTCTATGCTGGGTCCACAGGTGGGAGCTTGTCTGCCTGTGTCTGTCTGTCCTTCAGGATGAGCCCCAGCACGGTGGGAACCTTCTGCTGGGCGTAAAATGTCTTCCCAAAGCCGCCGCCAGCTCTCACCTCAGTCTGCGTGGCCTTTCAGGCAGCTCATTACGGTTCTGCTATGATCTGATAAATGCAGGAAGGAGCATCAGCAATTACAGTGGGTGTCAAGTGTTAATTGGGCAGCTTTCAAGACAGAGGCATTTCTTTGTGTACGTACAAAGATATGACGTGCTCGGAATAGCTTCCCCTCCTGATCTTTCGTTCTGGAGACGTGTATATTACAGTCGGTTAATGCAAGACAAATTATGTCATTCTTCTTGATTCGCCACATGTTCTGCCTATGGTGATTTGCCTCTGGGTTGTCTCATTAAGTTGTCTAAACACGGCAAACGCAGCAGCTGAACACACTCAGCTCTTTCTCCAAGTTTAATCGCATTGTACACACGGGCCTGCAGCATCCTCGGTTCCTGGCTACGCCATCCGCCGCTGCCGGGGCTGGTGCCCAGGAGAACAGGCATCTGGTGGGACCGGCTGCCTCGAGCTGGGGCTGCAGTCCTCTACCCGCAATTACGCTGCCTGCAATTAGTTGGGTTGGTGATTTTTGTCCCAGGTATGCATCACAAAAAATTTGGGTAAGGTGAAGCTTCCCGCTCACCAGCAGTAGCCGAGTCACAGTCTGGGCAGCAGATGCAGAGTGTTTTGTAGCAGTCTTAATGCCTCCCCCTCTCCTCCCAAAAAATCTTCACCCCTGGTTTTAGTTGTTTAAGACTTTCGAATACCACGATGCTGATGTTCTCCAAGGTCAGCAGATTTTATAGCTCAGGGAGACCAAAATATTAAGCTCTGGCTGGGAGCTCTCCATCACATGATGAATATTTCCAGGGGGCAGGTCCCCAGGCAGGCTTGGCTTGTTCCCATTAATGGAGTCAGGTGTGTAGTGGTGGAAACACCTATTGCTTTGAGGGGAGCCAGCCCAGGCTGTGCAGCTCCTGGGTTTCTTGCCTGGGCTGGGTTTGCTGGGGCTTGATTTCCCCGTCGTCGGCTGGAGAATCCTCGGGGCTGGCGGAGCTGGGTGCTGTGTTAGCCGGCTCTTTCCTGTCTCCATGAAATCCCTGTTATGGGAGGGGTTCTTGCGTGGAAGAAGCACACACTCTGTAGCAGATGTGGTATTTTGTGAGGAGGGTAGATACGTGTCTCTTGCATTTTGGGCCATGTGTTATGCCCAGTTGATCTAAAGCTTTGCAAGTGCTGTGCTTTGCAGGTAGGTCCTGGCGCTGGGCATCGCTTTGTTTCCCCCGTGGGTCAGCTGAGGCCAGTCCCGCCTTTCCCTTACGTGTCAAAGCAGCCTCACACCGCCAGGATTCTGGTGTGGGAGAAGAGGTGGGAGCAGTTTATTGCAGCATGGAAAACATAATTGCTGTGTGTAAACACATGGCTCATTTCCCTGGAGCCCAAGCCCCAAGCGAGAGCAGGCGCTTCCTTCTGTTGCAGCTGTTTCCCAGCATCTCCCAGGCTTTGTTCCGGGATGCACTTGCTTTCCAAAGATCCGTCTCCATCACTGGGGCAGTCGTGCTTTCCCTGGGGTCCCTGCAAGCATCTGCCACCGGTCCGGCACCGGACAGAAGTGGGGTGCACACCGAGCGGCACACCGGCAGTGCGGGGGGGGGCTGCCCTGGCTCTGCACATCCCCGAGGGCTGCAGAGAGAGCCAGGCACTGGGGACACCTCCCTGCCCGTGGTCCTCCTGGGATGGAGCAGAGACTCAGGAGAGGCCAGAGACACGGAGCAGCTCTCTGGGACAGGCTCCAGCTGTGCTTTGGGCTCTGCCACAGCATCCCTAGCGGCTCCACTTGTTGTGTGTGTGTGTCCTTGCCTGTGAGGTACACGCAGTGGTCATGGCATCTCTGAACCCCGAGGTCTGCTGCGCAGGATGAACCTACAGAATCAGAGAATGGTTAGAGTTGGAAGGGACCTTAAAGATCATCGAGTTCCAACCCCCCTGC
>JAOXJM010000005.1:27282680-27315392 GCA_026413425.1 Tringa solitaria
TAGATGATCTTTAAGGTCCCTTCCAACTCTAACCATTCTATGATTCTATGAAACGTGTAGTCATTGCAGCCAGTTCTGGGGGACACTACGTGACGCTGAGAGCCCACCAGAAAGAAGGGCTTTCCCTGTAGGTGTGCCAGGGAGCTGTGGAGCCCACAGCCTGCAGGGAAGGGAGAAACACGGCTGGGCTCCAGCGGTGGTTGGATGAATTGTTGACCACAGGGATGGGGATGTGCCATCTGGCAGCCCACAAACACCAGGTCCTCAGAGGCTGGGCAGGCTCCGTGTCTCGCTGGGTCCATCCCTGGCAGGGCAGCTGTAGGCACCGCCGAGGACAGGGCAAGGGAACTCTCCCGACTCCACTCGCCGTGGTGTGATGTGCCAGCACAGCAATACTTCAAGCTGTCCACAAGAGTCACTGTTGCTTTGTCTAAGGAGCCTCCACTCCTTCTGCCTTCGAACTGCCTGATTTCTTCACCCCATGGAGACCCTGCGCTTTGAGTCTCCATCCCTGATGCTTTTCTTCTGCCCCGGCAAACCGCAGCAGGGAGCTGGGAGGCTTCTGGCTGCCGGGGAGGATGATGAGGGAGGGCTGGCGCCTTGCATGGAGGGACCTTTCCCGTGTGCTGCTCCAGGCTGGCTATCCCTGTGCGAGACTCCCAGCAGACAGCCCCTACCTTCCCCGCCTGCGCCGCGGCCGTCGTGCCCGGCTCTGATTTGCCCGGGGAGCACAGCGTGTGCTTCGGAGACGGGTGGCCCGAATTAACCTCCCTGCAAATGGTTTCTAAGGAACAGCGGTACGTTGTGGCAAGATAAACTGTGAAACCTATTTATATTTACAGGGATTGTATTAACCTTTGAAAGGTTGACCTTATGCAAAAAAAAAAAAGATAAAGTGGCAAAAACATTTAGGGCACGAGGGGGTTCTGTTGTTGTTTTTAATCCTTTCGCTCTTTGATTACTTCAGCCTTGGTGGTGGTAAACATACCCTGGCTTTCAAGGCATTCCTGATTTCTGCAGCTGCGGAGCCATTTAGTCGTTGCCTGTATTAGCACTTTCAAGGTCAGCCATGATGCAAAACTCAAGGCAACCCGTCAGCTGCGTAAGAGCTGCTAATTTTCTTCACGTACTCTCCTGTCTCCTGATAACTTGTGCAGCAGATCCAGCAGCAGCGTGTCAAAGCCCTGGCGTTCATCCTGGATGTCTGCCGGGCCGGCGTGGGGAGGGCAGGGGTTGATGGAGCTGTGCTGGCCCAAGGGACAGTCGGTGACCCCTCGCTGGGGGCCAGCCCACACCTGATGGTCATTAGCATCACCCCAGTGCTTTCCCAGTGTTATAGAGTTTCCATCAGAATTGGAATAAACAAACAAACAAGGGGATGTTGGGCACAGTCTCCTGCTGGAGCAGTGGAAGGAAATCTCTCCGATGGGGTCTCTGCAGGAGGGCTGCTGCCCACTGTGGCACCACGTGTGCCGGAGCCAGTGATGGAAGTGCCACAAAGGGATGCAGGAGCCCACGAGGAGCTGGGTCTCAGTGGGACAGAGAGTCAGGGGTGGGCAGAGGAGCGCCTGGTGTGCAGGGCTGGCAAACGGGTGCTGGAGCTGCTGGACCAACCTCGCTGGTGGGTGTGGAGATGGAGGCACTGGAGCAGCACAGCATGGCCCCGTCCTCCTTTCTCACGCTGCCCTCCCTGTGCAAGCGGGCAGATGCCACTGCGGCTGCCTGCCTCAGTTTCCCTAATTTCCAAAGACAAGCGAATGCAGAGAGGTGAGCGGTGAGGTTTGGTGCATACAGTTGCCTGCAGCCCTCTCAGAGGCTCCTCGCTGGATGCACCACACAGACAGAAACAAGAGACAGTGGCGTTGTGTGATCCAGCAGGGACAAGCCTTTGGCAGCAATATTAATTAATATATTTAATGAGGGGGCCTTTGGTCTTTGTAGTGCAGCCCAGAGCAGCGGGTCCTTCATAAACATGCAGTCAAAAAAGAGCAAAGGCAGAAATCGCCCCGTGCGTGGCTTTATTAGGTTTTTCCCCCACAATGATCAATGCACCTTTGATTTCTGAAACAGAGTCAAAGAACGTGGCTTGATATTCCAGCCCTCGCCCAGAAAACCTTTGTGGGTCTAAATGTCTGCTCTGCAGGAGCCTTCAGCCCCGTGGCCCGGCTCTGCCTTCTGCTGATGCTGCTGGTGCCTGAGACTGGGACTGGGACGGGACTGGGGGCTGTGTGGCTCGAGCTGGGGACACTGGAGGCTGTTCCCAGCCAAGAGCTGGTGTTTTCCCTCGATAGGAGGAGTTACGAGTGCCGCTTGCTAGTGCTGCCTTGGAAATCAAGGTCTATTTTTGCACCAAGGCGTTCAAGGCAAAGTCAAAGGGAATGAAGATGTAGCGCATCTCAGGCAGAGCTCAGGGACTCTGCGTGTATCCCATGCCTCTGGTAACTAATTAAGAGGGGAAAACGGCACTTAGAAAATCTGAATGGTGCTATTGGGACTGAGAATCAAGCCTGATGTGTTTCCTCCTTGATAAACTATAAAGAGGCCACAAAACTGAGTGTGGCGGTGAGGTGCTGGAGAAGAAATCATCCCTGTCCCAAATCCTGCTGCTTTTCCTTTAGTAGCTGTACTGGAGGTGGTGGTGGTTGAACACCCCACACCCAAGGAATTCCTGTCCTGAATAAACCAGCTAATTATTGGGTGCCAGTGTGATGGGATGCTGCCTGGGAGCAGCCTTGGTGATGGGGTGGAGGGACCTGGGGTCCCAGGGCAGCGCTTGCTGCAGGATCACTGTTGTTCCCTGTGTCTGCCCGTGCATGGTTTCAGTGATGTAGTGAGAAGGGAGTTTGAGAGTTAAAAAATTTGGATATTTTCTGGGATGCTTTCCATCCCCAAATGAAGCCAGGGCTGGCCCCAATCCTCCCTGAAGTGAGCTGGACCCTCTGCCCCTTCCCAAACAGGGTGTTTGGCTGCCGATGAGGATGAGGGATTTATGGGGGCGCGGAGGGTGTCTTCTCCCCTCCCCACTAGCCAGGCAGGGAGGGGAGTGAGGAGGCAGCAAGGGTGTCTTTCCATTCTGCTAAATCCTGCAGAACATGCCTACATGAGACTGTTAAGCTCCTGATCAGTAATTACACACCGCAGCTCTGCCTTTAATCGGGATAAAAGACTTAAGGAAACTCCTTTGCCCCTGGTCTCTACCTTTTACCTAGAGGTTTTATTGCTGTGAATATTGGGAACAACAGGAGCTCAGCTTTCGGGTTCGTGCAGACTCTGGGAGATTGTGCCGCCTTTTCCAGCTCCTTTCTGCTTTGGCGCTGCCTCTCTCTGAGCAATTACTTCATGCTGTCTTCAGAAAGCAGAAAGAAGAAGAAACCAGGGGAGTGTCTGGGCAGACGCTGGGTTGGTTGTGGTTGCAGTGGCTCGTGGACCTCTCTCCTGAGGTCCCAATTCTGCAAGCGGCTGAACTTTCCTGGCTGGTTTGTTAGGCATGGCTCCAAGGAAGCCAGAGGTTAGGAGATATGTGCTGCGAGCCCTGCCGCAATCCTGCCTCCTTATCAGAGCCTCAGAGCCCGGGGTGAATAACCCCTGGGGAGTGTGTGTGTGCTGACAGCTCCCTTGATGCCGGCCCAAGGGACCAGGGTGGCTTGTGGTGGCTCCAGGTGGCCTCTGCTCACCTCCCACCATGCAAAGTTCGGCCTGAGCCCCCAACTCTTAGGACCCCATTGGGTTTCTGCAGATCCAAAAGGTAAAAATAATCAAGAAACAGCCTGGCCGTTGGTAGATGCAGAGCTGAACGTCTGCCCGTGTTCAGTGCGCAGCAAAGGTTTGCAGAATTGGGAGTTTATAATTTTAGTTCTCAACCTTAGTCCTGGTTTTCACCAACAGACGTGGGCGATGTTCCTCGTGTTGGAGGGTTTGTTGGTCTTTCTCTAAAGCTGGTCCAGGGTCCCTAGATAACCACATTTGTTGCTCTGAAGTTGATAACAATTCCAAGTTAAGGTGGAAACTACGCTGCTACCTCCTTTGGGAGTGAGGAGACCCATGCTCTGGATTTTAGCCGCCTTGTTAATTGGATCTCATCTTTTGTTTGTTTTTTTTTCTTTTCTTTGCAGAAACCAGGCAATGCGGAAAAAGTTAATTTTGTACTTTAAGAGGAGAAATCATGCTCGCAAACAGTGGGTAAGTGATCCCCTTATACCTTATTTTATATGTATAAAGCAGCGTCATTTATTATGTGAGAAAGAAAGGGACGTTTTCCAGCAGAGAGGTGCTGGTGCTCAGCGTGGTGCCTGTTCCACTGCTGTGGCATCTCTTATGCTTAAAATAACTTGGATGTAAAGGAGAGGTCCCGGATCCTGCTGCAGGCAGCACCTCCCTCCGCAAGTACCCCCCGCAGAGCGAACGTGGGGGGTTGGCTTAATCACAGCAGAGCCCTTCATTGATCCCAGAGAGCCTATTCACAACCTAAATGTCTATTTTGTGAGTAATTGAACCCTAAGAGAGGTGTGAAACAAGCTGACTCTGCTTCCGATAAATGGTCTGAAGTCTGATCTGACTCTTTCCAGCTGACCACAGAGCGATGTTCTAGGAATTTGTGGTTTAAAACAAAAATCGAGCTCTGTGCCAGGTCATTTCTAGGCAGCTTTGCCTGCGAGGTTGTTCCAGTGTCCTTCAAAGAGATGGTTCTCAGTTAGCTAAGGGGGAAGGTGGGGTTTATTACGAGGCTTCAGAGGCATTTCTTGCAAGTCCCTACTAAATAGAGGAGAAAGTTCAGATGGGATTTACGGAATTTATACATTTTTGATGATGACAGTTGCCTGTAGTACTCACCAGTGGGAGCTGGGAGGCAAAACCAGCACAGAAGGGAAAATGTCAGAAGCAGCCAGTGGCCCCCACTGGCAAGGTGGATTTTGTGGTATCTTTCCATGAAGGGTGATTCAGGTCACAACACGGGGCTTTGTGTTTTATGTGGAAGATGTAAATACCGGTTCCTGACTCGGTGTTTCTGTTCTGGGCAGGCTCAGGTGCCAACCATCAGGTTACCATCTTAAGTTGCCAATGGTGCAGGTTTTCTGAGCATCTTTGGTGCTGGTTTTGGACAGAAGTGCTTTGTCTGGAAAGTTATTGGAAAAATTCAAAATAACAAGCCTGGCAAGTGCTTTGAAGGCTCTACCTTTAAAAGCAGCTTTCAATACAGATGTTTCTGAGCTAATGATCAAATTGGTTTCTTATTTATGATGGACAAAGGATGTTCATTTTCTTTCCCATGCTTCATTTCCCCCCCCTGTTTTGTAGCAATCTTCGAAAAGCCACAGATCTTGCATTCCAAAGGGAGGGTTGTCTCTCCCCTTTGTGTCCAAATGTATGTGTTTTTAGTCTTTTCCATGATAAAACTTTTTCCAGGTTTCTACAGGGCTTACACCTTCAGCCCAACCCAGCGTGGCAGTCGGTGCTGCTCAGGGCGCCTTCTGCAGGTGCGGGAAGTGGATCAATATTCCCTTTCTCAAAAACAAGGATTGCAAAGCATCGTGTGGTTTTATTGGAACCAGAAAGGGAACTGCCCAGGAGCCCCTTTCTGGTGAAAACAGCTGGTTATTGTGCTAAACCTAGAGTGAGTGGCTCTTTTGTGTCTATCGCGGAGCTAGGGAAAAGGGTTTAATTAGGCTGCAAGAGCACAGTTCCTGAAATACGGCTCGCAGTAAAGTCGCCTGTCATGCAAAATAGGTGAATTTCTGCCAGTCGTTTTTTTCAGTGTCCTTGAAAGGGGATTTTTCAGTTTAGGGAAGCATTTTGCCTATTCTACAAAATAGGCAACATACGGTTGCTGAATTTGCAAAGTGAATACATTTGCTGATTCTGTTTGCAAAATGGGTACGCTTAGCTATTTTTCTGCCTATTTTGTAGCAGACCCTATTTTTAGCAAAGCCCATCTATGTGCCAACGTTTCTTTCTGGCTCTTTTACTTTCTGGGGTATTGTCGCTGCCCCGGGCTGGCTGGAGCAGGATCAGAGCTCGGTCCCTGCAGGGTCCAGCCCTGAGAACCCCACCAGAGGTTCTGCAGGGCTTTCTCCTGCCTCCACCGAGGTCGGCGCAGCAGAAGATATTTAATTGCCGTCAGAGGGACGATGCTGCAGAGAGAGAAGGGGTAAAGGGAGATGTTCTGGCTGTGAGAGGTTTATCTCCATCAGCCGGGGAAACAAAACCGTGGGGCTTGCATAGGAATTGGACTGGTTCCTCCTGTCACCTTTGCTCTTCCCCTCCCTTCCGAAGAGCTGCTCCGTTCCCTGGAGCTGCGAGAGCGTGGGCTGCGGGAGGGCTCGGGCTTTGGCACAGCCTCCAAACTGCCTTCAGCTGCTACGGCGGCGTTACTATTCATCCATTTTTAGATACGCATGTCAGGTCCGATTTGGCTCGCCATCAGTTACTGGTGTGATCGAGAGGCGGGTGGGCTGGTGAGTGAGCCCAGCCGGGAAGAGGAGCGGAGGAAGCACCGATGCTAAAAGCCAGCACAGACGGTTGCTCAGGAATGGACACGCTTGCTTAAGGCTCCTCAGAGGATGCTCGAAGAAGGAATGGAAGCTTCTGCTGCTGAAATGCCTGACCGGGAGCTTCTCCCGGTGATTAAGCTGTGAAGATCTGAGGAATGCACGGTGCTACCAGGTGCCTGTAATCCTGGCTTTTGAAGGATGGCAAAAGATGGCAGGGAGCATATATCCCAGCTGGACCAAAAAGTGGTGCGCAGGGATGCTGCAGACCAGCCCCGCTGTGGTGGGGTTTGAAGCTCGGTGTGGCAGGAAGGATCGCTTTGCTCCATGGTGGGAAGGGGCTGTAAGAATGCAGATGCAAGTCAGAAGTGCTCGGCTGGTCCATAACAGAGCTGTGTTGTGGAGGGCTGGGTTGTGTGAGCAGGGAGCTTGGGTGCTGCTGGGGGAATCAAGGGTGTGACGTTGATGTTGCTTTTTCCATCTGCAAATACCAGTTCCTTAAAAGAGGAATTTTGGATAAAGATTTCTTCAAGTTGTCCCAAAGAATGGAGGAAAAGGAAGAAAAAGAGCCGCCCCGCTGGCTGCGAAACAGCCTGGCAGCCGTGCCGGGGTGGTGGCAATGCAGAACCCAGCACCGGCTTGTTCCTACAGGGGATGAAAAACCTTTCAAAGCCTCGAAGCTTTTCACTAGACCCAGCCCTCGTGCTGGGCTGTCCCCTGGCCGTGCCGCAGGCTGGCACACAGCACGGGGCACCAGCTGCCTCCCAGCGCTGAGGCTTGATAAACTTTGCAGGGTATTTTTAGCCTCTTCCCAAATGCGACGCTCTGAAAGCAGGAGGATGGAGCAGATTTGCTGGCAGGGTGGGAGCTCTCGTTTGCAGGGGGCTGATAGCATCGCTCCAGGAGGGGTAAAAAGGCAGCGGCTGTGATTTCTCCGAGCTGCCGCAGTTTATTGGCGTTACCCTTAGCTCCCTGCCCACGGCGTGAGATTCCCCTTGGAGGTTTTCAGGGTGGTTTTATTTTGGTTCTCAATACTCCATTTCATCTTACGGCCATTTCCTTTAGCTCCAGTGAAACCCAAGCATCTCTTGTGCATCCGTGTGGGGCAGGAAAGCCTCTGGCTCTGGGCGTGCAAGTGAGAGTGAATTTATTTGTGGGGGAGGGTGTCATCAGCTGTGGGGTTTGAGATGCTTTGTCCACCTCACGTTATCATTGAGGTGCCTCCAGAAGGCCACAGGGTCACAGGATGTGTTGCTGTGCTTGGGTTAATGGCAAGTCCATCGTGGCTGGACCAAACCCACATGCCAGGATCAGCGTGACACTGGCCACAGGTCACCACCAGGAGTGGTGCTGGTCCATGGAGCTGCTGGTGCTCAGGGTCCATGGTACAACTGACACACTTGGTTCAGGGTGACCCAGTTGCCTCCTGACCTAGAACTGGGCGTTTTGATCGGTTTGGGGATGTTTTCTACCTCTCCCCATTATTTTTTTTTTGGTGGCTGAGAGCGAGCAAGACAGAAGCAGAGCACATCTGGGAAACTCTACAGCCTTGGACTTCCCTCTGGTCATGGGGTGGTGACGGCAAGAGATGAATTTAGTCCTTTGAAATCCAGATTCCCCTGTCCCTGCTGTGGTGCTGAGTGTGCTGATGCCAAGCCGCCCGTTCTGGAAAGCAGCGTGGGGGACAGGAGGTGACCTGGGGTTTGCCATTGATTATTTTGCAGAGCGACATCTGCTTTCGCTTCCTGATTTGGGGCCTAGAAGGCATTTGTTTCACTCAAAATGAAACCTTAAAAGCCCCTCTTCTCACGCAGCTGCTCTCACGTGAGGCTGGGCACCATCACTCCTGTCACCGCTGCAGCTGTCGGGGACGGTGGCCAGGCATCTTCTCAGTGTGGACCTCTCCTGTGTGTTGGCGTCCTCCTCCAGCAAGAGGGTCGCCAGAGGAGGGAGGAGCGATTCGGTGGGGAGAGGCTCATTTATATTGCAAATAATATTTTAATGCTATGGTTACTGGGCTGGTCCCATCAATACCAAGGAGGAGCGAGGTGCTGGACCTGTGTGGTGGGCAACCAGGAGGTGTGCTGTGAGGATGTCACCCGGGAGAACGTGGCGTGAAAACCCCTCATGGCGCTGTGTTTCGGCAGAGCCTGGGTTTGCCATCAGTGAGGATGCATTTGTCCCACTCCTGGGCCAGAAAGGAGGAGCAGCAGCTGACAAAATGCTTTAGCATTAGTCCTCCACCACACCTTAGGGCCTCAGATGGGGGCCAGTTGCCCAGCCATTGGTTTTGGGGAGCCAGGCCTGTGTATGGAGCTGCCCTGAGGCCCCAGTCCTGTTGGTGTCACCAGGAATGAGCCTGGGTGGGAAGGGGTGCCTGGCTCCGGTGCCTCAGCAAGGCTCTCCCCAGCATGGAGAGCTGGTGGCTCCAATATTACAGCTCTACGCGGTGGGGACCCGCTCTGCTGCCCTCCTGCATCCTCTCCCAAGGCTGTGTTTCAGTCCCTTCTTGCTCGATGGCTTTTAGGAAGGTGACTTGGCCTCTCCGTGTTCATGGCCAGCCATGTCAGAGCAGGGACTCCTTCCCCAGCACTGAGGCTTTGGTTGCAAAATCGAGCACTTGGAGCACTGCTTCAAGCAGAAGGTGTGGTAGGTGGACAGAGCCACGCTGGGCGAGAATTCTGGTTTTCCCATTTTATATTGGGTCTGGAAGGGAAAAGCCTGAGGGTACCTGATGGCCTCTCTTGAGAATTTACCCTTGGGTTGGTCTCAGACCTTGGAGCGCATCCATGTCCTAATAAACCGTATTTATTTAAGCAACTTGACTCATGCTCAGCCTGAGCAGCCATCGAGGGAAAGGCCTGGAGGAACTGCCCTTCCCAGGCACGTCCCCTGAGCTCCCTCTCTCCTTCTGCCCTTTCAGGAACAGAAGTTTTGCCAGCGCTACGACCAGCTGATGGAGGCCTGGGAAAAAAAAGTGGAGCGCATCGAAAATAACCCCCGGCGCCGTGCCAAAGAGAGCAAAGTGCGGGAATACTATGAGAAGCAATTCCCAGAGATCCGGAAGCAGCGGGAACTGCAAGAGCGCATGCAGAGGTTAGAGGAGAAGCGGTAGGAAGGGGCTGAGCTGGTATCAGACAGCCTTTCTCTTTTCTTTGGGGATGGGTGTGGGGTTGGTTCGCGGGAGGAGCGGGCTGGTATGGCTGTGGGTCCCTTTTCTCCCCTTCTAGTCAAAGGCAGAAGCCAGCAAACAAGCAGCTTTGCTGCTTTTTCCCCAGGTTGGCTTAGCACAGAGCCAAGGGAGAGTGAAAAATGTCGGGAATGTGGTTGCCCATCTCGCCTCTGCTGCTCTTCTCCCAGCTGGCTGCATTGGATCAAGGGCAGCTCCCTTGTTCTGGCTGGGACGGCGCTAATTACTGCCTTACTGGTGGGCCCAGATGTAGATGTACAAGATTTGCAGATGGATTTGGTCACGTCGATGATTTAATACATACACATGCTTTGATCGAAGCATGGGCAGGGAGAAGGAACATCTGCAGAGGTTATAGGAATGACCACAAATGACATGAAGGAGCAAAGTGTCTCACTGAAAGGGATGTCCCCGTCTCTCCCGTCCACTGTCCATTTTTTCCTCCTCATTGGAAGTGCAATTGAGGTCACGCTGTTTCTTGCCAGAACGAGACACGATTTCATGATCTCCACCCTTCTTGCTGAAAACTTTCCATCCTTCCCATTTCAGCCTCAGGATCTTGCCCAGGGACACCTGCTGTGCGCACCAAACCCTTGTGCCGGCATCCCATCCTTGTGCCCCACAAACAGCTGGATGGGTCCAGACTTCCTAATCTTTACTATATCTTAAAGAGAAGGGGAGAAATGGTGCTGAGAAATGTTTTAAGCTTTTATGTGCTGAATAAGAAAAGTTTTAATTGCTTGGGATGTGTGGCTGTTACATTGGGTGATACTGGGGGGGGGAGAATGTCAATGACTGGTTTTGATTTAAAAGTTCCTGCGACATTTACAAAGTAGATGCGGCGTTTGCGTCAGCAGATGCTACAAAGCTGACAGCTCAGTGTTAATGCTGATGCCTTTATACCATTGGTGGGGTGTGATGAACAGGAGAAAATATGGAGGAGGCTACGGTTGGGTTTGAAATGTCCTTCTGTTGTAGCGGTCCAGGAGGTTGGCACAGGTAAGGGGGGTGGTTGGAGGCTTTCGACCTATGAGCCCTAAGCCCAGGGGACACAAGGGACAGTGCTCTCTGGGCAGGAGTGAGCACTGTCAGAGCCCGCAGCGTGGCATGGGGTGGCCTGGGTGACGTGTTGGGATGTGGTCATTGTGGAGGTCGACAGCAGGGCCAGCAAGTTGTCATGAACATGGTTTGCTGCTTATGAAATGGAGCATCAGTGTCTGAGTGTTCCCCTGCACTTTCCCAGCAGGGTAGGACAGAGGGGCAGCGGTGGGCTCTCCATGTCGGCCGCACGCAGCGAGCACGAGGTGTCAGAAATCATCGACGGGCTCTCGGAACAAGAGGTGAGACCAGGTTGTCCTTTCTCCTCCTCTTCACCTCTCATTCCACTCTTCTCTGAGGAAGCCAAGAGAGTTACCATCAGGTCCCACGCCAGGTCCCACAGTGTCATCTGATACCACATCCTGATAGCTTCAGGCCACGCTGAGGTTGGGGAGGTCACCCTGATGCCTGAGAGACTTTCTGGGCAGGATCCAAAATGAGGTGTTCATTTAATATCCAACAGCAATTTTCCAGCTGCCTGATAGATCCAAGAGAGCCGTGCAATGGTTCCACAGGAGCATAACGTGGAGCAAAGCACCCCAGCAGCTGGGGGCCACTGGATAGGGTTTAGTGGCATTCAACTGCCTCTTAGGGACCTGAAACCCCAGCCTGCTGCTCATCCTAGGTAGCACCCCACAAACACCTACTGGCTGTTGGTTTAAACTGGAAGCAGAGGTGGGAAGGGAGGAGAGGGGAGCCAGCGCCCTGGCTGCCGGGTGGAGGGGTTTTTCTGTTTCGTTTTATTTTGAATGGGCCGTGCGGCTTGACACAGGGGAATCCTATGGAATGAATGGTTTGTACGTGAGCCAGTTGGCCCACATCTTCTGGGAGTGCTCCATTCATCTTGAAACATCCCCGTGACCTTGGCTTCGTTTGGATCTGGTTTCACAAGGGTTCCACTCTCTTGGCACGGAGGCGAGCTCCAGTGAATGGATCGCGTTTGGGAGGGGAGAGCGGCCCTTGCCCAGCAATAGCTGAGATGTTTGCTGCCTGTGAGGCACCGTTCCCTCCCTGCCCCGGGTCCCAGGCAGTTCCCTGTTAGCCAGTTAAGGTGACGACCTGGAAGACGTGGAACTCAGAGGGAAATTTCACAGCTCTGCAGAGGTCGTGGCCGAGGGGAGCATTAGACGATTGCCTCCGACCTCCGGCACACTGTGCTGCTAAATTCCACCCCGATAGCCTTCTGCTGAGCACCCAGCCACCACTTTGCTTGTCTCAGAGGAGATCTTAAGAGCTTCCAGCCCTTCCACAGGGTTGGAAGCAGCTTGGAGGGGAGAGCTGGGATGCATCACTGGTGGCAGGGGCCGGCTCTCTGCCCCGATGCATTGCTGGGCAGGAGAGGGGTCTGGCTGCCTGCTGGGGGTATACCTTGGCACCCTGAGACTGCCAGGTGAAGGGAGAGACCCCTGCCAGCTGCCTCTCTGCCCGCCGGGGCTTTGCACAGGAGCTCTCTCCTTTCAGCTGGGGCCATCTGCGGTCGTCAGGGTCGATGCTGTGGCTGCACGATGTCCCTGAACCCCTGCGATGAGCTAAACCCCCCCAGAGCATCTGAAGCAGCCAGCTGCTGAACAGGAGGTGTCCTAGTGAGGATGAGGAACGTGATGAAATGAGTTGAAAGGTCCATGTGTGTTCAGAGAGCTGTGTTTTAGGAAGAGGAGGTTGGGTCTGATGAGCCGCGGCAGGGAAGCAGAGCAGTGCTGGGCAGGCCTGGGTCAGCAGCTTGCTGGGAGGATGGGACATTACTGTTCTTCTAAGAACCAGTATCTTGCTGTAAATTAAAATAACAGCACTTGAGACCTGGCCTTCCGGGGTCAAGGGTTGGAATTTATGTCTGACCAGTGCCATCCCAGGTGACAGCGAGGGCTTGGAATGATGGTGCTGCTAGCCAATTAAAGAGGGTGGCCAGAGCATCCCTCCATCCCCAGAGGCTGGACCTGCGCTGGGACACAGTCCCAGTGTTTGGGCAGGGGACAACACAAATGAGACATCTTATTGGCCACTCTGTTGCAAATACCTAAGGGAACCAGTGTGCCCAGTCTGTCCCAGTGCAACCCCGACTCTGGGTGAACGTTGTGCCTGAATAGGATGGAGTAAAGGCATCGGATTATGTCACAGGGTGTTGCAGTACGAGGAAAGAAAGGAATGATGGCCCTGTTACAGTGACATTTGAAACTTCCTGGAACAATATTAGGTTTCCTGTGGAAGGGAAACCCAACATCTCCCTCTGCCCACCCTTTCAGGCAGCTGTGCAGAGCTCACCAGCTTCCCTCAGTTTAGGGTGGGGGGGCTGCACGTCCACATGGCCATGGATTTGATGGCTGGGAAGGGGTTTGCACTCCCTGTGCTGCTGCTGCTTTGACTCGTCTCTCATCGTGGTCAGGAGCTATTTTGCTTAAGTCAGACATTTCCACGCAGTATCTTAAAGCCTTTTATTTCAAAATGAGAGATTAATTGTTTCCTGGCTGACAGCGATAGCCTCTTTCAGCGTTTAATTTACAATTACTCCAGCAATAAAGCTGTCTAGTGCTTGCTTTTGAATTCCCCTGTTCCTCCGCCTGTCCTTTCCTCTTGAACATCTGTCCCTTGTGGTCCCCGCGGGGCTGTGGTGCTGACCAGCTGTTCTCTCTGCTTTCCCCAAAGAACCTGGAGAAGCAGATGCGCCAGCTCGCTGTCATCCCGCCCATGCTCTATGATGCTGACCAGCAGCGCATTAAATTCATCAACATGAACGGCCTCATGGATGACCCCATGAAGGTCTACAAGGACCGGCAAGTGATGAACATGTGGAGCGAACAGGAGAAGGAGACCTTCCGGGAAAAGTGAGTGGAGCCCTCACATCTCTCTTTGTGTGGCCTTGGGAAGTGTAGACAAGACCCATGCAATGCTTTGGCCGGGACCCCAGCACGCTAAAGCATGAATTTCCCAAGGGCTTGTCTTGCCCCCCCCACCCCAGGATACAGGCGCAGTTGCTGTGTTGCCTTGGACCTGGGCACAAGGTGATGCACCTGCAGAGGAACATCAGGCCTTTCTGTGTGGTTGGCGTGTTCGTGCCTGCCTGCAGAGGTGTGGGAAGCTGCTGCTCGCAGCAGGGTGAGAACTGGAAGTTCTTCTGCTTCTGCATCCCTTGTTGTATCAGCCACTTTAAGCATAACACCAGTGAAACCCAGTGCTCCATACGCTGTTACGTGTTTGGATTTACATGCTGTCCTTTGAGCACTGCGTGTCCAGGGTGGTTATGGAGCTGCCAACATCCAGCCCCCGCCATGTAGACCCCCTCAGGCTGCAGCTTCCAGCCGGTGTCCATCCCTCAGCGCTCTGTCCTGCTGCCTGCAGGATTTGCACGGGCTGCTGTTTCCATGGAGGCATTCCCACCTAAGACACGTGCAGACTCTGGCTGCGGTGCCTTCTGTTTACAAGCAGTGCTTGAGAACAGCTTTGCTTTATCAACTGAGATTCCTTGGGGGATTGCTGAGCCCTTCCCTGGGTACCACCACCAAGCTGCGGGTTCCAGCTCAGTCTCAGATCCCGACTCCCCTGCATCTCAAAGCCCAGCAGAGACCCAGTTGCATTTGCATGGAGGACTGGAGCATCCTCAGTGCCTCCAGTGTGCCTTGTGTGTCTGTAAAAAGAGACCTGGAGCTCAACTTCCAGCAGGATGAGCTCTGGCAGGGCTCGCTGCTCTGGACACGAGGGACATGGGGGTACAGGGCTGTGCCAGAGCCACCTTGTCCCTTGTGGCAGTGCTGCCTTAGTCTGGCCTTCAGATGACCATGAGACAGCTCCATGGATTACCATCAGGCCTACGGCCAGCCATGCTGGAAGCTGCTCCGTGTCCAGGATCCCTCCTCCTTGTGATAACTTCAGTTTGCAGCTGAAATAACTTACTGCCAAAATGGACCAAAAAAAAAGAACAAAACAAGCAAACCGGCTCCAAGCCTTTAGTGGAGGAGAATCCTCGTTGCTAATTAGCCTTAAAATGTGACACTCCAAACAGCAAGGCTTGCCCGCAAATGACGCAAAGGCTAATTACTTGGTCTTTAATGGCGGAGCCGTGCCTGGCTAATGGGGCTGGAAGAATCCCCACCCAGCTCATGCATCCTGCTGTGCATGGTGGTTTCTGTGTCATCACCGTGGGTGATGCGGAGCTCGAGGCGTAAATACAGCAGGATTTTGGGGCTCTCTCAAAGCTCATTGTAAGAGATTGGTCCTTGGGAGCTGTAAGGAGGGCCAAGGGATTCCTGCCCTGGCTCTCACCCCAATCCCGGTGTGCGGGTAGCCGAGCTGCCTGGTGTGCTGCAACTTCTGGCCTGGGCATTTGAGGTGAACCGAAGTTGCATCATCTGTGATTGTGATCAAAAGCTGGCGTCTTCCTGGGACCATGAAAACCTGGTGCAACCTTTTGTTCAGCCCTGATGGCAGGGGCTCTCGGAGAAAACAGCCAGACACTGCAAGGCCAACAAGCTCCGGGTCTGAACTCAACTCATTCTAGCTGTTTATATATAACCACGAGGAAGAGTGATTTTATTTGCTTCTGGGCAGGATTTCAGGTCTCTTTATTGAGACCCTCTGGCTGGCCTGCTCCCATGGGGGGATGTGGTTTGCTGATGAAGGAGCAGGGATGGCTGCAGTACCCCTTCATCCTGCTCGGGCATCGAGGCCCTGTCGTGCTGGGCACTGTGAGAACACAGCATATGTCCCTCATTGTGGTCTGTGAAAAGCAGTGGATTGTCATCTGGATTGCCCCCAACGCTGTGTTAGCATCGTTGGTAATGTGGCCTTGAAAACCCAGTCCCTTGGTCAGCCCTTTGTGCTGGGCACAGGGTGATGACCCAGCGCTGGAGTCGTGCTCTGATCCCAGTTTGTCAGAGTAGCCCAGCTGCTTTTCTTTTCCCCTTCCCCCCACAGCCCCAGCATTTCTGGTTTCTTTTTTCTTATTTATTTAGTCATGTGTCTTGGGTGATTTCCCTTGGTTATATCTGGAGGGGAGGGTAAGTTTTGCCCTTCAAAATATTTGATGGCAGAAAAGCTGATAGAGACTTGGGTCCCCATTAAGCGCCCAAGAGTCACGCTCCCATTGCTGTCCATGCTCCCACCTCCAGCTGTTCTCCAGCCCTGGCACAAGAGCTGTGCTCCCCACACTTCAGTGATGCACTGGTTAATTGTCCTCTTGTCAGCATCACCTCATACCAAGGGCTTGTTGGCCTTTGGTGCTTCCCCACCAGCCAGGTGAAGGGAATTGCTGTAGGAGACATCTCAGTGCCCAGGGACAGCTTCTTCCCGGGTGGGCGATGCGCCCTCCCGTGCTGCCGGAGAGCCTGCTGACAGCTCCTCTGCTTGCTGGGCAGGAGGCAGTGTTCCTTGGAGCGGCTGTGCCACCGGGGATCTCTTGAGCAACTCAGCGACGTGGCAGCTCTGTGCTTCCTCCTGGGGTTTGGGTTTCCCTTCCCCTCCTTTGCAGCTGCTCCTGGCAGCCCGGCCGGGCTTGGGGTGCTCCTCAGCAGTGGAGACAGACCCAGCCATGCTGCAGGGTGCTTGTGCTCGGCCATTGACGGTGATTCCTTGCCCTTTCCTTGCCAGATCCTGAGGCTTCTTGCCCTCTGTGCCCATCCTGCCGTTGGTACGGGCTTCTGATGGCCGTGGGATCGAGCAGGGTGACGGGCCCTGCCAGCCCCCTGCCCACTCCCGCCCCGTGATGAACATCTGCGCATTGAAGCTTCCAAACAGCCCGGCTCCGCTGTGCTAAATTTAAAGTTCCTGTCTTTCTGGGAAGCTGAGCAGCAGACAAATATTTTCTCAAACCCCCAGGTCCCTCGGGGAGCTGGCCTTGCTGCTCCGGGCGCGCAGGGCATGGCAGCCCAGCGACGAGGAGGGTCAGAGCCGACACTAACCTTCTCCTTCTTGCTCCCACAGGTTCATGCAGCATCCAAAGAACTTTGGCCTCATCGCATCCTTTCTGGACAGGAAGGTAAGCCTCCCTGCCTGGCTTTAACCTGCCTGGCGCTCTCTCTTCTTCATCACGCGGCTTCGCTTTGGTGTCGGAGCAGCCGGTGGATGCTGGGCATCTGTGGGTGGTGGTGGCTCAGAGCCCCGGGCATGGTCCACATGCCTCCTGACTGCCTGCAGAGACAAGGGACTGAGTCAGCTGCGGAGAGACAGGGAGCTCAGCGCCGCGAGATGTGTGAACGCATCCAGCCTGGCGCGTAGGCGTCGCAGCCCACCCCGTGATCTGCCTCGGGGAGCTGCTTTCCAGCATCTCCTGGAGGCATTTTTACCAGCCAGGCTGTCGCTCAGGGGGTGCAGGGTCCCAGCACAAAGCAGAAGGGTTCCCTCTTTGCTCCGGGAGGGATCTTGAGGGTGGGCTGAGTCCCAGTTCATCCAGCAGCTGAGGTTGGTGTCGTTTAAGCACACACACCTCCTCTTGGTGCTTAGGAACAGTTCGCTCCCAGGAGGGCCTGACCTTTCCCAAGCCTCTGTTGTGCTTCTTGGACTTTTCCATTTTGCTGTTAATTGGGCTGATGGAAGAAAGGTTTGAAAAGGAGATCTGAAGGAAGAGAGAATCTCTGGTCCTGTTCTGAGCAAGCCAGGTACCTTCTGTGGGACAGACCATAGGGGTGGATCCTGTAGAGTCCTGGCACGACAGCAATGGACCTGGTGTTCTCTTGAGCAAAAAACACTGGAGAGCTGATGCTTCTCTGGTCCTTGTAGATAGTTGCATGCTCTGTCCATCTCATGTAGTGTTTCATCCGTGCAGTGTCCACTCGCTCTGGGGGAACCCCTCTGCTTTCAGGGGGTGGCCTGCAGATGTCCCTTCCAGCCTAAGTTATTCTCTGATTCTACATGACTCAGGCTAGGGAAATAATTTATAAAAACCTTGACATTCCTGTCCGAAGCAGCACGCAAGCAAAGGCCAGCAGGAACCGTGTGCTGCTGTTGTCTCTGTAAGATACCAGGCTCTTTTCAGCCTTTCCCACTTGTTAAAGCCGAAAGCGGTGGGGACTTGGATGATGCTCACAATCCAGTCTGTGTTCCAAGCTGTAAAATGTCTTCTAATTTTATTTGTACTCGTTTGTATATCAGGCTGTAATTATGATACAGAACACATCCATTATCCTGTTGGAGAGAGATGCAAAGTATGGCTCAATGTAATGAATTAATAGATTTTTAAATTGCATTATAAAAAAAAAAAAATAGTGATCTTAGCCCTTGGAACAGATGACTGTAAGTTTTTGTGTTCGCGTGTGTGTGTATAATCAGGGCTAGATTAGAAAGAGATCCAATTAACACTTTAAAAGTTGCAATCTGTTTTTGCAAATGGTTCCACTCCCTGCACGGGGATGAGGAGAGCGCAGCCCCCGTGCACCCCCGGAGCACGCAGCAGCACCCAGCTCCCGGGCGCTTGCAGGCGTGTGATGGGTGTGTGGGATCATTGCTGTTCATGCAACGGATCCTCTAGATGAAGGTGTAGCCCAAGACCAGCGTTCAGGTGCCCACCCAGTTCAGCAGAGGACTTTTCCCAGCGTGGAACGCTCTGTGCTCTTCAGGAGCAGAATATGGCCCAGCCGTGGCTCCTTGTTTTCCTGTCATGTCCGATCTGGGACAGGGCTTGTGGAGCCGACCGCTGGAGCTGGAGCTGGGATGGTGGCTCCTGAGCACCGGGGTCTCAATCTGTCTGCGAGACAGTCGAGTGCGCTGGAGCCAGCGAGCTTAATGGCTGGAAATAACACTAGCTGACAGTCGCGTGGCAGGTTGTGCCTCCCACAACCACAACAGAGGGTGACAGGCGGCTCTCCCTCTTCTGCCTTCCGTTGCCATAGTCATCTGGCATCAGCCCTTCCCCCTGCTGGGCTTCCGACACGGGGTGTTCTCTGTCCGGCACCCCCATCTCTGTCTCTGCACGCCTGTGGGGTGGCCCCTCTCTGTCTCCTTGGAAGAGCTGAGCCTTTTTTATTAAGGAAACACGCGTTGCCCCTGCTTCCAGCTCCACCGAAGGGCTTGGGGAGGGAGGTGTGGGGAAGCCTGTTTGGGCTGCAGATCTTCAGAAGTGGCTGGAGACGTGGCCATGGCGGGACCTGAACGCTGCTCCTGGAAGACTGCACCCCGACAGAGCGAGGGGCCGGGACCTTCTGTTCCCTGACTTGCCCATGTCGTTGCAGACGGTGGCAGACTGTGTCCTGTATTACTACCTGACCAAGAAGAATGAGAATTACAAGAACCTTGTAAGAAGGAATTACCGGCGGCGTGGGAAGAGCCAGGTAAGAGCTGGAGGAGCGTGTCGAAACGTCGTCTCTTGGGCTTTGCAAGGAGCTGCAGCACTAAGCACTGGCGGCTTCTCAGCAGCACTTTCTCTGAGCATCCCAAATGCTTCTTTTCTCCCCTCCCCAGATGGAGATCTTGCTTGCAGACTGCGATGGGGCTGTGGTTTTTCTCTGTGTAGCTTTTCAGAACATGCTGTTTTCTGGCAGTTGATGTTTGTCCATCCCCGTGCCAAGGTCGCAGTAGCTTTAAAAAAGTAAACAACAAACCCAAGATGCTTGAAAAGGGAGATGGTGTGAATGCAGAAAACCTGGCCGGGTGTCAGGAGTAGTGCTGGGTTGCCTCTGCAGCCTGTGGCTCTGTGCAAAAACTGAGCGGGGCCCATTTCTCTCTCCCCTCCAGAGATGGCAGCCGGTGTGCCGATGGGGGTCCTGGGAGCTGGGTGGGGGTGTCCCTGGCTTGCAGAGCCTGCCCAAGGCTTGTCCTGCAGGTAAAGTTACGAGAGGAGAATGTCTTGGGTGGAAGTGACTTCTGGTGAGCGCCTGGCAGAGGCATATAAATCTATCTGAAGAGCCAGAGGGTGTGTGAGATCCCTGGGGGGCTGGCAGATTTGGCACTGAAGCTAAAGGAGACCGTTAACCCCTTGGTTGAGGGCCAGGCAGGTACCTAGGGCACCATGAGGTGCCTGGTGACTGAATCAAGCCTTGCCATTACTATGGCCAAGATACAAATCTGGACGTAACCATGCCAGTGTTGCTGCCGCTAACACAATACCCAGATAAGTGCTAACCTTTTGGGCAGGTACCTTGTCCCCGGGGATGCTCTCAGCCAGAGGAAGGTCCTGCTGGTGTATCCCCAGGTCCGTGAGATGAACCATTATCCGCGTCATGAGGAGAGTATTTTGACCGCAAAGGGAATATCTCTCCAGATAACGTGGGGATGGAGATGGAAAAACTAGCCTGGCCCGTGCCACCACTGACATCAGCAGCTCCTCACGCTGCATGGCCATAAAAAGCAGCTCTTGGGTCTAGATCCTGATTGGGAGGCAGATAGGTAGCCTCGCTCCAATTTGATTTCTGCAGCATTAAGACACCAGAATAGCTAGCACATGACGAATGTCATGGACGAGGCCCAGTTTTCCCTTCTTTTTTTCAGAGACATTAGAGATGGATAAAGCCCTATTAGATTATCCAGTCCCTCTCCCAGCAAACACAGGGTGGTTCCCTCCAGTACATTTTTATAGTGTTTACCATGGTCTGTTTTGCTAGATCACAGCAACTAGAACATGAGGCCACATTTGTTTCTTGTTAGCGGTGGAGACATTCAGCACAGCTCATTCCAGTTCCAATGTTAAGTTGAGCAAGTAACAAGTGTGGAGGGAGAGAGACGATCTAACGCTCTGCTCCGCATCTACCTCCCTACCTACCCCAGCAGCCACCTGCACCCAGCAGATACTATTTGTATTTTGGGTTTTAAAAGTATCTAAAGCATCCTTGGCTGCAGAATTTCCCACGGCTCTTGCCCTCGCTGATGAGTCTGGTCCAGCCTGGGTAGTGGTGACCATGTGCTGCCGTTTGGAGCCTCGTTCAGTGCCAGCCTTTGGAAGTGGGGACTTGCTGCATCCACTGTAATAAAAGGCAGGACTGTTCTTCCAAGTGGAGGAGAACAATATTTGTAAAACATTGAGAGGCAGAGGCTGCTGGGCTCTGAGGGGAACGGATCGCACCTCCGCTGGAGCAGAGCTCAACCAGAACGTTACTGTTTTTGAAGGAAGAGTCAGATCCCCGAGTCTGGGGAGAAGGTGGAGCAGTGCCTAATTCCTGCGACTCTTTGATGCTCAGGTGGAAGGTGGGATGTTCAGAGGAGCTTTAAGAACCGAGGGCTGGCTGCACAAACAGCAGTAGGAGAGAGGTGCAGAACAAGAGTTGCTGCATACAATCCAGCCTGGAGCAGCTCTCCCCCAGAGATCTCGGGGTCTTTTTGTGTTGCAATGCCCCCGCTATTTCCATACGTCGATTGCATCTGTTTCCTGCGGGGCTGCGTGTAGAAGAGCCTGTGTGCAGGCTTGGGAAGGGCACGCTGCTGCGGAGAGGAGATAGTGGAGGCTGGTGGTGGGACAGCACGGCTGGGTCCGTGCCGCCGGGGGAGGCTGTGCTGGGGCGGGGGGAGAGTAGTTGTTTTAGGGTGGGATTTTAAGGTAATGAAAAAACTTGTTGTTAAAAGTCCTGCCAGAAGCTGGTGGGAGCGCTGAAGCATCTCCCTGCACACCTTCACAGAGCTGGAGTCTCCTCTGAGTGTGGTGCCAATGGGACCTGCTTTCCCAGGCCAGGCTGGGTCAGCTCACAGCTACCCCAACCAGCACGGGAGAGGTTAGATACTGGCAAATCTGGAGGGCTGGGATGGAGGGATGCTCCTGGTGGGACTTTTGCTTAGTGAGTCTTTTCAGAAGCTGCTTATATTCCGGCTGAACCTGCAAAAGGCGTGCTCATTTGAGGGTAACCCATCCTGGAGGCTCAGCCAGCCCCTTGGCTGCTCACTCCTTGTTCCCAGGGGGTCCTGGATTATTTTTAACCCCGTGCAGGTCCCCCCCTCATCCTGTTGCCCATGTGGCCTCGGGACGAGTCGGGCTGTGGCTGGAGAGTGGTGGTGCTGGGCCTCTGCACTGGGTCACAGCCCCCAGAGATGGGGACGGGATGAAGGATGGGAGAAATGGTGGGACAGCACGGGGATGGGCAGGTTCAGGGAAGAGGCAGGGCTGCAGACATTCTTCCTGCAGCATCAGGAGACGCAGTGCCGTGTTCCTGGCACTGCCCGTGCTTTGAGAATGGATTTTGCTGCTGGTAAGGGTTCAAGGAGTTAAACGCCAAAAGTGTGATTTAATTGATTTAGAGGAGAGGAGGAGAGGTTGACTTTTATATCAGATGAGAAGAGCGGATGAGGTCTGATACAAATAGCATTTCAAGTGGCCCTATGCTGTTTTCTTGCTCCTTTTCTCACGGAGAGGTTGGTGGTCTTATTTGCTCTTGGAGGCTGCGGGGAGCTTGAGAGCGAAGTGGAGATAATTACACGTAGAAATAAAGCTACTCTGGTGTCAAGATTATCATTGTGGCCTACTTATTAAAAGTCCATTAAAAAATAAGAATCCCACTGCTCCCTGGCTGATGGTCCCCTGGCAAAGGATATTTCTCATAAAGCTGCTACTTATTGCTAAAAATCTCTTGCCAAGAGCGGGGACTTCACATGATTCTGCTTCCAGTTTGTCAGAAGACGGAGCAGCCGCCCGCTCCGAGGCAGGACGCACGCTCCCGGCACGTCGCCTTCCCCGGCGCCGATGAATGAAAGGCACACACATCTGATGGGTCATTATGCATAATAGTCAGGCTCCCGAGATGAAGATCCTTTCTAAAATAATCTTCTGCGTTTGGGTATGAAAAATGCCATTTAACCCTGAAAGGGGGGAATCAATGGGAAGAGGAATAACTTCCAAGCGTGTAATTTCTCATTGGGGGGGGGGGGGGGAAGTTTGAGTGATGGTAAAATGATCTGATCCAATATTTAATGTACGGTAATAGGCATAAATTTGCATGAGCTTGTAATGAAAGGCCCTCGCGTGGATAGGTTGCCTGGGGGGGCTGTCATAATCGCTCTTCAGGGTATTTCAAAGAGCATTTCTCTGCGAACACCCCTAATTCTGTAGCGAGGGGCACCAAAATGGAAGCTAGGCAATTAGCACCATGTGCTTCGGTTTTTTTGGGCAAGCTGTTCAGCTGGGCTGCGGTAGCGCAAGGTTGAGCTGAAGACTCTATTTCAACATAATTATTCCGTGTGGAGTGCTGGGGTTCTTATTCCAGAATAAATTGGCTTTGATTTTTGGAGTAGGGTTGCCCACGTGGCAGTGGAGGGGCTGCAGCACGTCGATGCCGGGGCATTCCCGGGGGGAGAAGCTGTGGGGCCGGGATAAGGGAGATGGGCGAGCGTCCCGCCAGGCAAGGCCACCGGTGCTCTCTCCGGCGGCGGGTCGGCCGGCAGCGGCGATGGGCGGCCGGAGGAGCCGCCTGCCCGCCCTGGGGATGACTCAGAGGTGGATGAAGTCACGGTGGAGGGACGTGGCCTGCAGGACATGCCGTCACGCCGGTCCCCCTCGGCGCGGCTCTCAGACGGTGCTCACGTATTCCCCGGCGAAAGGCCGCCGTGCGTTAGCGCTGACGCTTTCGAGGACTCGCTCGGTGGCTCCCGGGGGGACCGGAGCTGCCCGGAGCCCCCCCTTCCTCCGCCGGGGAGCGGTGCCGGGGCCGTGCCGGCAGGGAGGGGGCTGCGGCGTGACCTGCCCGGGCGGCCGGCGCGGTCCCCTGCCAGGGCTGACGGCCTTTCCCAGGCCCACCCTCTTCCCTAACCCCTGCCAAAACCCAAATCGAATTATCCGTCCCGCCGGCTGTCCCGCCCTCCCCAAACACAAACCATTCCCTTCGCCGACGCGGATAAACAGCCCCAGCCCAGATTTTTATAAACAACCCATTTACTTTTTTCACGGAAGCGCCATCCCAACCAGCGGGACTGGCAGGGGCTGGGGGTGCCAGATGGGCACCGTGTCTCCATGTTCCCTGTCCCTCCACGGTCCATCCTTGCCCTGCCATCACCTCTCCTCTCTCTGTGAGGATCAGGTCCGGGGCTCTCCAAACTGCCTCTTACACCACGGATTGTCCATGTGCCCCCACTCCATTAACCACAACAGCTAACGAGATGAATGGTATTTATTTCTGGGAAGCATTCGATTTTCATCAATCCAGGGAGTGGCTTCTCATTAGTGACAAAGGGTTTGACAACTTCTCTTTCAGACGTGGGGAGATGCTTGTCATAAAATCCTCCTCATCGTACAGAAACAGCCCTGGATGTGGTCAGTAAACTTTGCTGCCACAAATACCAATAAATTACTCTGCGTGCAATAATAAATTACTCTGCTTGAGCGCTGTATTTTAAACAGCACTGAGATTATCAGCGGAGCAGGCAGGGGGGAATGGTTGTGGCTGCAAAGTGGTCTGTGATGGAGCAGTTTGCGTGGTTGGAAACAACACCTGGGATGCCAGTGTTGGGGTTGTGGGTTCACCTTCTGCTGACGGGATGGGAACGTTGCTGTGAGGTGGCCCCGCTTGTTGTCCTGTGCCTCAGTTCTGCCCCATCCTACCAGCTGGGACAGGTCAGCTCACTGCTGGGACATAAAAAGGATTGAATTTGGCTCGTTTTCTGGACAGGTCTGCAGTGTGACAGCACTGCTGGTGGCTGGAGAAACCTGCCTGGCCAGGCTGGGGGTGCAGGACCCATGAGAAGAAGTCAAACCTGGTCCAGGTCCTGTCTGAGTGCAGCCTCACAGGGAGAAACATCTCATTTATTCCTTGGGCGCTCATGTGTGTGCTGCTCGGCACAGGCTCTCGATCTTTAAACCCGCATCTCCTCATAGCCAAAAAAAATCCAGACAAAACCAGCTAATCCCCAGAATCCTGAAATGGGCTCCAAAGGCATCCTTGTGGAAAGCAGCGGGCTTACGGCAAGGGCGGAGGGTTGTGCTGGAGCATGTTTGGAGACAGCAGGTCCTGCTCAGTGGCTGGCAGTACGTGATTTGCAAAGACGTTGGTTTCCATTAGGCCAAGTGGCTGTTTCTGGGGAAAATACCCATTTCTTGTGCTTTTTCTACACCTCAGGTGTGGCTCTGGTGCATCCTTGGCCCACAGGGCAGGCTGACAGCGGTGCTGGGGGGCTCACGGGCGAGGGCTTTGAGGTCTGCAGCCTGTCCTTGTGCTTTGCTGAATGCTCTCTGCCAGGGCCCACGTTCACCTCCGTGCCTCCAGATGGGAAGGTCCACCTGCCCCCTCCGGAGTGCCGAGATTGCCAGGTGCTGACCCTGATGTTGGGGCTGGTAAAGGGCTGTCACCTGGGGGCCATCAATGCCCTGGCATGGGTGAGGTTGAGCATTGGGGTGTCTGTGCTGAGGAGGTGTGAGACACGGCGATTTCTGAGCTGATACTGATCCCATAACCTCCGTTGGTACCTGCTCTTTCAGTCTGGGCTCTGTCACCCCCAAACCCTGTCCCCCAGGTGTGCCCCGTAAGGTGCATCGTGCCCGTTCCCCCATTGCAAGCACATTGCAGCATTCCCGCATCCCTGCCACCTCTCCAGGCAGCATAATCGGGCAAACACAATGGAAACTCGCATTCCTGAAAATCTCAGCTGCAGTTTTGGGGGTGATTAAACGAGAACGATGTGGCCATATTTGGGAAAAGACTGGAAGGATGCGGTGCCGCAGGAGGATGGCTGCTCGGTCCCCAGGTCCCAACACGGCCTTGTGGGCTGCTGGCAGCATGGGGACAGCAGGGAGACCTGCGGGCTCAGAGCGAGGACAGGCACGGTCAGGCAGGGACACGCAGCCACGTCCCTCCGGGGTGACACCGGCACGGGCTGTTGATGGACCACTTGCTGATGGACCCTTTGGCCACCGCAGCTGGACTCTTCCATGCAGCTTGATGGCCTTTGCAGTTAGCGATAATAAAATAGTCACTTAAGTGACATGAACCCCTCCTGTTCTGGTTGGCCCCCGAGTTTGGACTCGTGTTCCTCCAGCAGCAGGTCAATGGATCCTCTCAATGAGCACTCCACCACACCTGCGCCCACGTGAGTACTCCTCAGGTTGGGCATTTGGGATCCTGCAGCGTCCTCCTGGCAGGACAGGGAGTGATAGAAGCGGTTGGATTTTGGGATGAGTCCTTTTATCTGTTGTTGTGATCCGGAATTGGCTGGGAACCGACGGGAAGCAGGTTGCATCGTCGCTAAGTTGCTTTCTAAAGCAGGCTCAGTTGAAAATCCCAGAGAAAGCTGCTTCCACGAGCATACGGGGCTTGCTTTGCCCCCGGTGCCTCTGCAGCATGCAGGGATGCTGCTCTGCGTCCCACAAACCACCGACCCGGCACCTTCCTCTGTTGGTAGGGCTCGGAGGGGGCTTGGCACATGGCTGGGGGTGCTGCAGGCAGCAGGGAGCGGGGTAAAGCAAACCACAGGGAAGAGAAAACACGTGTTCCCCGCCTGGGACAGAGCGAGGGCTCATCTCCATCGCTTCCAAATGTTTTGCTCTCTTCCCCTCGGGTCATTTTCCCTTCACGAGCAATCAAATCACTTTTTAAAAAACTCAGCAGCGACCCAGAAAAGAAACATTTCCTCTTATGGAAAAGCCCTCGGTGATTTAAGGAGGGATCTGAGAGAGCAGGGTCTTGTAAAAATGGCTTCTGCGCTTCACCGAGATCATGGAGTGAACGGTGGGAAGGTGTCAACGCCCTCCATGCTGGGCTGAGCTGCACGAGAGCCCATGCCCAAAAGGCTCCCGTGCCCAAAAAGCTCCTGTGCCACCCGAGGTGAGCCCATGCTTGGGTGTGTGCACCAGACACGGTCGTGCTGTGGTTTGGCAAGTGACACTGAAGCGTCTGGCATCCCTACAGCCCCACAGCCGGTCCCTTGCCTCATCCCCAGTGTGCTGCTCGCCCCCAGGACCAGCAGCCTGGGTGATGGCACAGGGCTTGCCAAGCTCAGCTGTGGCTGCTGCTGCTTTGCTGCTGGCACTGGACGTGTTCTGTGGCCTGTGGTGCTCGTGAGCCCTGCTGGCGAGTGTGTGCAGAGTCTGTTCAGTGCCTCCCGGGACGCCGGGCACAGCCCCGGCCCTTTTCCATCTCTTCCCTGTGGTGACTGCTGTCTCGCAGAGCGTGCTGTTCCCTGGCAGAAGGAGCTCTGGGCCATCGTGGTTGGAGCAGAACCAAGCGAGCCCCGTGCTCGCCGTCGTTCTCCTTATCAAATCCAAGCCCGTCCCTTTGATTTTTCCAACTTGCTTCCGCGGCCAACAGCATCAAACCCAGCCCCGGGATGCAAGCCATCAAAGCCAAGTCGCCGGCAGACATTCCTCTTCCTCTCCTTGTTGTTTTGGCAGCGGCTTGTTTTGCTTTGTGGTTTCTCCCATGAGCGGAGGGTGCCGCGCGCGGTCGTGAGAAGCCAGGCTGAGTGGCGGTGGGTGGCAGCGAGGGCTGAGGCGTTCCAGACCGTCGGATCAGAGGCTCCGGGCCCCGGGAGTCGGTTACATGATCCATACGTGTGTTTTGAAGCCATCCTCCCTGCTCTCCGCATCCCGCCTGCCGCCGGAGGACGGGTAGGGAGATGCGGGGAGCACTGTTTGCAGTGGCCGCGCGGCGTCAGGTCTCTGCAGCGGGGGGGACTCCGCCTCTGCTGTGGCGTCGGCAAACGGGCAAGGATGCTCCAGGGGAGACCTCGGGAGCCCGGGCAGCATGATGGCTAAAGAAAGAGGAGGCTGGCGTTGGGTCCTCGTGCGGGGGTTCCTGCTCTGGTTCTCGTTGGTGTGACCTGCCGGAGGAAGACTTGGAAAGCAGGTGGAAGGATGGATGCGGGTGGTGGAGGAGAGGGGACATTCTGGAGCCACGGCTGTGTGGTGCCAGCCCTTCTCCTGGCAGAGACGCTCAGGGCATTGTCCCACAGGGCTGGGGAGAGGGGTGGGAGCTGCGTGCTGAGTCCCAATGGCTGTGCTCCATAGAGAGTAGTGTGTCCTGCCCCACCGTGCCTGTACCAGACCCTGGGGGACGTTCACGGTGATGCCAGCAGGCACCATGTGCACACGTGGCCGTCGCAGGCGTGCCGGGGCTCCCGGAGAAGCAGCAAAGCAAACCCCAGGCGTTCCTGGGCCAGCGTAGCGTAGGCCTTTTGTCTTTGGCTTATCTTGAGCTGGTTTTAATTTGCAACTCCCTGATTGCGTGCAGTGACCTCGGCCCGAGCCTGCTCTGCAGCCGAGTGCCCCTGGAGAACATCATAAATGCCAATGGTCTGAAGTCACCCGCGGGAGAAGTGAGGAGCCAGCGCCCCGTGGGCGGGAGAGGCGGCACAGCCGAGGGGACGCTCCCGGCTGCTGGAAGGGATGGGGCTCACGCCGGCGGGGTGCAGGTCCCTCCAAAGCCCCTGTTGAGTCAGGGTTAGGCGCGACACGGTGGGGAGAGGGTTGGCACATGTCACCGCGCTGCTGCAGTGAGCCTGTGGCAAAGGCTGCAGAGCTGCCTTCGAGCAAAAACCCTGGAGCTCGCTGCCTGGGGGGGCTCTGAAATGAGGTGCCTCGCAGCTCAGCCTGGCACGTGCAGCTCCCTCTGCACAAGGCTGTAGATGGTCGTGTTTTGCTCCCTCATGATGAAAGGAGCAAGCCCGAGTCGGTGGTTTCTGTGGTGCAGTCATCTTCTGTAAGAGCCCCGGGCACCGTAATGACAGCAGCGGAGATGATGCACCCGCTGGCAGCCAAATGGCATCCCCTGCACAGCCCATCCGCTCTCCAAACCTGCCATGAGAGAGAGGGGATGTCACCCCCCAGCCAGCACTTGGGCTTGGGGACGGGCTCCCGCACAATGCCATCGCTGTGACCTGAGCAGGTTCCCTGCCAGCGCGCCCACCAGCAAGAGGGGTGGCCGAGGATGGCAGGAGCTGGTGGTCCTGGGGCAGGAGTGGGTCTCCCAGGTATGAGCTCAGGTAAACGTCGTAGGGAGAGGTGCTGTGAAATGGTGGCCACGCCTGACCCCAGCAAGTCCAGGGCTGGGGAGCTGAGCCGTGCTGGCAACAGTGGTGTCTTGGTGCATATTTTGAGGGTGCTGTGGAGCAGGGACCGGGAGAGGGCACGGATCCCTCGGCTGCAAGGTGCGTGGTCCAGCCGAGATGCCTTGCGGGCAGCGAGGGAGGTTTCTGCGAGGGGCTCTGGGGCGGTCCCCTGCCACAGCCCGGCACATCTCACCTCGGAGGGGACAGGGAAGGCAGGAGCAGTCGTTTTCCGGAGATTTGTGAGTTTGGAAAATAAATAGCCCCGCGCCGTAGGTTAAGCTTGGCATCCTGGCGGATTAATCACGCTGGCTGCAGCCAGCACTGCGAGCCCCGGTGACGAGAGCTGTGGTTTATAGATGATGATTCATCGACTCGACTTAGAGCGACCGCGTTATTCCAGCAGATTGCAAAATCATAAGAGGAATGTTGTGGTTAGTTTACGGCTTAACTATGCAAATCGTCAGGAAGCCTTCAGAGCCGGAGAATGTAAGGCGCAGCGCGCCCGGATGGCTGGGCGGTGAGCAGGGGCCGGGAGCCGGCGATGGGGCTGTCGGGGACCGGCCGCTCGCGGGAGCCGGGGAGCGGGGAGGTGAGTGATTTGGGGGGAGAGGAGTGATTTGGGGAGAGATGAGGGTCGGGAGCTCACGGGGAGCCTGCGAGCAGGGTGCTTCGGAGGCAGGGGGACACGCGGCTGGCCGGGAAGGGGTTTCTGGCTGGTTTCACCGTCTCTGTGCCAAGGCGGCAGGCGTCTCCGGCGGGGCTGGGGAGGGCGAAGGTGGGGAGCTGCTTCCCCCACCTCCTCCTGCCCTCTCCTCCTGCTTCCAGAAGCAGGCAGAGCCTCGGCAGAGGAAGTAAACAGAGTGGGAGGAGCTGCACGTCTTCCTCGCCGGGGCTTTCCTCCAGCTAGACCCACCGCCGGGACATGCAGCGAGTTGGTCGGTTCTCAGCAGGGCCAGTGTTTCAGTGTTCGGGACCTACCTGGAAGCTGGTGTCCCCCCTTCAGTCTACTTGGAACTGGAGCTTTGGCAGCATCTGAAATCCCCGTGTTGTCCCAGCCCGATGGAGCTGGGTGAGCCGTGTCGCTCCGGAGGGGAGCCGGACGCCGGGGCCAACATGCGTGCCTGCCCATGGGCCCCGGCAAGGGGGTGGCCAGCGGCGTCCACAGTGTTCCCAGGAGGGCTGGCAGCCCTCTCCTCCTCTCCAGCTGTTCCGGGGCCGGTGGGAAATTGGGGCAGAGGTGAGCAGATGTTTGTAATTATGGAGCGGCTCACGCCGGAGCGCGGGGAAGGAGGCCGTCCGGTCTCTGTGAACTCAGGGTAGGATCGGCCGCTCGCTCACGCGTGCCTTTTTGTCCCGGGGCCTTTTTAAATAAACAGGATGTGTCGGCAGCAAAAACAAGCAGCAGGGATGCTGAGGAGGAAGGGCGGACCTGGAGGGAGGGACAGGAGGGACAGCCCTGCCCTCTGCCACAGGCATCTTCCCTGGCCTCGGGCACATCCCTTCCCCTTCTTGTGCAAGGAGGGGAGCACGTACCTGCTTTGCCTCCTGGAGGTGGGGTGCCTCATCCCTGGGGGGTCAGGGATGTAGGTGGAGAGAGGTTTAAGCTCGCCAGGAGTAGTTTTGGTGCTGGCCTTTGGCGTGTCCGCCAAGAGCTGACCCACCTGCTGGTCCACCTCTAACCAGGGCAGCGTGAATCAGAAGGAAACATCAGCTGATAATTGGGGAAGCATTTCCTGGCCTGTCACGCTTTGGGATGGCGTCCCGTCCCTTGAATCATCCAGAGCTGGTCTGTGTCCAGCACTAAGAATAGCCTCCCCGTGCACCGCGGGGGCAGCCGTGCGCCGGGAGGGGGGCACCGGCCGGCTCACGGGTTCCCGGCTGTGACTTCCCAGCGCTGTGCCGTGGTCTGGCTCCGATGCTGGTCGGTCTGAGGTTTGGGGTAGAGCATGTAGCATGGCTGAGGTGGCTGCTGTGGTTGGTCTCCAGGGGGGTGTCCCACCTCCTTTGCCCGTGTGCCGGTTGTTGCTCTCACCTGGCTTCACTTGGGACCCTGAGGTACCCACTCCCCCGCCGCAGGTCTGGGACCTTCAGCCAGCCCCGTGGCCTCCAGACCAGCCCATACCTCCTGGGTGGGATGTAAGGTGGTATTTGTGAGCATGGCCGTCCCTGGAGGTCCTTCCCGGGGTGTTTAAGGGGTGCCCCACTGTGCAGCCGAGCCCCAGCACGGGAGATAAGCCATCACTGCCTGCTTGCCAAGGTTCAAAGCAGCATTTTGCCAAGAGCTTTCTTCAGATGAAGACATCGATCCAGCCACTTGTGGAGCAGGTGACAGTTTTCCCTGCCGTGGCCTCTTGGTGTCGATGCTGCCCAGTTTACACATTTCAGCCTGGCAGGAGAGGGCTGGTAGGTGAGAGCCATCCCGTCCCCCTGTGCAGGGTGCTGTGCCCACCCGGCTCTCGCTCCTGGCATCGGGCACCCTGCTGTGGCCGGAGCAGGGCAATCACTAGAGGGCATCCTTGGATCGGGATGCTGCTCTGCGGTGGGAGAAGCCCTAATTTGATATCCCACCAGGCCAGGCTTAAAACTTCTGTGGGAGCAAACCCAGAGGAGAGGGATGTGTAGTGGCCGCATGAAGCTGGGCCAGCAGGGTTTGCTTGTCCTTGTCATGTCAGATGACAAGGATGAATGCGTCTCTGGGCAAGCGCCTGCGTTACAGTGGGAACCTCTGTGCCCGCTCATCTCTCTCCCTGCCTTTCCAGCCCTGCTTTTGCAGGCTGGCGTGGGGAACTCACCAGCATCACCACCATCCCAGCCTGTTCCTCTGGGGAAGAGCTGTGCTGGGTGCTCGGGGTGACAGTCCCTTGGTTTGAATGAGCATGGAGACAAGATGGGACGATGCTGAAGCTTCCATTGGGAGCCTGCACCAGCCTGATGCTGGCATGGGGACTTGTGCAGTCACAGCAGGGTTTACGGCTGGAGGAGAGCTCGATTTGTGCCCCAGGGAGTTGGGGTTCTCCAGGATGTGGGGTTTTCCCCCATGTCTCAAAAGAAAACATTCCCGATAGGGTGGGAGAAATACTGCAAAACTTCTCTGGGCTCCCCTCCCTTGCCAAAGCACTCAGCGAAGGAAATGCAGGTGGGTGGTGATGGCCAGGGCTGGGTCAGAGCCTGCCCAGAGCCCGGCCCGGCCATCAGAGGTCACAGCCCTCACCCCATGGGTATTTGTCTGGGCTGAACCCGCGCTCGGGGTTCACCAAGCCGTGACTCACGGGGAGTCAGAGAGTTCGGGGCAGCGCAGGGGAAACGCGTGTGACAGATGCCCCTTGCTCCTCACCACCAGTGCAGGCTTGCCCACCTCCCCCTGCCGACGGACTCGCTGGCTGTCCCCGGCTTCTCCCCAGGTTTGGGGGCTGGTGGGGTAGGGCCTGGCACTGTTGCTTGGCCAGTTGCTGCAGGAGGTAGCCCAGTCCCCAGGCGTTAGGGATTTATGGACACCAGAAAAATCTTAAGCAACCAAGTGCTCATCCCAACCCTTCCCCAGCTCCTCCTCCTTTGGATCCCCCCCACCTCGCATCCCACGGAGACATTCCCGGGGCTGTGAGCTGATGTGGTACAGGTGTCTTTGACATGTGTGCCATGGGGACCAGCTGAGCCTGCTACGCGTGCGCTGCCGAGGAGGGTCCTGGTGGCACAGCCACCTCCCCCCGGCAAAAGAAGGAATTGAAAAGTCCCCAGGGTTTTGGCGATAGCAGTGCCTGGGTTTTAAAGACTTGTGTTAGACCAGAACCTTAAAGAATCAGAAGCTTTTTTGTTAAACTGCTGCAAAGCCCATTTTTTGCAGCTCCGCACTTGTTTTAGCGCCTGCATTGGGGTCAGGGCAGTCCCCCTGGTTCAAGAGACCTGGGCACCCCTCATCTCATCAACTCAAGAGGGACAGGGAACTACTGGAAAGAGTCCAGCGAAGGGCAACAAGGATGATTCAAGGATTGGAGCATCTCCCTGATGAGGAAAGACTGAGAGAGCTGGGACTCTTTAGCCTGGAGAAGAGAAGGCTGAGGGGAGACCTTA
>JAOXJM010000005.1:27315492-27341513 GCA_026413425.1 Tringa solitaria
ATCTCTATGGTCCCTTCCAACTCTAAAAATTCAGTGAAATTCAGTGAAATCTGCACTTGCTGAATGGCTGCGTGCTGGCCAGACCAGGCCACTTGGGATCACGCTCGCTGTTGATAAACCCGCTTTAAGGCAATTTTTCCCTGCCGTTGTATCACCGAAAGCTTTCCCAAGGGGTGGTGGAAGCCCTGCTGCTTGGGCAGGGGCCGGGTGAGCCCGGGTGGGTTTCCTGGAGCAAGCAGCCTTGTATTAGCCAGGAGCAGGATGGTTTAATAAATCATTTCCGTCTCTAATTTCTACGTCTCTATGCAATGCCTCTCTTTGCCGGTTGCCAGAGGGAAGGGAGGTCAGGGGAACCAGGCCTCTCCCCAGCATCCTCCTTCCTGCAGCTGTTGAAACAAAATCCAGAACTATTATAATCACCGTGTCCCTCCCTCGGGTACCGCGGCGCCTTCGGTCGCGGTGACAGCAGCAGCGTTGGGGCAGTTGGCGGCATGGCCTCCACGGAGGGTGCCAGGCAGTACGGAGAGGGCAGGGAGCCAGGCAGCTTCCCTTCTCAGTGATACAGGGCCATAAACTTTCCCCGTGGGCCGTGTGGGATGCTTGGGAAAAAGATCACAGCGTTATGATCTCATTGACCCTCAGGGCATCTCTGGTGCCCCTGTCTCCTTCGTGCTCCAGCGGAACGCGTCCTACTGGCCGCACATCTCAAACCAATGTCACTAAGCCGTCACCTGCAGGGAACAGGGGGTTGCTTTCACCTCCCTGCCTCCCCCCCCCCCCTCCTTTTCGGGTCCCTGCTTGCTGCCTGATCCCGAACTACCTCTGATCTCCCCGGAAAGCTCTCGCCCCCTGTGGCCTCCATGAGCGTCCTGCCCGTACCCTCTGCCTGCAGCGCTTTTTCCTCTTGGCCGCTCGCCCCCAGCATTGTTTCGCGGCGTTTGTTTAGGTTGGCCCAGGTGCTGCGATGTATCCGCCTCAGCGCTGAGGGTTTGGTTTGTTTTATGTCCCGTGTTTTGCAGCAGCAGCAGCAGCAAATGCCCCGGAGCAGCCAAGATGAAAAAGATGAAAAAGAGAAAGAAAAGGAGAAGGAGGGAGAGAAGGAAGAAGACAAGCAGGAAACAGAAAACGACAAAGAAGAACTGACAAAGTAAGGAATGGCAGTCCCTGCCCTGCTCTCCTCCCTCTCCAGCCAGGGCTGGGCGTTGGGCTGGGGATGCCGTGGTGGGATGCGGCACTGGGATGCCGTGGTGGGATGCAGCACTGGGATGCCGTGGTGGGATGCAGTAGGGTCCAGAGCTGCCTGACCCCGTGCAGGACCACGTGCGCCCACCTCACCTCCTCCTCAGGGAGGGAAGGGCAGAGCCTGCTCTTCTCTTTATTCCTCTTCCCTCCTGCTCCCAAGCTGGAAAGGCAATTCTGGTACCTTTTTCCTTTTGGTTTGTTTTATAAACCAAATCAAGCCCCTCTGATCCTCCAGCTTGTTTTGTTGCGAGGGCCTCCGGGAGTCAGAGGAGCAATCCGGGTGCAGCCAAGCGTGGCACTTCACCTTTAGCGTTATTGATGTCAACGTGAGCGCTCCCAGACGAAGGGCTTGAGCCAGCCCTGCCTCCCTCGCGCTGCACGGGGAGCAGCAGAGCCGTGGCTGGGAAAGGTTGGCACGCAGACCGCTAGCTATCTGTAATGGGCTTAATACTTGGTTTAAAAGAACATCTGGCTTCATTATATCTAGGCTGCTAAGACATTTACCAGCAGGTCCCTTTCAGGAAGATAAATGAGGAGGAGGCAGGGATGAATTTGAATGGTCTGGTATTAAACCTGTCTCCGTCAGGTCTCTGCGTGCACTTGGTGGTGGAGCTGCAGCCAGCTGCAGAGAGCAAACCCCACCGCAAATCACCCCACCGCCAATCCAGCCCGCTCCCAGCCAGGAAAAGAGCCTGCGTGTGCAAAAAAAATAATGCAGACCTTCCCCCCCCCTCCCTCCCTCCCCGAAAGACCAACAAAAAAAAAATATAAAACCATCCCCAAACACGTGCAGAGAAGTAATTGCTTGACCTAAAAATCAGACCAACCCAACAACGTTTTTTTCTTTTTTTTTTTTCTTCCCTCCCTGTTTTTACAGGGACAAGAACGACGACACGTCCGGGGAAGACAACGATGAGAAAGAAACAGTCACCTCCAAAGGTCGCAAAACCGCCAACAGCCAGGGCCGGCGCAAGGGCCGCATCACCCGCTCCATGGCCAACGAAGCCAACAACGAGGAGACGGCCGCCCCGCAGCAGAGCGCGGAGCTGGGTGGGTACCGACGGGGACCCCGGCAGGGCATCTTTTGGGGTGTCCACTCTGCTGGCATGGGACATCACCCCCTTCTCCTCCCTGCTCACAGGGAGAGGTCAAATCTTGGTTAAATCCTCCTTTCCAGGAGGCCAGCAGTGAGGTTTCTCTATCCCGCAAATTACCCAGCGCGGTTCGCCTGGATGAACCAGAGGCATTTGCCAGCCTGGGTTGTCCTGGCTGAGCGTTAGTGGGTTTTAGGGCCTCAGAGGGAAAGTGTTGCAAAAGACAAAAAGGGAAGCCAGTGTTTTTAGCAGGGCTTTGGCTGGGTTCGTGCAGGGCTCGTGCACCTCCTGCACCCGGAGGTGTTTTTCCCTCTGCTGCAGCTCTGGCTCCAAGTATCCTCAAGCTCTGTGCCCAAGCCCGCTCTGCCCTCCTGGGCTCACCTGGGTCTCTGCCAGTTCTCCTGCCCTCCCTCTTCTCAAATTTACCTGGAGCCTGAGTAGCTGCAGCCTTTGGGGACTGTGTCCCCCCTTGCCTTGGGAATTGAGCCAGTCCCTTTCTCATCTCTGCAGCTGAAGGACATGGTAAGGAGGCAGTGGGTTACAGCTGCTCAGGAGCCTCCACCTTAGCTGCAGTTGCACTGTGCAGCCCAGGTTGCCCTTCTTTTGACCAAAAAAGCAGCATTTCCCATGCTGGTCCCCAGCGCCCCTGCTCATCTCCTCCATCAGTAGCTGCCCAGGTGCGGTGGTCAGGATTTTCCAAGGCTTCAGGGTGGCTGAGCACAGCAGGAAGAGGCCGGGAGCCGCTTCAGAGCAAGGTGGATGAGGCAAAGAGTGCTGCCCGTGACCGGGCACCCAGGGACCGCAATTGCCAGCGGTGGATCCGTGCGATGCTGCCGTTTCTGCGGGAATTCACAGCAGCATCCACAGCCCCCCGTCGGGTGCATCTGCCTCTCGCGTCCACAGCATCAGTGGTGGTCACCCTGGGAAACTCCTCATGTATTGACTTGAAGAAGCCAATGCATCAAGGAATTTGCCTGATTTTCCTCTCTTTTATCAAGTATAAAATTATTACTGCGCTACCTAAGCCAAGTAAAAATAAAAGCAGGGTGACTCCTCTCGGTTTCCTTGCTCTGCAGTTTCTTGCTCGTTCTGTTCCATGTGCTATAAATCACTCGGAGGTGTTTCGCCTCCCCGTTCCTCTGCTGACAACTGGCTGAAGCCTTGATTGCGAGCGCTCTGTTTTCATATAGGCGATATAAATAGTTCCCGGCACAACGGAGCCCTGCTCTCCCTCTCGAACTTGTTAAGCAATGCTGCAAAGAAGCAGCAGATAATGCCAGTAACTTAGATGGGATTTTTATTTTTATTTTTTTATCCCAGCATCTCAGAGTCTTTGATAAACTTCGCTGCAAACACAGGGAAAAGACTTCAGACCGTGTTAAATTGGCAAAAAGGAATGGATCCATTCCAGTGACATATCTGAGCAATTGGTTTCACTTTATGTCTCTCCAATAGTGCTTTAATTTAGGTTGGCTAAGAAAGTTATTGCATTTTAAATACCAATTGAACATTAAAAAACAACACAAAACCGTATTGTGGTTTAACTGCAGCGTGCCGGAGCTCCCCGTGGGCATCTGTTTCATAACTGCGCAACCTCAGTAAATACCATTAATCAAACCAAACGGGCCGTTTCTTTGACATTTCTTTACCATACAATAACAGTCACCCTCGAGCTGAGCAGAGGGCCTTGCGCGGCTCGTTGGGGACACTCGCTTTTACGTAAATGAGTGTGGTGGCCCCGGCTCTGCCCGCAGCCAGGGGAAGCGGAGAGGTATCGATTTCCCTCCCTCTTGGCTGTGGTCCTGGGGGGGGGACGGACACGGCGTTTCTGGGGGAGGCGGTGACCTGTGCTGACTTCCAGGAGGTGACACCTGCAGCCGTGCTCAGCTGCCTGTGAAGGAGATTCCTCTGCCCGATGCCCTGGGCGTCGGAGCCTGCGTTGTCCTCCTGCAGGGTCTCAGCTTCTTGTAGAGCTTCTTGGAAGATGCTTCCTTCTCTCCTCGCCCCTATCCTTTCTCCTGAACCTATCAGCCCTGTTTTCCATTTTAAAAGGACACTGTCAAAACATCTCTCATCACTGTTGAAATAATGCTTTGCCTGTTGTTTAGAGTAATAACCCCTTGGCAGCCTGAGCCGGAAATCTGTTTCCTTACCAAGTTGTTTTTTGCCTCTGACTCACACCCTGGTTTGTTATTGTAGGGTTCGCTCTAGCGCTAGGCTGCCAGCGGGACTGTTGCATAGTGAAGGCTTTATGCAGGACCTCGGTGTCCCCAGCGCCTGGGGTGGGGGAGAGGGGAGCATCAGGTGCTGACACCCCTCTCTGGCCTGAGCTGCGCGTCCCCCTGAGATGGGCACTGCTTAGGGTGAGCCCCCAGCTTTGATGGGAAGTGGCTCTGAGATGCCAGAGAGCCCGGTGATGGCACCGAGGGAGCCTGCGGTCAAGTACGGCCAACTCCCTCAACAGATGCGGTCGGCCAGAGTTGCCACCGAGGTGACGCTTGTTTCTCCGTCTCCACTGAGGGTGACGGTCCCACCCTGCGTCTGCCACCTCCAGAGCACACAGCCCAGATCGCCTCCATCTTAGGTACCTGTTGGTGGTGGGCCGGAGCGCGTCGCACAGCATCGGCAGGAAATCTGCTGCCACCCTCAAGCCGTCTGGCTTCGCCTCCAGTCCCGAAGTAGAGGCTTTGCAACACCGAGGCACATCCCAGGGGGATGCTGTACGTGGGTTCCCGTGGCGTGGAAAAGCCCTCAGAGCCCACACCACCACAGCCTTCCCTACAGAAACACGTCTGCACTGCATGGTCGTGCCTCCAGGGATCGGGGTGCAGGATGGATATTGGGGTTGGGGAATCTCCTCCGACCTCAGCGGGCTTGCTGGGTCCTGCTCACAGCTGACTGCTCTCCTTTCCTTCCTCCTTCCCAGCTTCCCTGGAGATGAATGAAAGCTCTCGCTGGACCGAAGAGGAGATGGAGACGGCTAAAAAAGGTGAGCTGCTCCTTTTCTTTCTCCCGTTGGCTCTGCTGGAGCTAACCCAGCGACCGGGGGATGGATGGTGTCTGGCGGGTGGTGGCCCTTGAGCTGGGGGGCCAGATTCTGCCCGTCCTGCTGCTGCATTGTTCCCTCGGTGGGGATTTGGGCGGGCAGGCGGTGGCACAGGGGACACGCTCGGACTCTGTGGCCCCGGGAGCTGCGCTGACAACAGGGATGGATGCCCACCGGATCCAGATGAATTCCGGAGCCCAGGCATGTCTGGAGTGGGCTCCAGGAAATGGGGAAGGCGCTTCGCCTGTTGCTTTTCTCGGTTTCTGGTGTGGCGTGAGGTGTAGCCTCGGTACCGCTCTCCGGAGGTTCGTGCTGTCGGTGTGATCTGTTCCAGACAGACCGAGGGTGTCTGTCTGCGTCGCCTCGGGGAGAGGACGGTGAGCCCCGGGTCTCCACAGCCACGTGTCGGGGAGCTCGCGAGAGCCGGTGGCTGCGGGCAGCGTGGGGTGACTTTACATCCTGGCGCTGATTCAGAGCCTTTGCTGAGACCGTTTTTAAAAAGTGCTGAGTGTAGCACAGCCCTTCTTGCCACTTCCCCTCCTCTCGTGCCGCTCCTGCGCCAGCTCTTTCGCTGTTTTAATTATATTTATTTTTTTTTGCCAAAGTCACGTCCCGTTGATGGGCTGTCGAGCTCACGTCCCCAGCCCGTGCATCCCGCTTGCATCGCTGCCGACTCTCCTGGCCCGGTGAGGATTGTAAATGGGAAATTAAAATGGAAATGAGTGCCGTTCGGGGATGGCAGACGCAAACAGGCATGTTAGTGGGTTCGGCTCTGCTTGGAAAATGCACCTGCTGCCGGGAGGGTGATTACACGTTCTGGAGCGCCGGCTGCCCAGGTGCCGATGGGAGCTGTGGACTTGGATTACTTTTGCCTGTGAATATCCCAAAGTGTTTGGCTCACTCGCCTTTAAGCCGTTCCAACCCTCTCGACAGCCCAGTGCCAACCCCGCGCGTTGCCGAGCGGGGCTCTCTATAGACGCCAAACTTAATAGATAGACTTTAATCAAGCAAACTGGCCCGGGGCCAGCTAATGGGGCGAGCAGGTGCTGAGCAGGGAAGGGTCGTCGGAGGGATCTTTTCCGAGCGCTGTTTTGTTTTGGAGATTGCATCTGGTTGTTAGAAAGTGCCTCTTGCTGCTTTATGCTGGATGCTGGAGGTGCGCTTAAGGAGTCTTAAAACCAGCTGCCAAAGCCTGCATGGAGGAAGGATGAAGCGTGGGAGCACGTAGCGTTATTCCAGCCCAGGGGCCAGGACGAGGCAGGGAGATTTGCTGGTGTAAAGCCCGATTGCTGATGTTTTCCCCTCCGTTACAACCTGGGAAACTGAGATTGCAACACCAGACTTCTACAGAGAAGCCAAATTCCCCTTTGCCAGGAAGCAGCCGCCTTAATGCTTCGAATTGGCTCTGCTCGGCGTTTCCAGGGACCGGCGTGGTGGGGGTTTCCAACTCGCAGTGACTGCGAAACCCCGGAGGTAACCTCAGAGGTTGGAGGAGGTGGCAGAACCCGCTGTGGGCACGGCTGGGCAGGGGCGGAGGACGTGGTGGGCACCCGGCTCAGGGTGGGCTCAGAGATACGGGCACCATCCTCCTCACCGTAAGGACTTGGCTGCTCCAGCCACGCTCTTCCCAGGTACTGGTACCAGTCTGAGAGCCCACAGCTGGCTGGTTTGGGGAGTTAAACAAGCAAGGTGTTCTAAAGACAGGTTGACATGGTGCTGGGGGACATGGTTTAGTGACGGTTTTTGTCAGAGTTAGGTTGATGGTTGGACTAGATGATCTTGAAGGTCCTTTCCCACCTAGATGATTCTGCCATTCTATGTGAGCCCTAGAGAAAGTCAGCCCTAACACCCCAGGGTGCTCGGGCAGCTGGGGACGGTGACTTCTGCTCCCGGCACCCACCAGCCTGGCCTTGCCATCCATCCCTGGCTTTTTTGTCTATGGTGTGAAACCCTTCTGTGTGTCACTTTTGTTCAGGGGGGTAAGAGAAAACAGCCCTGGGACAGTGAGACGCCAAAGTCGTCTGCTCTGCTCCGGCGTCGCAGAGCTGCACGGAGAGTTTCCAACGGGAGAAGGCAGGACTGTGTCTGCCGGGAGAGACAATAAAGGGGAGTATCATGTTATTAAAGTTAACTAGGGGAACGAAAAACCTAGCGAGAGGAAAGTTCTTGCTTAATGACACTTTTATTACGCAATAAACTTTGATTCACTAGTCTGTCAAAATGTGCAGAGATTGGTATAATTACGGGGTAGCGTGTTTTTTCTGATATTGCCTCCTCGCTCCACGGCTCTGATCCTAAAAGCAGGAGGTTTTGATTAACCGGAGTTGCTGGAGGATCTCCCCCCTTTCCCTTCCCGGGCCGGGGAGCGGGCAGCACCCGCTGCTCTGCCGCCGGGCAGGGCGAGGAGGATTTCGGCAGCGGGATGGGGCTGCTCCTTAAAAGGCAATGTTTAGGCAGCTCCTGCCTTTGGGGCACCCGCCGGCAGGAGTTAAAGGTGGGCTGGCAGGGAGCGTGCGAGGAGCGGGTGAGCACCGACCTGGAGCAGCCGGGTGGGTTTATTGTCCCCTCCAGCCCCTCCACCGTGTTTCGCTGCCAGCGCCTGGCATCGCAGGGCAGCCGCCGCAGCGCCGGAGCTGAACTTGATGAACCGTGAGCTTTCGGCGTGACCTTCGTTACTCTTCAAAGTCTGGTATCTGTTCTCACCCCAGCGCTGGGTTTTCCCCCTGGCACTTAACAAGTGGGTTCGTTCTTTGAAAAGAGGCGACGTGGAAGTGGCAGTTTCTTGCTCACCTGAGGTCCTCCCGTCTCTTGCCAAGGTTCTTTGCTCCTCGCCCTCGGGGCAGCGCCAGGCTCGGGCCCTTTGTGCCTTTTCCCAGGCCAAGGAGCCGGAGAGGCCATGGGATGGAGTCGGCCTGACGGGGCAGAGGAGACTTGGGCACAAATGTAAAAAGCTGATGTCAGAGAGTTAAATAAGCCATGAAGACTCCTAAATAGTTCATTTTGAGTAGATGTGAAGTATTTCCCTTGATACAGAAGGTATTCTTTTGGGGCTGATTTTCAGTTCTGCCAACAACCAACTCAGAAAGTAAGACTGACCGGAACCATTTTTTTTCCCAGTCCCATTCTGTCCATAAAACTAAAAAGTGTTATTTTTAAGAAAATACTGATTTCTTCAAATTAACATACAGAAAAGCCCATGGCAGAAGCCATCCATCTCCCATCGCCTTATGAGCGCGGCTGCCTCGTGGCACGCTGTCTGGCTGGGCAGGATCTTTCTGGAGCCCGAGGGAGTGGGTAAACACGTGCACGAGTGTGCACTCCTCCAACCCTAACTTGGGTTTGCACTGTTATTTGTAATGAGCTGGTGGCTGAAAGGCAGGGAGAGGTAGGTCTGTGTGGGTCTTCGAATCTTCCTCCATTGCTTCTTCCTGGCGGGGTGGCTGTTGCTCTTGTGGGGTGTTGGCTGCCGTGCGGGTGATGCTGGGAAGCCAGCAGCTCCATACTTTCCTCCTTTCCTCTCCCCTGTGCTGGTGCTGGAGCCGTCCCTTCTCCAGTCGGAGATATTTACTGCTGTAAAACCCTGCTGATGGCAGTAAACGTGGGCTGGAGAAGCTGGTTTGCAGCCTGTGCCAGTCACTGCGTCTTGTCCCTCTCGCTGGTCCCGGGCTGGGATGTGCCTTGGGGTCCCACCACCTGGATGCCCTCCGCTCGGGCTGGGTGCAAGGGCAGATCAGAGCAAGGAGAGCCCAGCCTGCCCGTCCCTGGAGCCCCACCACTGCGGGCAGAGCACCAGCACCTGCCCGTTCTGAGCAAGCCATGTCTTTGCCACGAAGTTCAGGTGAAGCGACGTGGTGGAAGTTACCGGGATGGGGCAGATTGGGTGCCATGAGGGCAAAACTGCATCCAGGGCACGCTTGCCCTGGAAGAGGCTGTGGTCAGCTGCAGTCCTGTCCCCGCCATCCCATGCTGGTGTTTTGCTGCTCTTCAGCCCAGATTGTGGGGCACTAACCTCAGGGATAGTGCCCGTGGTGCCGCTGCCCCCCGCGCCCCCCGGAGCTGCGCTTTCTCCCTCCCTTGGCTGAACGTTTCTCAAGCGTGTAGGAGCAAACTGTGAGGATTTGCTTAGTGAGTGTCGGTGAATGGAACACAAAAGGCCTGTCACGGGGAACTGCTGGGTAATTACTATAATTTACAGCCTACATTTTAATTTTGAACGTTATTTTTTCAACAATAAGAGAGCAAGAATAATATTCCAACCAGGTGAAGGGAGAGAGCTGGGCTCACCAGGAGCAGCTGCTCCATGTGCACTCGCTGCCCTGCACTGGAGACTTGAGTGTCCCCGGCTGGACCAGAGGGGGTGGCACCTCTCAGGGAGCAGGCATCCCAGGGGGAGGCTTCCCGTGCTGTCCCAGGGTCAAAGGATGGGGACACAGTGCAAAATGAGGGTTGTGGCAGGAGGGTGACAGCCGGGCAAGTCTGTGGTCAGGGAACAGGGCTTGATGTTTTTGCAGCAGATTGATGCAGTGGTCCATGACCAGCTCCTCCAAACAGAGACCTGGGAGCTGAGGGTCCTCAGTCAAGGCCAGTGGAGCAAGGAGGTGGCACTAGAGCTGAGCTGGCTGAGGGTCCCGACTCTGCACCCACACCTCGTTTGGTGGCAGTACATCCCTCTGGAGAGATGGCATGATGGGTGTGAAAGCTGCTGGGGAGCTCCACTGCAAGCTCCCTCGTAGCCGTGGGGCAGGTCAGAGACGCTCTGGCATCCGGCCACCGAAAGAGAGGTCCATCGGGAGCACGGCAGCCAGGTTCTGGTGTCCCCTTCCCAAGGAAGGGAGAGCATCACCCACCGCTGCGGTGGGAGCACACCGAGCCGGCCGCCTGCGTGACGGTCCCCTGTGCACCGTCCCCACCGCTTTCCTTGGCGCGGCGTCAGGAGCCCGACGCTCGCCCAGATCTGCCACCCACTGGCTCCGGCGGCCCTGGAGAAGTTACTCACCTTCCTTGTGCCTCGGTTCTCCCACGCGCTGCCAACCACCCCGAGATCGGCGGGGGGAAGCGATGCGCTAATTCAGCTCAGCCATGCCGACCACGCTTTCGGGATGCCTCGGGTGGTGTCGCTGACTCCACAGTGCCGGTCTTCCTCCGGGATGGGGTTACGGACCGTTTTGGCTGTGGGGTAGCCAGAACTGCCTCCATCCCAGCTCCCAAGACAGTGCGTGGGTGTGAGAGGGGCCGGAGGATCGCAGCAGGTACCGTCGGGCACAGGGGAATGAGATCACGTAGGTTTTCGCCTCTAACCTTGATCTGCTAATCCAGACGAGCTCCCATTGAGGGACCCTTTTATGGGCTCCCTCCGCCCTTGCCGAGCCCTGGGTGGAGCAGGGCGGCCGTGCTGGAGAGCCTTGGAACGGCTCCGGTAAAATACGGCAGCTGCGGAGAGCCGAGGGGTGCGAGCTGATGGCTCTCGCCCACCAGGCTGCCCCTCCGGGTTTCTCCTCCGAAACGCCGAGTACACGCCACTGTCCTCTCCGGGCTCCTCTTCCTTCCAGCCTCCGTTTGCCGGTACCGGAGCAAAGGCCCCGGTCTGCCCGTGGTGAGACCGATGCCAAACCTCTCCCCGTCCCTCCTCCGCCGGGGTAGCGGCGGCGAGGCCAAGGTGTGCCAGGGTGCCAGGGCATCCCGCCGGTGCGGCGCTGGGCTCGCCGGCGCGCACCTCCCCAAAGAAAAGCGCCTTTGATTCAGTTGAGAGCGGAGGAAACTATTAGCCAAGCTTTGTTTTCCTGGATCCCTCCCCCTGCCGCTGACATTCAGAGGAGAGCGAGGGAGACAGAAAGTGAGAGAGGGAGGGCGGGAGCGGGTGCCAAGCGGCCGCACCCCTTGTCAGCTTGGGTCAGCGCCACGTTCGTTATTAATGCTCTGTCTAGAGGTCACATTCAGATGCAACGAGCCCTGGGTCAGCCAGAGGAACAGATTAGAGCTCGCTCGCTGCTCCGCCACATACCGACGGCACCGGCTCCCCGTCCCCGGGCTGGCAGGAGCGGAGCTGCAGCGCGGTCGGCTGCTCCCTCCCCTTCGCCTTCCTCCTGCCTTTTTTTTTGTGGTTTTTTTTTTTTTTTAATTATTATTATTTCTTGGCAACATTGGGCATCTCTTGAAACTGCACAGCCTCCCCGTAGCCCCGAGCTGCTGAGCGAGGAGGTGAGGTAGGGGAGGAAAATACCGGAGGCGCTTCCATCCGCCTTAACAACCGCGGCTGCAGCCGGCTGGAAGGCTCCGGCAAGCGGGAGGAACGCGGAGGACGCCGTTCGCTCGCCGGCCCCGCCGGAGGGAAGAAGAGCGCTGGGGCCGGAGCATGTGTTCCATGTGTTCCCACCAACTTCTGGCATTGGGGTCAGGAGTCTCCCGCCTGTGACCTGGTTTCCAGCCTCGGCACCCGCTCGCTCTCGGCCGCCCATGGCTCTGAAATCCTCTCGCCCCCAGGATTTAAGGAACCGGCTTTGCTTTCTTCTCTGTCTCCGGCTGCTGCGAGGGAGCGAAAGCAAAATGCGTGGGGAGGGTGTGAGCGGAGCACTCGCAGCGCTTGGCAGCGGGCTGCCGTGCCCGGGGGGGCTTTGAAGAAGTGCCCCAACGCCCGCGTCCTTCCCAGCTCACCCGCTGCGCGCTCCGGGCGTGCTCCCTGCCCACCGGACCCGGAGCCGGAGCACGTAAGTTGGGTGGTGGGGTCCGAAGGATGGGGGTTAAGCTCAGGGTTGCGTGTCGTTGCCCGCCGGCGGGCAGCCCCTGCCTCCCGAGCCCCCGCCCCAAGCCAGCATGAAGATCTGATAACTCCGTTAGTCATAGTTTCAGTTGCGGTGCCGAGGCGGGCTGGCGTGCCGGGGAGCATGGGGCTGGGGGCCACGGAGCTCATCCAGCCGGGAGTGCCCGGTGAACCTAGGGCTTATCGGCACGTCCCGGGGTGTCCCGGCTGGTCCCTCCCCGAGCGTGCAGATAATTACGGTGCAGGGAAGCAGGTGTTGCTGTTTCGCTCAGTTTTTAATGTAAAGAGCAGAGGAGAGGGGCCAGGCTCCCTGCCGGGTCCTGCAGGCAGCTTCCTCCTCCAGGAGCCCACCGCGGCCATGGCCACCTGCCCGGCCAGCTGCGGGCTCCCCTGGCATCGTCCTCGTCCCCCAGCCCTGCGGTGGGCACGGCGAGCCTGGCAGGGGAAAGGGCAGCCCAGGAGCTGGCATCGCCGTGGCTGGCAAAGGTCACGCCACGCTGGGGACCGCTCACGCCGGCAGCCATCGCCCCCCCCCCCCCCGGCTCTGCTGTGCCCGGTCCCGCTTCCCTCCGCCGGGCAGCACGGGGCATCTCGCCCACCGGAGCAGCGGGGCTCACGGCTCACCGGTGCCAGCCTTTGCGTTCCGGGGCTTTGCCCAGCGAAGGGCCCCAGCTGTCACACTTGGTGCGGGGCCACCGGGGCAGCGATGAGCAAAGGGGGCCGAGCCGCTTGTTTGCTTTGGACAGGCAGAAGGGTTGTGACACAGGGGATGGGTTGTGACACAGGGGACCGAGAGGGGTGGGGGGGAGGACTCCCACCCCAGCTCGTTATCTCTCACGGTTGGTGGCCGGATGTCCTTTTTTTTTATTATTATTATTATTATGTATTCGTTATTATTTTTAAGAAGACGTAGCCTGCCAGCGGGGTGACGGAGGTCATGGGTTTGGCTGGAGCGAGGCTGGGAGTTGCAGAGTTAAAGCTCAAACTTGTTTCTTGGCTTTCCACCGCCTTTTGTGGTGCTCAGCGCTGTGTGATGCCTGCCTCTGACATGCAATTCGATAAGCCCTGGTGCTGGGATGGGGCAGGATTCAGGCACCGGCTGGATGTTAACTCTTGCTGTGCTGGGTACTGCTGGCTTCCTCCAGGACCTGGGAAGAAGAAGGGAGAGGTTTCATCTCTCCTGGGGTACATGGTGCCATCTGCTCAAGGCAGATGTAGCCACGGACCCCATGCTGTGCACCCCTCCTTGCATGGGATCCTGGCTGAGGTGCACCCCTCCAGGACCTGGGAAGAAGAAGGGAGAGGTTTCATCTCTCCTGGGGTACGTGGTGCCATCTGCTCAAGGCGGATGTAGCCACGGACCCCATGCTGTGCACCCCTCCTTGCATGGGATCCTGGCTGAGGTGCACCCCTTGGGCCCTGATTGCTTGTGTTTGTGCTGAGATCAGTCCATCCCAGGGGGAACTTGTGGTTGGTCTGAAGGTTGGGCTGTCCCTTTGGTCCAGGCTGGGCTCAGAGGTGACACGTGGCAGCAGCATGGCTGAAGGCTGGCAGTGGAGCCAGGCTGGGGCACAGCTGTCCTGGCTCCCAGGCACAAGCAAGGCTGTGACCAGGAGCTCTAATGTGGGACTTGTTGTGGTCCCGAGCCCCACAGTGTCGGAGCAGCCAGGGAAGGGTTTGGGGATGGAGGTGGCTGGGCAGTGCCTCTTCCCAGGCTCTGCGGTTGGTGGCATCTGGGCAGAAAAACCCCTAACAAAAGAGGAAGATGCTCTCAGCAGGTTCATTCCCTGCTGGTTTTCATCTTGAAGTCACCTTTTCTGGCAGTACTATGCCCCGGGCTCATAGTCTGTCTTGCACCCTACACAAGTTACAGGGGAGGACCTGGGGAGCTGTTGGCTTGAAGGTGGCATCACATGGGCAGGACCAGCTGGAACAGCACGTCCCAGTTCAGCTGGCAGCATCCTGCGGGCTGGTGGCAGCCCTGGCCTCACCAGGCACCACAGGAAGGACCAGCCACACACCAGGAAGGATTGCAGGCTGCAAGGTTTTATTTCCCAGGAATGGAAAATATGGAAAAAATGGATGGTCCTCACCCAGGTCACCTCCAGGAGCCTGGGATGGATGGACCAAGGTGCCACTGCACCCGTCCCTGGGCTCCCACCTCCAGCTGTGGTACTGGGGGTGCCCAGACATCCCTGCAGGGACCGCAAGGACACGGGGTGCTGGCTCGCTCCTTCCTTCTCCTCCACCCTTCTGGATTGCCCCAGCGCTGGCAGGAGCCCCACGATTGGGTGGCACCATCTGGCCAGGATTGCCAGCCCTTGGCGTGATGCCTGACCTGGGAAACTGCTTTTGCTCCTGAGCCTGCAATCAGCACGAATGCCCTGGCACACCTCTTCCCACCCTGGAACATCACCTGGGCTTCCCCGCTCCTCCTCCCCATCCGTAACAGGACTCTGTGCTCTAACCCCCTGAACTGCCTTGTCATCACTGGGGCACAGGAGGGTGGGAAGAGCCTTTGCTTCATGGTAGGGACTGAGAGCTACTGCCCCAAGTTCTCCTGGGCATGGCAATACCTCCTGCAACCATCCCAAAGTGAAGGGAGCACCACTCACGCTCCTGACTGCCCAGTGGCTGTCTGAGACGTGGCTGTGGGACGTATTTTGTTCCAGAGGCGGTCAGCATAGTGCCATTTTCCCCTTGGAAAGAAAAACAGGCTCTCATAGGTCATCCCCTGGCCTATGAAGCCATTCAGACGGGTGCTAGTGACCATATTGTTCCTGTGGAGTTTGGCTTGCTTGCAGGATATTTCCCATCCTGATGGATAATGCTGCCCTTGTGCAAGTGTATCTGGTGTTAAACCCTTCTCCTTTTTCCCTCCTGTGACCATAGGTCTCCTTGAGCATGGGCGCAACTGGTCAGCCATTGCCAGGATGGTGGGCTCCAAGACCGTGTCGCAGTGCAAAAACTTCTACTTCAACTACAAGAAGAGGCAGAACCTGGACGAGATCCTACAGCAGCACAAACTGAAAATGGTGAGAGCCCCGTCTCAGCCCACACCCACAGATAGTTCCCAGCAAGTGCTTGCGTGCTTCCCACAGCCGAGGGGGGGGTGGTGGTGGTCTTTATCACCTCGGAGTGAAAGCTCTGGAGAGCCTGAAACGGTGCAGGAGAGGGTTTTCCACCCATCTGGCCCCGGGAGGTCTGGAGGAGGGGGAGCTGCTGCATGGGAGATGCCTGGGTGTCTGGAGCATGGCTGGTACGTGAGGAGATAAGAAGGAGCAGAAGGAGGAGCAGGGTTGTGGTGTGTTGGCCAGGACGTGAGCTCAGTCCCAGCCGTCCAAGTACTTTGACGCTGAGGAGGTTGTGCTGTTCCAACGCCAGGAGCGGAGATCCCGGCTGGGCACCGCAGCTCTGTGCCTTGCAGGCACCGCAGTTACCTGGTAAACCACGGGTTTGCCCCAAAGAAATTCAGGGGTTTAGGACAACATGAGGAAAGGCTGGTCCTGACATGGAGATGTGGGTTGTCTGGGGAGCTGCGAGCAGATGCGTACATCTCTCTCTGCCTTGGTTTCCCCATCAAAAGCGGCCAACGCTGCTGCTTTTCTGGCGTGCGATGCAGGGTGTGAATGAAGTGGGGTTTGTTTGGTGTTCTGGAGATAGGACGGACTGCTAAGAGCAACTAAGGATTATAATTATTTCATTTGTAGAGTATCCTGGGGTTCCCAGTTTCTGGTTAATAGAATTCACATGGCTAAACCCCCAAGGGGTGCTTTGAAAATGCAAAGGACAATGTTCAATGCAGGAATCTCTCCAAGCAAGCTATTACAGAAAGAGTAAAAAGAAAGACAGGAAAACATTCAATGACTCACCCAGGAATTTAATATCCTAGTCAGTCTATAGGAATGAGAGAAAGAGAAGACATCGGCGATTCTTTTTTTATTAATTCTCTATGCACAGAGACACTCCTGTGTTCCTGTGTTTCACCGAATTGTTTTTAGAAACAAAGCAAACAAACTATATAAAAGACCCCAAAACAGATATAAAGACTGGAATGAAACGTGCATCAAGCCCTCCGACTATAAAATGTTACATTATAAAGATATCATTGTTCATTACTGGGGAGCGCCTGAAATAAGATCATACAGCTTAGCTGGCAGTGGAGCCGGTGTGTATTAATTTACTCTGCTTCCTAATGTTTCAGAAATTATATCACGGAAGTGTTTTTCTGCAGAACCACATTTTTTTTCCCTGCATCCGTCCCTCCAAGGCAGCCGCTAGACTTCTCCAGTCTAATTGCTCACTCTCACTTGCAGTTTATATCAGCATCATCATTTTATTTTTTGAGCATTGGAGGCTATGGGACTCGGTTGTGGAGAAGAACAATGAACGTTCAGCTGTTATTTATTGTGCTCTATTGTTTTGTGGCAACAGCAGATGCCAGAAAGCTGAATAAAATCAAAGAACAACCGAGATTAAATTGCCATAGACCTTCCTTCCTGACTCCTAAATATATTCACAAGCAAACTGAGCCTCCAGATCTCGTCCTATACCCAGTAGTCAGCCGTGACCTCCGTGGAGGAAGCACGTGGTGAGGGAGCGTGGCATCGCCTAGTTTTGCCTTGACATCCCCAATTTATTCCCTGACTTCGCTGCCAACAGCTATTGCTGCTCGTGTGCGGGGAAACACAGTGGCTCTGCTTTTCTTCTTCTTGCTTAATGAGAGTAAACTTAATTTGCAGATCTCATTCGTTTCCCAAATGGGGCTCATTAATATTGTAGCCTCCTCTTCCAGGTAGGTGTGATGCTGGGTTGCAGTAGCGTGCAGGTGGCTCGGAGGAGCTGTGGCGATGGGTGGGCAGCAGTGACCAGCGTGGGACGGGGAACAGAGCCTGGAAAGGTCCTTCTGTCCCCAAAATGTGGCACAGCACAGTGCAGAGCAGGATATCCCCATTCACCATGCTGGGACAGTGCTGGGTGGATGGGACTGGGCATTCCAGCACCCCGTTGTCCCTTTGCATGCAGAACCCCAGCTGGGCACAGCCTGAGGAGCTCTGGGGACAAGGGGAACCTCCCTCAAAGCATCCAGGGAGCACCCAGCATTAGGAAGGAGAAAGGTTTGGGTTGCAACAGGCGAAGGTGTATGGCATGGTGATGCTCCTTTTCCACCTCTCCAGAGCCCACATGGTCCATACACTCCCACATGCTGGTTCTGGGGTTTTAATTTGAAGACCCATCCTTTTACTGGAGAAGTTCTCCCCCGGGGAAAGAGCACGCAGGGGCCAGGGAGCTGCAGGTGGGCTGTGTCAGTGCACAGAGCCCCATTCCCCCTCTCACAGAGCTCCTCAGCGTTCATGAGACCCTCCTTCAAGCCCTCTGTGACCCCAGCTCTGATGGGGCTGGATGCCAGAGATCCTCACCCTGCTCCCTCTGCAGGCACCCCCATGAGTCAGGGTGTCTCTGCCAGCCTGCTGCACCGTGGGACAGGCAGCCTGGTACTGCTGGGGCAGGGTCAGGCCACCTTGAGGCTTCGCTTTATCTACCCTGCTGTGTGTTTTCACTTGGTTTCACTGCCGAGCGGCGCAGATGTGTCCCAGGCATCAGCGTCACTTAACCTTGACCTTCTGCACACCGCAATCTCTAATCTTGGCATTTAAGGAAAGCAGAGCATTGGGATACACGGCGTCCTCAGAGCTTCTCTTTTTGTTAGCAGTTGGAGATTAGGCTCTGTCTTCACCAGGACCTCTTTGTGGTGTGATTGTCACGTTGATCTGTTGTCTGCTGGGGCTTGTTTTGGCTTGTGCAGCAAAGATGGTCGAGTCATCTCTGGAGCTGGTGCTGGTCCTGCTTGGAGGACCAGTCTTTTGGACGCCTTCAAGCAACATTTCTGCAATTCCTTGCTTTTTTGGGTGGTGCTGGCTTTGCACAGCAAAGCTGCTTCAGGAGGACAGCCTGGTGGTGTCTTCTTCTAGAGAATGAACAAGTCTGCCTTGCTTTGGTGTAGAGCTTTGGTCTCGGGATGGGGAACTGAGCCCTTCCTCACTGCAGGGTCACCGCTCTGCCCCTTCCCACGTGGGCTGCTCCCACGACGGAGCATGGGAGTCATTCTGTGGTTGGACCTGGTGTGGTCTCAAATATGCATTGCTACGTCACACCAGTCTGGGACTGCCTGGTCCTGCTTGTAGGACAGGCTGAGGGTGATGCCGATGGGAGGTACCCGTAGTGATGGCTTCATGTCGGTAGCAGGGTTTGGAAGCTGGTTTGGCTGTTTCTGCAGTGGTGAGTGCGAGGAGAGGCCAAGTTTGTCAGGACAGCTGCTCTGCCTGAAGGGCAGAAGGCCAGAGAGATGTTGCACCTGAGGTTGGTGGCATCTCCATCTCCTCCTCCAGGACAGATGGTGCAGGTGAACTTGAGTGGTGGGATGCAGTGCCCAGTGCCTGGGATGGCAAGGGGGGAGACAGGGGAAGAGGTGTCCAGGAGGACGGAGCAGACATGGAGTGACCCCTTGTGCAGGGTTTGGTGTCCTCCCTGCACATGGTGTGTCTCCTCAGTGGGCTTGGTGAGGCAGACCACTCAAATGGCACCAAGTCCTGGATGCTCCTGCAAAAATATGTGGTGGCGGGTTGAGAGCAGGGACTCCCTGGGCTGGAATAGGACAAAATGAGCATCAAAGTGCCCATAGGAAATGGTCCTGGCACATTCCTGTGGCCTCGCTGGTAATCGCTTGGATTGAGAGTATGTTGTGATGATGGCAGACACCTGGTCCCAGGCATGGCTCATAGAGACTCTTCCACGTCTGCCACAGTCAGCGTTAGGATTCCATGTCAGACGTGGGGGCCCCGTGGCTGCTTACAGGGGCAGAGCGGGAAGGGACCCTGTTCCTGGGCAGGGTGCCGGGAGCAGGACTGCAGGAAGAGCCATTGGCAATTTAAGAGGCGAGGTGGTGGCCAGGATCTGCTGCCTGGATTTCACATCATTGTCCCCAAAATACCAGCAGCGGGGTCTGCTGTGAGAGGGACCCCGCGGTGCCCCCGGCATCTTGCCGCTCCGCTCTGCCGGAGCCCGGGCTCTGGCCAAGTAGGATGCTGAGGCAGAGGCTGGTTCCCGGCTAATTCCCCAGCGAGGAGCCCGCTCCTGCCCGCGGCTGAGTCACGGACCCGTGAGTAAGAGGCAGAGAAGTCTTTGCCATAGTAACGTCGGCGCTTTGTCACCGCATTAGCGTGATGGGGAACTGCTGCTTCAGACAGAAACGTGCGGTTGCTGAATCGCTGCCGGGGCCGAGGCGCCAAGGCTGGCAGTGCCGGGGCATCACCGCTGCTGCCGGCCGGGACCAGGGCACCGCAGAGCCCAGCCTGCCCTCCCGCCGCCTTCACACAGCCCTTTCTCAACTGCCTCTTTTCCCCCCTCTCTCCTGCCCGGTTTGATAAAAATAGATTTTGAGCAAGCAGCGTTTCCAAGCAAAAGGCAGTTGTATTTGTTTGTTTTATCTGGAAGTTTTTTAAAGGACTGAAAATGGAGGGGAGGGGGGAGGGGGGAGGGAGAGACCAGCTCTTCCCAGCACAGAGATCCAGCAGCAAAGTTAACGTTTCCACCACGGCTTTATCTTTTCATCCATGTAAATAAACGTCCTACACACGTCATTCATGTGGGGTTTGCAGGGAGAGCCGGAGATGATGGGCCTGTTCCTACTGGTAATATTTACTCAAGCAACAAGAGCAGGAAACAATAGCAAAGCCGAGACTTTCCCTTTAGGCCAGCGGGAGGGAGCAGCTCTCTGTGCCCTCGTGGCTGGGACACATTCCCCAGCGAGCAGGGAAGGGGCTGTCCCGGGGCAGGATGGGGTACCAGGTATCTCACCTTTGGGATGCTGTGCCACCCAGAGCGTCCCCACCGGTGACAGCCTCCCCGGCGCGGGAGTCAAAGTCCTTTGGCAGCACGTGCCGTAGGGGACACAAAAGCTGGTTTGCAAAAGTATTGGCTGGGCCATATCTGGGGCATCAGCTTCGTTATCTGCAGATGAGCGTCAGGCTGTGGCCGTGCATGTTTTTGTAGGTGGAGGTGGTTCCCTGGAAATGTGCAGGACGAACACATCACACATGCGTAACGTGGGTCCACCGGGATCTTGCCAGCCTGGCACTGGTCACTTCTGCACGTGTGTCCCTTGTCTGTGTGTCCACACGTCAGTGCCACCCCTTCCTTGGAGGCTCGCTGCCGCCTGGGGCTGGAGCTCCAAGTGGAGCCAGGCTGACTGTTGCAGGACAATCAGGTTTTTGGCCAGGTGGGACCATGCTGCCAGGCTTTCAGCAGGCGAGTCTGGTCCTCAGGACTGATTTTCGGAGGGTTTACCTGGGGGGACTGTGGTGGCGTTACCATCCCTCTCCCTCTTTGAGCAAAGACCAGTGCTGTTCGCTCCCCATCCTTCTGGTCTCTCGTTTTCACCGTCCTCTGCTTCTTCCCCAGGAGAAAGAAAGGAACGCCAAGAGGAAGAAGAAAAAAGGCACCACCGTTCAAAACGAAGAAGCTGCCTTCCCTCCTGCAGCCGAGGACGAGGAGATGGAGGTGTCAGGGACGAGCGGCAACGAGGAGGAGATGGCCGAGGAGGCGGAAGGTGAGGCGGGTTGGGGGCTGTGGTGAGGGGAACGCACTCAGCTCTCCTGGCTTTGTCCCCTTGGTCACAGCAGAGACACCGGGCACGGCCTCTCTGGGGCTGCAAAAATCAGCACTGGCGGGGGAGGGGTGACATCTGTCCCCCCAAGGCCACGCTGAGGTGACGGCACCCCGCAGCATGAGGTGCTGTGGTGGCTTTTTGGATGCCTCTAGATTTCACGCTTGCGAGGAGTGCCCTGGATCGCTGCCCTCCTCCCGTGTCTGTCGGGAGGGATGTTTATTTTGGGAAGGTCATGCGATGCCGGAGCTCTGTTACCAGCAGCCTCCGCCGTGGCTGCCAGCTGCCCACGAGGGTCCCGGGGGGCACGGGGAAGCTTACGGCAGCCTCCGTGGCCCAGAGGCTTCTGGTCCCCCGCATCAAAGCTGCATGTAAAGGAACTTGGAGTGTTCCCAGCAGCTTCTCCTCTCCCCGGAGGAGAGCAAGCTCTTTGGTTTCCAGTTTCCATGAGCGCACGCTCCCCAGAGCACCCAGCTTACCGGGCCCTGGCACGCTTATGTGCTCTGGTAAACCACATTTCTTGGGGTTTTCTGCCAGAGGGGTGTCCCTGTGTGCTTGGCGGGGTTAGAGAGCTGCCACTGCAGGCTCTCAAGGAGCTTAGCATGGGCTCAAGGGGGGATAACCCGCTCAGGTTTGTGTGTGCCCATCCCCGTCCCGTCAGGGCATCGCTGTCAGTGCTGCCCCGGGCAGTGAAGCCCTCGCTGCCAGCGAAGGCAGGGGAAGCCGCGGTCTCCCCCCGGAGAGGCTCGTGTACCTTGTCGGGTCTTTTCCTCCACCTTTCCCTTTTAAGGCAGCATTTTCCTCCCTCCCAGCCATACCAAAGAAAGGAAACAACTTGAAAGTGACAATTTTCAGCTATTTATCGCTTAGAAAGCATGGCAGCGAGTTTGGAGAAAATGCGCATAATTTTCCAACAATAGCCCCATTTGACTTTTGTCAAAGTAATTTAATAACTTTACCGTCACTGCTGGCACCACGCTGGTTCCTGGCCTTAGCACCCAGGCTAATGGGACTCGAAATGGGAAATCTTTTCAAACCATCATTGCAAGTGACTCATTACAAGGCAGATTCCAGGTAAATCTTTGTGTGCGACGTGATATGTGATTCAGAGGCACAAAGTAAAAGGTAGTTATTGCTCTTTGTAAGAGTGCTGGAGAGGAAACAATGTATTTTTGAGATTAGAGAGGGATCTCTTGACATGCTCCTGAGCCTTACGCTCCGAGCCTCGTCTCTTGTTCTGCTGCTGGGGTGGGCTACGGAGCTGAAGAAAGGTGTAAGCAGGAGGGATGAAATGTCATGGGAGCAGAAGTGCCAGGGCAATGTTATGCACGAGATGGCTACTGACTCCGGGGTGACATTTGGGGATGCTCAGGCAATAGCTTGGGGTCAGGAACCCACGTGGCCAGCCAGGGAAAGGGGGGAGGGCTTGGTGCGGAGGTTACGGCGTAGACCACAGATTCAGCATCTGGAGGGAGTGCACTGGAGCCTAGAGCTTGGTTGAGCCTGGGACGAGCCACTGTTGGATGTCTTGGGGTGGCGTTTGGAGTAGCATCGAATGGCAGTCAGGGAGAGTTTGTAAACCTCGTCCCTGAGTGGGAGACAGGACACCTCATTGCTTGATTGTAAGTGAGTAAAGGTTGGAGAAGTCTGAGATTCCTGACAAGTGTGGCACGTGGCCAAGGAAGGATGGATGTGCTCCAATGTACGGCTCTTGGGACACAGTTCCTCTGTGGCACTCATCTTGCTGGTGTTGGGAAGCTCTCTGTGCGGCTATGGAGAGAGAGAAGTCAAGGGGTGCGCAGGAGGAAACCTTCAGGCACAAGCGTGAGAGCTGTGTCTGTCAGGGATGTGTTGAGGTGGGACCATGGAAGTCTTCTGGTGCCCCTGGTCCTGGACAGGTTTGTCTGGTGGAAGCGTGAAGGGAACAATCCTCTCCCCAGCCATAGAAACCATCTTTCAGCAGCACCTTCATCTGAAGCAGTGCCTGGACGCTTGTGCTTCCAGCTCACTTCAGGCCGTTGGTGGCAGATTTGAGAATGATCCTTTCCATGTAATAATTAACCTGTCCCTCAGCGCTGCCAGCACTTTGCTTTCACTGACCCTGACCTCCTTTCTTCTGCCACTGGCGGCTTAAATAACAACAAACACGCGGGGTGTTTTGGGATGGTTCCCAGCTGCCCCGGGGGTGGCAGAGCCAGGGACACGGGCGACGTAAGTCAGCGAGCAGGGTGCCAGCGAGGTGGCCTGGCCCCAGGGTAGCAGAGCTGATCCAGAGCCATGGGTGAGAGAGTGAGGAGGGAGCAGGTCCTGTCCTCCAGATCCAGCCAGCAGCCAGGGTTTTCCCTTAAAATCCACCTTCCCAGTCGCTTGGTCTCCAGGTTTTTGGGCGTGTAGTTTTGCCTTTGGGTGGGGGTTAATAACGGACATCGTGCTGGGCAAACAGGGCCCCCCAGAGCATCCCCTTGCTTAGTAGGCTCTGGATTCGGGGATCCCAGCGCAGCTCTCCCAGCCCCGGGATCATCTCCCCCTTGGAGGAACGAGGGCGTTCTCCTCCCATGGGAGGGGGCGGAGGCAGCGATATGGGAAGCGAGAATCTCGGGCTGATCCTTATTTTTATTTCTTCCCTTTTCTCAGCTGCAGTAAATAACAGCTCCGACACCGAGAGCATTCCCTCGCCGAGGCCTGAAGCCAAAGAAGGAGGCGAAACCGGGGCCAAGGCACCACCCGGGCCGGGAGGCGACTCCGGCACAGAACCGGCAGTCAAGTTGGAAGAGGCTCCAACACCCCCCGACGCTCCCACCGCTCCCCGCGCCAACCCCGCTCCTGCCACCAGCCCTCCGCCAGAGGCAGCTCCCGAGCCCCCCAGCAGCGAGGAGAAGGTACAGGAGGACCTCGTGGTGGACGTGGTGAAAACGGAGGAGCCGGAGGAGAAGGTGAGCGAAGAGCCCTGCAAGAGCGAGGTGAAGAAGGAGGAGAGTGAAGACAGCCAGGAGAAGGACAAGGGGAATGACAAGAAGGCGGAAAGCGGCGTCAGTGGTGGAGGGACAGCGGGGACGGAGGGGACACCCAAGGCTGAGAAGAAGGAGAGTCATAAAGGCAGTAAAGGCCCCGGGGTGAACCCCGACAGTGACTCCAGCGCGACCTGCAGCGCGGACGAGATGGATGAGCAGGATGCTGTGGACAAGAGCAGGTAGGAGTGGGGAGAGAGGTGGGCAAGTGCGTGGCCTGAGGGCCAGGCAAGCATCTCCGTTGCGTGCCACAGTGCCCACGTGTGCTCTCATGACCTCCTTCTTGGGAATGTCACTGCTCAGGCACACCCCCAGCTGAAGGGACATGCACGGCTGTGTCCCCACATGGCCGTGACCCTTTGACCATCGCTTGCAGAGGGTCCATGACACACCGGGCAGTGTGATGTCCCAACATATGGGTGCTACTGGGCAATGGCCATGGGCAGGTTTTGGGTGCAGAGCCACTGCGTCTGCTGGCTGCAGCCCATCTGGGTGATGCAATGGAGCAGGATGTGCCCTTGGGGACAGCAGAGTTGTGCAGAGGTGCAGGCAGGTTTGCCAGCGTCCGGGGTTGGGAGCGGTTTCTGTCAGAGTTGGTGCTGGCAGGAGAGAACTCACTGTGGTTCCCAGTGGTGAGTTGCTCCTCAGCAGAGATGCTGCTTGGCTCTGAAGGGTTAAATTATCTGTCCTGGCCATAAAGAGGGGAGAATGGTGTGAGCTTTCCTGTGGTAACACCACTGGGTCTTCACCTGAGCTGCTGTGGTCCTCAGCCCTTCACCTGGCCAGGGGTACCTCTCACCCTTTGTGGGTGGCTCTTGGGACAGGGAGGGGAAATGCGAGCCTCTTTGGGAGAAAAACATCCTGCTCCCTTCTCCGCTCTTCCCACAGAGCCCTCCCCACCCAAGAGCCTCACAAATGCGACAGGGTTTTCTGTTTTTTAAAGAAAATGCATGAATACATGAATCTTTGTAGGCTGATTTCTCTAATGGCTCCTGCTTCCTGTGTCCACACTGGTTCGTGGGTCAGGGGGGACCTCTGAGTCCACCTTGCCATCGCACATAGGGATGGCAGTCCCTCTGCCTCTCCCCACCTCAGAGCTGGGCTGGGCTGAGAGGCTGGCATCCCACATCCAGCATCCCTCACCCAACACCCCACAGGCCTCCCGTGGGCTTGCAGGGGGCAGTTTGGCAGCGAAACGGGTGCTGCCAGGCCGGGCGGGCTGCACACAGCGCTGCGGACGGGGCTATTTAAAAAAAACAACCGAGCAAAGCGGCGGGACGAGGCGGTGGGGAGCCACCATGCATCTCCACCACCCCTAACGGCCTCCACGCTTTCCCCGTGATGGATGATGGAGCCGGTGGGTGAGTGCTGGTCGCGTGGGAGCATCCTCCACGCTGCTCGGCCGCCCCGGGGGGAGCAGCCTCTCTCGCTGCGGAGCAGCTGGAAGCAGCGCTGAGGATGCCGAGGGGTGGTGCGGATGCTGCTGGCCCCGTCCCTGCGGCGGGGCTGAGGCCTCTTGGCTGCCCTGCTCCTCTCTAGCAGTGGACCGAGTCCAGCACCACCCCTCCCCGCCCTCTCCTCTTCCCAGATGGGAGAAAACCTCCCAGCAAGGGAGAGCGAGGCCAGCGGGGCTGCGCTCCTCGAGTTTAACATTAACCCAACCGAAAACAGGGCGGCAGCGGCTTGTCCCGACTTCCCAGCAGCGAAGGAGCAAGTCGTCTTGGGAACAACTTTTTCATCCCCGTCTCCTTGCTGAGTCAGCGCCTTTCTCGCTTGTGGAACAGTTACCAGCTTACAGGAATGTTAAACATTAAACAGGCGTCCCGCAGCTCCCGGGCCGCTCCTCTTACCCGGTGCGGTGGTGAAGCGCGGGTGATAGCAGAACCTGCTGGCACAGAAGAGCTGCAGCCGATGCCAGTGCCTGGTGCTGCCCGGCCTGGGAGCACCCACGGGGTCAGTCTGCGGCCGGATCGGAGGTTTCGGCCGCGTCGTGCTCCCGGCGGGGGCTCTGTGCCCTTCCCCGCTGTAGCTTTGCTTTGCCTCCCTTGCATTTCCCACCGGCCGAGGGCTGCCGGCTCGCGGGCAGGTACCACGGCCCGGCTGCTGCAGCGTGACTTGCGATGAGCAGGACGAGGCAGCTGAGATGCCGCGTGAGCCGCCCCGTCACCGCATCACCCGATGCTCGCCCCCCCACCCCCCCCACCGCCCG
>JAOXJM010000005.1:27352758-27363958 GCA_026413425.1 Tringa solitaria
CTCTAGTCATCTCCCCCGATCAGGGCCTCAGGCATTGATCCTGGTAGAGATTTTACATTCGAGGGGCATCCCAAAATCTGTTGGTTAAGACAAAGCAAACCCTGTTTAAATTTCATTGATTGGTTTTCAAGCTCTTTGCTGCTGCAGCTGGGAAGGGACCACATTTCATTTAAATCTAGCCCTCCCATGTTTCTTTCCCCATTACCTAGGCAGAAGAAAATGAATGCAAAGGTGTTGCTTTTTAAGGGCAGATTCTGGTTCGTGAAACACCCCAGCTAAGGCAGTCGGATGCACGAGTGCAGTGGGCTGGCTCCAACCCAGCACAGATAACAAGCAAATGAACTCAAACCACCCCGAGAGCTGCATCTCACCGGACATCTGCTCTGATCACATCAGAAGAGGCTGAGACAGGCTGTGCTTTCTCCCGGGCCCTCTGATCTGCCTGTCCCCCTCCACGAAGGCAGCAGGGAGCTATTAGCCTCAAAATACCCATTTTTTTTCCACCTCCCAGCCCCAGACGCGCAGGGGTGGATCCCTCGGGGGACAGGGTGGGAAAGGCTCTGCAAGGCATAGGATTTAACGCTGACGTCTCTTGGAGGGCTTTCCCTCCAGCACCTCAGCTTGCTAGAGACTGGGTCGAATCCTGCTCTTTGTCAGCAGTCTCAGCCCCACAGGCTCTGTGCTGAAGGGCAGATCCAGCCCCCAGCTCACTGGCTTTGTGTCCTACAGGTACTTCCCTCAGCTCTGCCTCAGGAGGGAGCATCACCAAGGGAACACCCACATCCAGACCCCCTCCGGAGTCGCCCATCACCTACCGAGGGTCCATCACACATGTAGGTCCCTTGTCTCTGGCGGATTATTTTTTTCATCCTGGGTGGTGGTGGCTGCAGCTTGCAGCGCGGGACGCGGAGGCCAGGGGTTAGAGTGTGGGGCACAGGGCTGAGCAGCAGGGTCTGTGCGATGCTCCTGTCCCACGGAGCCTTGGCAAACAGCCCCCGCTGGCGTTGGCACGAGCCCTGTCCCATGAGCCGAGCCTGCAGAGACCAGGGCTCGACAAGCAGCGATGCAGAGCCTTACAGCACATCTAAACACACACCACCATCCCCCCCGCCCCTTTGCTTTTCGTAGCTGTCAGGAACAGAAAGCAGCTTTAAATGGCTCTGGGAAAATAATCTTGCCAGTGCAAGAAAGTGGAGCGGAGAGAAGGAGGAGACGGGTGGAAGGGGAGGGGGAGGCTGCGAGGTGCATGCGAGGTAGCGAGGTCTCCTGCCAGGGCTGAGCGTGCTGCGCTGGGGGTCCTGCCCAAAGGCTCTCTTGAGCAGGAAGATACTTTGGCCTTAATCTCCACCATCCATCTTCAGAAGAGCAGCTGGCAAGCGGGCGATAGTTTTTTTGCAGTGTGAGTTATTGCTCATCTGGTAACAGAGCGGAGAGCATTAAAAAAAAAATAAATCTGTTTCCCGTGGGGATTTTATCTGGCCATCATTCAGATATTTAAAGGCACTCACGCACAGATTTTTTTCCCTGCCTTCTTCAAGGAGGGGTGGCCATGTTCCCTTTTTGGCCCTGGGGACCTGAACCCGAATCCTGGCCCAGAGCAAAGGCTTATCTTGCCTGGTGCCCTGTGTCCAACAGCTGCCAGGAGCAGATGCTTGAGGGCTGTAAATAACCCATCAGAGCAAACACATGCTCCATCCCTTCGTATGCCCCAGCAGCAGCCATGGGTAGCAATAGGGTGGGCATGAAGGGTCTAGAGCAGCATGTGCCAGAGGTCAGAAGATGAGCAGAGCTTGCTGAGACGCTATTTTACATCCATCCAGATTGCTTTTTTTGGCTTGGGAATAAGTTACCAAGCTCAGATGTAGGGTATTACCTGCCTCTCCTGCTGGCCCAGCAGCCTGCGTCCCTCTGCTCCCGACGGGGAGAAGGAGCCCCCCATTCCAGCAGCAGCTCCGGGTGCCAGAGCTGATATTTGATCTCGAATTAGTCATCCAGTTCGCAGAAGGCAGATCTTGAATATATGCTCTCTGCTCTGAAGCCATCTGTCATCACTTGCTTTCAAATCCCCTCTGAGCACGTCCGCGGAAGGAAGATGACTTACCTGGGGCTGGGAAAGCCAGCACCGGGTGTGCTGCGAGGGCAAACAGTCAGAGCATTGAAGCGGCGCGATGGTACATCCCAGCAGCTTCGGTGGGGTTTTGGGGACCACCCGTGCTCAGAGGGCTCGGTACAGAGCAGGGGCCTCTCCACGGTGGGGTGGGGAAATAGTCTGCCCTGGCACAACCTGGGCAGCACCAGCAAACTGGCTGGGGCATCGCTTCCCCCAAGGCTTCCCACGAGCATCAGTCCTGGGGAGTGGTGGGGTTAAAGGGGCAGAGTAGGGGGGGGGTCAATCAAGAGCTTCACTCTGACAGCATCACCATCACTGTGCCTTCCCTGTGATGGGGTGGGGGACTGTCACCCCACAGTGGCTGTTCCTGGTCTGCACCGACAAGCTGCAACAGCAGAGGGGTGTTAATCACCAGCGACATCTTCAAGGACGTCCAGCTCTGGGTGTTTCGAAGGGGATTTGGAGAGGGGCAGGTGGCTGTGAGCTGTGTCCACGAGTGCCTCCAGGGAAAGAGAGAGATTTCAGTTCACACCAGTTTGTGTAAGGAGCCTGATCCTGTTTCTGTTGGAGACCTAAATGGCAGCCTTCGCTCCCCGACCTGCTCCAGAGCCGGTCTTGTAGCCGCCTGCCATCTCGCCCGGGCGTGCTGCCAGCCACCAGCTCCCGTGCGCAGGCAGCTCTCTGAAGGTCACGCATGCTGCCAGCAGATGTGACCTGGGTGGACAGGACATCTCCACAACTCCTGTACCAGGCTGAGAAAATAGGCTGCAGGGAAAAGCTAATGCTCAAGGAGTCCCTGCCATCAACGAGGTGGCCCCAGGGGCGGCCCCAGCCCTGTCCCCCCAAACCTGTGGGGTGGAAATGAGCTGAGGAGCTCGCACCAAAACACTCAGGGCCATGGAGCTGCTATTTTGTGTTTTGGAGATCTGCGCTGTCCTCTCTCCCCCTACCTCTTCCCAGCAGCCTCGCACAGATCACGTACCTTTTTACCGCTCCTCGTTATCGTCCTCATCAATAATTAAGCTGCAAGTCCCTGGCTGTTGGCTGCGCCAGGAAGCGGAGGCCGGGCGCGCTCTCCCTCCGCTCAGCCTCCCGCGGGGAACAGCCTGTCCCTGTGCGCGCGCTTGCTTAATTGCTTGTGACACTGTTAAATATGGATCTTGGTGGCTTTCCAAGGGCACCCCGGCAGAAGTGCTGTACAAAGGAACCATTACCAGGATAATCGGAGAAGACAGCCCCAGCAGAGCAGAGAAGGCGAGAGAGGATGCCATGCCCAAAGGACATGTCATCTACGAAGGGAAGAAAGGCCACGTGTTGTCCTACGAGGGTAAGTCGTAATCCTCTGCCTTTTTAGGGCAGGCACCAGGGGGTTGTGCTGCCGTAGCTGGGAGTTGGGAGCTGTTTGAGGAAAGGTTGATGAAGTGCAACGGTCCGGCCTTCCGTTTTTGTTTCTAGCATCATTTCTTTCCCTTCCCACCCCACCTGCCTACAGCCCAGATGGGTTTCCCTTGGTCCCATGTGGTTGTCTTACCTTGGAGGTGACTGGTGGGTAAGGGCGTGATGGGGCCATGGCCACGGACAAGGTCTCTGCTTGTGGTTGGTTTTGGGGAGCAGGGGAGAGGAGGGGATCGGATGGGAAGGCATTGTCTTCATCCCTAGCACCCCTGTGCAGGAGGGGACTGTGCAGAAGCGCTATGAGAACATCAGCAAGCTCTTGGGCCAAGAATGTGTAAGGTGGAGGCAAGCTAGGCAGTTTGGCATAAAAGGTTTATTTGGACATCAGATTCCTATCAGCAATGTCTTAGACACCATAGGGCTTTATCGGCGCGGGGCTGCCCTGCAGAAATCCTCCTGGGGCCAGCAGCACCGTGCCTCGGTGTCTTGTGAGCTTTGCTACAGCATCTGTAGCTATTGGAGGGGGTGAAGCCATTCCCACATCCCTCAAGGAGCCTGTCTGGGGGGGATGCATTGGCCTGTCGCCGGCTGCTATCGCTCAGAAGTGCTGAGGACCCCAGGGGACCTGGCCAGAGCCAAGTCTGGGGTGAGACCTGCCGCTGGCACAGACGGTGTCACTTGTTAACTGGGCTGACCCTGCCCGGCCGGGGATCGGTGCAGACAAGAGTAGGGGAAAGCAAAGCTGGGCAAGCAGCCGGGCTGCTCCCGAGAGGGCTGCGGGGAGACCTGCACGGGAACGCGCTTCCTCGGGAAGTGCCGACGGTGCCTCGCTGCGTTAGCAGTATCAGCGTGTACTCACCAGCTGCTCCTGCCTCCTCTGCGCCTGCTCATCCCATGGCAGCACTGGCCATCAAAGCTGCTCTGCGAGCCCCGGTGGCTCCCATTAGAGATAAGCAGATGTTCCTCTCCAGTGAAGCTGGAAACAACTCCTCCGTGCTTGCTCTTTGACGTGTGCTGGGCTGGTCATCTCTGGCATGGAGCCGTGCTGCTCCTTGCCCACAGCTGGGGTCGGGGAGAGATGAGTTACAGACATTGCAGCCCCGCAGCCCTGTGTCCTCTTGGGTTAAAATACTGGCATGTGCCAGTATTCACCTCTCTCCTCAGCTGTGCCAGTGTTCACCTCTCTTCTCAGTTGAATTTGGAGATGACTAAGGAGCACATCCTGACCTCAGCCGCGCTCACCCACCTCAGTATCTGTCTATGGTTGGCTGCTGTGCTGCCTGAACCCTCTGCATCCCTCCCCAGGACAGAGCATCCCTTTCACCCTGCCTAGCAGCCCAGGCCCTGTCATCACTTCTGCGGGCAGAGGGTGTCCAGGAGAAGTCCCTTTCCTCTGGCCCACAAGTGCAGGCAGCTGTTTTCATCACAGTCTGGTTCAGGTCAGGCCGTGGGTGACAACTCACAAGCTTTGGCTGATGCTACCTCTGTGGGTGCCCTGGGACAACAGGGGCCTTTCAAGACAGGGCTCTGCACCATGTCTCTCACCCATCGCGTGGAAACCAGCTCATCCCATGCCTGCCCATGTTCACTGTCAACTCTAGCCCAGATAAGAAGTGTCACCACGGGAGACTTGTGTCTAGGCGCCCTTTGGGACAGTTGGCAGGTCTCGGACCAGGGAGGACACAGGAAGCATTTCAGGACTTGTTTGTGCAAGAAGCTATTTTAATCTCCCTTGCCTGGGCTTGGAGTCGAACAAGGTTGATCTCAGAAACAGCAGCAACGGGGAAGGAAGGCTCCTGGAAGACTCTGGGGGCTGCCTGTCCCCAGAGCTGGGATGCCACTCCGGGCAGCAAAGGAGACCTGCAGTCCAGACTCTTCCCCATCGGTGTCAGCCCATCTTCCCAGCTGCATCCTGAGCCCATCGCCTCTCGTCCTACCCCCTGTGGAGGTGGATGAGGAATTAATGCCTTCCTCTCCGTGGCAGCCTTTTACATGCTTGGTAGCATTTATCACATCCTGAGTGATCTCGCCTGCTGCCGCAGCCTCGCCAGCCCTGCTGCCTGTCTCCTTTCCCCCGTACAGCCCCGTGAGGCTTCGCAGCCTGGAGCGAAAGAGTTAAAAAAAAAAAAAAATTAAATAAGAAATCTCAAATTGTTGGTGATTATGAATTTTGGCAAGCAGAAAAAAAATTGCAAATTCTTTAGTGTCATGAGGGTGCTTAAAATAAAAGAGCTGTAATGAGACGAGATCCTGTAGCATGTGCGAGCTGAATTGTGCTAGATTGGTTATTCTCACTCTGCATATGATTGCTGATGGCTTCTGCAAGGCAAGGGACGTGGGTTTGGAGTGATTTTCTTTCTGTTTAGTCTCTCTTCTCCCTCACGCCCTCCCCCTATTTCCCGGCGGTACAAAGGGTGCCCGGGACCACGTCCCCTTTTGCAGAAGGGCTGTTGGCAACAGATGTGCCTTGATGACAGGGTGCAGGCACATCGCCCCTCGTCTGCCGCAAGGTGCTTGGCTGATTCTGAACATCACCCCCGGATTTCTCCTGTCAAATGAATCTGACGTGACGGCTCGGGGACAGATCCCCCTCTTGTTTCCCCACACGCAGCCCCAAACCCTTTCTGGATTGAGTGGGTGCTGATTGCAGAAACTGATAGTGGGTGTGAAGTTGTAATAATCCCAGTTTATTAATTACTGGTTTTGCCGAGGAGGAGTTTTGTTCCCGATTGTCCACAATGGAATGAATGTTTTTAACTTCTCCTCCGTTTTCTCTAATTGTATAACCATCTTCTCTGCCCATGAAGAGGAGGATTAGGGCACCGGCAATCCTTGGCAGGAGCGACCAGGCCAGGGGTGATGGGCAGAGGCATTTATCTTTCCAAACCAACATCCCTGCTCGGAGCTCGTTAGATGAACACGAGGCATTCGGCTGGATCAGAAGCTGCCTGCTAAATTCACAGCTCCCCGTGCACGATGGATGCCCGTTGCCCGGGGCGGGCATGATGCTGCCTGGCACAGGCAGGGCTGCGCTGGCAGAGGGGTGAGGGCTGGAGCTCAGGACAGGTCTCCACTGTTGATTTGCAGAAGAATCTGCTCCAGGTTTGATAAAGGAGGTGGTTGTCGGCCCTCTGTCACGCTGGTGCTTCCCCCATCAACCCTGCGTGGGAGTTTTCGCCGTCTCCCCCAGTTCTTGTGCGCGCTCGCCGCTGTTTCAAAGGAATCGTTCTCAGCTTTGCCTCTCCCCGCTTTTCCCTGGTTTTCTCACCCAGGGAGTGTCTCGGCAAATGTTAAGGCTGGCCAAGATCCCAAACAGTAGGTGTCTAGCAAAAATCAAAACAAACCGGGGGGGGGGAATAAAAATCCCCAGACCCACAGGGCCAAGTTCAGTGGAACCGCAGCTGCTCACGCCAGCGCCGCGCTGGCTCCAGGCTGAGCCACTGCCTCCATCTGACCCCCACCGGGAAGGGAGGGAGGGAGGGAGTGGGACACAACAGGGTGGATGCTCCGACCCGAGCGGGAGGCAGAGATCTGGAGTCTGAGGCAGGCAGGGAGGGGAGAAAACACCAGCTGAATTTCTTGGAAGCCAACCTGGTGCGATGTTTCTGGCATTGCTGAGCGGTGGTTGATGCTGGGACGGGATCTGACCTTTCAGCAACGCACACGACCGGCAGTAAACACCCTCCCTTGGCCAGTGCTGACTTTCCGTGCTCCTGATGGTGATTCTCGGTGTTCCCTTCCCCAGGTGCAGTTGCTGCTTCTCAATGTCCCAAAGAAGACAGCAGGAGCTCAGGAGCTTCGCATGAGACCACAGGAACCAAGCGGACCTACGATATGATGGAGGGGAGGATCAGCCGGGGCTTGTCAGCCCGTGATACCTTGTCTGCCAGCATCGAAGGTGGGTCTAAGTGAAACTTTTCACCCATGCTGTGTTAGCAGTGACCCACAGAGACTCCAGCTTGTCTACATGATGCACCTTCCCACGCCCGTATTTTAGCAGTGGTTAGCTGGTACCCTGCAGCACATCCCAACAGGACAGCATCTGAGCAGCATGGGGAGAACAAGGGACACGGAACGGCCCATTTCCCTTTGGTTTCTCTACTGGTAGACCAGTTTCAGGACTACAAAAAAAGGAATCACGTTACTTGATTTCTCTATTAATTTTTTTTTTTAATTTAGAAATTGTTGATCTTCTTCCTTGTTGTCCCAGGAGACCCTGGTAACCCTGTCATGTGTTCACTGTATATAAACTCCTGTGTCACAACCCAGCTTTCCCCCTTGGATCTCTTCTAGGTCTCATGGGTCGAGCGATCCCTCCAGACCGACACAGTCCCCATAATCTGAAGGAGCAGCATCACATGCGAGGCTCAATTACACAAGGTAAAGTCTGTGAGCAGAACATGGCCAGAGGTAGTGTGGGGGAGGATCTCACATGCATGGCCCCGTGTTCTTGTTGTCAGGCTAGCACAGGAGGAAACAAAGGTGGACACATGAAAGTCCAGCTGCAGAGATCTGCAGCCTCAGCTATGTGCTCAGAGAGATTTTGCAGTCTTGTTCAACTTCTACCAACCTACGCTTTCACCAAAAGTCAGGGGTAAAATTCTCAGTGACTCACATGAAGGCAGGTTGAAACGAGTGTGAAATGAGTCCAGAAAGTGGTGGTAGATATGAGGTGGTCCAGCTGCATTAGTGATATAGCTGCTCTGTGGGCTCACTTGGGTACCAGTCACCCTCTGCATCCATTGTCTGCTTGGGGGTTGCAGGAATACCTCGGTCCTACGTGGAGGCCCATGAGGACTACCTCAGAAGAGAAGCCAAACAGCTCAAGAGGGAAAACACTCCACCGAGGGACTTATCTGATGCCTACAAGGTCAGGTCTCACGAGGGCCTTACTCCTCTGAAAATGAAACCAGCCCATGAAGGCCTGGTGGCCACAGTGAAAGAAGCAGGAAGATCAATCCATGAGATTCCCCGTGAGGAGCTGAGGCGAACACCGGACATCTCCCTGACAAGACCTTTGAAGGAAGGTTCCATCACGCAGGTGAGTATGGGGCAAACAGTGAATGAGATCGGTCCTGCTCAGGCTGCTGTCCTTGCACAGACCCTGGGGACCATTCCCAAGGTAAAGGGAGAGCAGAGAGAGCTTCAGGTAGCGAACACATCACTGCACAGAATTGAGGCTCTGCTTGGATAGAGGTTGCCCTTCCCCATCCTTTGATCTTTAAATGTCCCTTCCAAGCCAAACCATTCTATGATCCTTCCCAACAGACAAACACAAAAGCCAGGGAGGAGAGCTTTGACATGTTAAGAAAGCAACGTTCCATCCACATGTGTACACAGAAGGGGACACATTTGGCTCTTGTTCAAGTCCAGAGTCGACTTGGTGGCCTTGGCAGTTGTGACTCTGGGTGCACGTAATCTTGATCTCCTCCCTTTATGGGCGAGTGTCAACACAGCAAGGCCAGTAGTTAGGATGTAACATGGCGTGCTGTCTCCTGTTGGGCTCCAAATATTTGGAGGGTTCCCATGGCACCTCGTAGTCCTACCTCATTTCACAGTGTGTGTAGGAGAGAGGCGTGATGGGCACAGCCAGCCTTCAGCAGTGACTCATCATCATCTTGTTGGAGCACGACGAGACATGCAAGATGGGCACTCCACCCTGCCCCACGCTGTGCTGAGCTATTATCTCTGCTTTGCCGATGGCTGTTGCCATTTCACCAAGTAAACTGGTGTATTGACCCACTGAACGAGGAAGCACAAGTCCCCCTGAAACTTGGTGGAATGCAGTCGCTGCATCCTCTTCTCCTCTACACTCCTTTGATGTCCCCTCTGCCTTCTGTCCCTAGGGTACCCCACTGAAGTACGACAGCGGCTCTTCCTCCTCGAGTACCAAAAAGCACGATGTGCGGTCCATCATCGGCAGTCCCGGCAGGACTTTCCACTCTGTGCATTCACTGGATGTCATCCAAGACCCGAGGAATCTGGAAAGAGCTTATGAAGAGAGCCTGAAAAACAGGCCAAGCCCAGTGACAAACTCGGGTGGCTCCATCGCCAGAGGGGCTCCTGTGATTGTACCCGAGCCGGGCAAGCCCCACCAAAGTGCGCTCGCCTACGAGGACCACCAGGCAGGGCACAGCACGGCGTTCGGCAGCCACTTGCACAGGGGGTCTCCGGTCTCCACACGGGAGTCCACACCGCGGCAGCACGAAGGTACTTCGCAAACCTTTTATTTGATGCTAAGATTTGTAGAAAGCTAAATGGCCAAGGTGGGGTCACCACCTGCCTAAGCTGTTCCTGGCAGGTGGCCGTCAAACCCATTCTCCCCAGCACCCCACACCCACTCTTGCCCATGGCCACAACTGACTCAACGGCACTGGGGTGGCTGGGAATCACCTCCCTTCCTGGGGGTATTCACACAGTTGCTGTGAGGCCACCCCATGGTGTAACCGAAGGGAGATTTGGACTGTGGCTGGTGAAGGTGATGGTGTTTTGAAAGTATCTTCCCTGTCCCGACATTGGCCCAGGACACCCTTGTTTCTACAGGCGGGCAGGAAAGCAGCACTTGGTGCACGGGGCAGGGGGATCTTCATACTTGTCACCAGTCTGGTGTGTGTTTGTTTGCCTGCCTTCCGTGTTTATGCCTCATCCATCACCTGGGCTCCTGTGGGCCTCACCTCTAGGAACATCTAATCCCTTCCAAGCCAGTGGATCTGGGCAGTGTGGGTGGCCTTTGAGACCTGCCACCACCCCGACCCATCTGCCTGTGCCCCCTGGCATCAGTCATCTCCTGCCCCCGGAGCCAGACCTGGGGCTCCCAGGGAGCAGGCATGTGTCTGGGCTGGGCTCAGTGATCTGGTGAGACACGCTCAGATCCAGAGCATGTAAAACCCTCTTGCTTCATGGCACGTTTGTAGACAGGATCCTTTCTCAAGCAAGGACTAAGACACCGTCCCACCGAGCCTGCTGGGCCATTTTGCATCTCCCACCTGCAAATCCTTGTCCTTACCCAAGAGTCTTGTGATTTGGGGGCGTGCAGCACAAGACATCGCAGTTTGCTGAAAACTGAGGCCAGGACGCGCCTCCCCAGCGAGAAGTGGGAAATGGGGCTGTGCGCTGCAGAGCTCCTCCAAAAAGCCTCCCCCATCACTCTCTGCCGGCTGGGCCAGCTCCAGCTCTCCGTGGTCACTGTGTCTCATTGCTGCAGCCTCTGCTGTCTTCCCTGTTAGGTCAGTCGTTTTGGGGGAAGCCTTCAGATGTTGGCAGCTCTTTGAGATTGGCACGTACAGTGAGCACAAGGCAGGGAAGGCAGTGCCTGGGAGGTGAGGAGGGATCCCAAGGGAAAAAATCAACGTTCCTGCAAAATGCCAGTGGGAGGGTGGATTTCTGCATGTCCGGAGCTCACAGGGTTGTGGAGTGCAGAGGATCTGCAGGAGGAGTCCCTACGGATTGGGTCAGAGTTGGAAGGCACATTTCCCTGAGTTGCCTGAGCTCTGTTTCTGCCCCAGCAGTGGGTTTGATTTGTTAGCAGCCGCATGGAGACGAGAAGCTTTGTAAAAGCAGTAGGAGTGGTGCTTCACGTAGACTGTGTTGCAGCCAAGGTTGTTTCAAAGTCGGCGGTGATAGGGCTGGATCCATCTGCGCGTGCCCAAGGGGACTGCTCCTTCCTCTTATGCTCTGCATAAGAGCACAAGTCTT
>JAOXJM010000005.1:27364058-27388600 GCA_026413425.1 Tringa solitaria
TGGACAAGATGATCTTGAAGGTCCCTTCCAACCTAGAAGATTCTGTGATTCCTCCCTGAGCCAGGGCCAGGCAGTGTTTGGTGTGCCGTCTGGTGCAAGGGGTTTGGTCAGGCTGCTCGGGGTGGCTCTGTCAGTCGCTGTCCCCAGCCTACTCTTACGGAGTTGTTGACACTCATCCCAGGTTGGGTGAAAAGTGCCACCGATGCCCAGCTCAGGTTGGGGGCACCAAGAGAAGTCCCTGACGTGATCCAACCTCCCCTCTGTGTGCTGAGAAAGAACTTATGACTCCAGAGGGTGGTGGGTGCTCGGACACTCTGAACTGTTTTGTCACCATTGCCGGGAGTTTCGGGGTCTCTGGCTCTGCCCAGCAGCAGTGACCTCCTCATGCCAAGGCTGCTTGTGTGGGCCAGGATCAACTCAGACCATCCAGCATGGATGCGCTGGGATGAAGGGATGGTTCGGGACAGGCTTCTCCTCCCGGGTGTAACTGGGGCTTGTCCCACCTCGGCCTTGGTGGTGTAACATGGCATGGTGGTGCAGGGAGGAGGGAAAGGTCCCTTGAGTTCAGGGTAGCTGCAAGCATCCCTGGAGGACACGCTTGGCCGCAGGCATCCCTCAGGGACACGGCTTGGCCACGGCACTCAGCCTCTGACTCATTTCCTTCTGCTCACTGCAGGGAGCATCACTGCTGGGAAGCCAGTGTCCCAGGATAGAAAGATCACCCCCACATCAAGAGAGCTCACCAACTCCAAGTCTCCACATGCCCCCGTGGCCGACCACCACCACCCCATCTCCCCGTACGAGCACCTGCTCCGTGGCGTGAGTGGGGTCGACCTGTACCGAGGACACATCCCGCTGGCTTTTGACCCTGCTGCCATCCCGAGGGGAATCCAACTGGAAGCAGGTACCTTCAGCGGGAGCACGGTCTGTTTGGGATTGTTTTTTCCCCTTGTTAGTACTCCAAAAGCCTGAGGTCTGTGGGGAAAGCCACTTCATCTCTGCATCCTTTTCTCTCCCAGCTGCTGCTTACTACCTGCCAAGGCACCTGGCTCCGAGCCCCACGTACCCCCACCTCTACCCCCCGTACCTCATCCGGGGATACCCGGACACGGCCGCCATGGAGAACCGACAGACCATCATCAACGACTACATCACGTCCCAGCAGATGCACCACAACGCCGCAGCCACGGCCATGGCACAGCGGGCGGACATGCTGCGTGGCTTGTCGCCCCGGGAGCCCTCCCTCGCCCTCAACTATGCAGCAGGTCCTCCCGGCACGGCGCCGGCTTGGGGGCTTGGGGGGCATTTTGGGAGGAGGAGGCTGGGTCAGGCCAGCACTGCCAGCTCCAGCGCTGGGGCCAAGGGCCGAGCCAGCAGCACGGCGTCACCCAGCAGTGTAGGAACCTTTGCCGATCAGCGCGGAAGACGGTGGAAGGGAAATTGATGCTTTTTTTTGCCATCTTTAGTTACTTGAGGCTCCTTATGTGCAGCTCTGGTTTTGGGTCATGGGAGCGCTTCCCAGCCTGGCCCTGCTAGCCTTTGGAGATTAAAATACCCTCCCAGAGGGATATCTGGCCTTCTGCAAAAAGCAGAGCGTGCTGGGGAGCGCGTGGGGTGCGGTGCTGCTGCCCCTCCGCAGGCAGAGCAGCGTTGGTCTCCAGCTGATGCTGCCTGCAGCCCCTGCTCTGCAGGGGTAGATCTCAGCATTTTCCCTCCCTGTTATTCCCAGCAGCAGAACACGCTGTGCTTGCCCGCAGAAAGGTCCCCTCTTCTGAAAATCAGCACCTGGGGGCAGTGTGTGTGTGTGTGTGTGCTGGCACCTCCTGTGCTGTGCCAGAGCAACAGGACAGGTTGACCCTCCCCAGCATCGCTCCCCGGTCCAGCGCGGCCAAGCTGCAGCAGCTCGGCATCGTCCTGACAGGGCTCTCACTTCTCTCTCCAGGCATCATCGACCTGTCCCAAGTGCCACACCTGCCTGTCCTCGTGCCCCCTACCCCTGGCACTTCTGCCACCACCATGGACCGCATCACCTACATCCCCGGACCCCCTCAGACCTTCAGCAGCCGGCACAGCAGCTCCCCGCTCTCTCCAGGTAACGCTGCAGGTTCCTTTTTCCATGGGAAAGCAGTTGGGCAGGATGCCCTTAACCAATTTAGGGCCATGAGCACACCAGGGCAGATGGAGGGAGCCCAAATTCATTCTTATTCAGAGACCAGCCCACTGGCTCCCTCAAACCAGTTCCTCTGATCTTGCTTCTTGGGGGCTTCCTTGCTTTTCCCCCTTCTTCCCCAGAGTGGCAGCTGGTAGGCAGCTTTGTGGAAGGAGAGCAGTGCCCTGGAGACGGTGCCAGAAAGTTATTCCATGATTTGCCTGGGATTTTGTCACACTGGTTGCCCCCGTCTGTCCTGCTCCAGGTGACCTTGGATGGAGCCGTTCCTTATCTGCTCTGCAGACACAGCGATGTGAAGAGCAGGCGGTGTTCCCCGGGGGAAATCGCTCTGTCTGCAGCCATTTCACTGCCTTTTGGTTGCATTTCAGGAGGCCCTACGCACATGACCAAACAGTCAGGATCGTCAGTGTCCGAGCGGGAACGGGAACGGGAGCGGGAACGGGAGAGGGAGCGTGAAAAATCCATCCTAGCATCCACCACAGTGGAGCATGCACCCATCTGGAGACCAGGTAGGCTGGGGAGGAACCCATGCTGGGCGGAGGTAGGGTTGGGACTAGAAAATGAAGAGCTTAGGAAGCCCTTCTTTGTATTTTCCCCCAGGTACAGAGCAGTCCAGCAGCCGCTCATCCTCACACTCTCACAGCCACCAGCACTCTCCCGTCTCTCCCCGCACACACGAGACCATCCAGCAGCGCCCCAGCGTGCTCCACAACACGAGCATGAAGATCATCTCTTCAGAGACCCCCACCCCTTCCGTCCTGCGGTACGTCCCACCAGCATGGCGCCTGCTGCTCGCCTGGACCCCTGCAGCAGGGCAACCGTGGTGGTTAATTAATGAGCATCTCATGGGGCATCTCTGAGATAGAGCAAGGGTTGTTTTAGCCTTCATTCTCAGTAGGAGCAGGATTGAGGTTTACGGGGAAGTTGTGATGGGGAGAAGCAGATTTTGATGCCCTTTGCTTTTCCTGGTGGCTTTTACTGCTGCCAAGAGAGAAAGCAGGAGTGTCCCTGTGCCCAAATACAGGAATCACTCCTCTTGCTGAAAGTTGCCTGGTGATGTAGTTACGAAGGTCTCTGGGATCCGTCCTTGGGTTCTATTCTCTCCAGTCAATGCACCCAGGCCACAGCCTGTGGCCAGTTACTGTGGTGGAGGCTCCATCCAAGCCCTCCTCACCTGCTCCAGCACAAGCCAACGCTCAGGAGCCCTTGGAACACCTTCAGCCAGGCAGGGCTGAACACTGGGGCTCTGGGACAGCACTCCCCTTTTTCCACGTGCTTCTCTCATCCTTGCCTTGTCTTCGTTTGCCTTCCAGATCCTCCTCCACCACTACCACATCACCAATCCGCTCCGCCGCCTTCCCCTCGGCCTCCACCCTGCGCTCCTCCATCAGCGCAGCAGATGGCTACGCCCCCCTGATGGACCCGGCCGTCCTGCAGAAAGAGGCCTCGAGGGCACGGGAAGCCAAGGCAGAACGACCCCAGACTGACAACAACGTCTTCACCTCAAAGCTGCCCAGTGGGGCCAACCTCGAACAGTCGCCTTCACCCATTAAACCCATGGAGTCGAGATCTTTATCCGCCTCCGGACCTGGTTCTTCTCATCACTATAGCAGAGGACAGGGGAAAAGCCAACAGCACCATCACCCTCTGGACCAGCAGCACGCAGCCTCAGGCCCCGAGCAGCACAGTAGAGAAAAGAGTCAAAGTAAACCCTTTTCAATGCAGGAACAGGAGCTCCGAGCACTCGGTAAGACCACCACGACAGCGGCCAACTTCATAGATGTGATTATCATGCGCCAAATGTCTTGCGATAAGGGGCAGCGAGAAAGAGGCTCGCTAAGTAACGACTCCACTAGTGATGGTAAGAAATTGAAGGGGAGAGGTGAGAGAGCTGTGGCCTGAAACCCATTTTATTTCATTATTTCCTATTTTTAGTTGCACGTTTTGGCTATTGGCTTCGTCAGCTCCCTGAGTGTGCGTGTCCCTCTGCTTCCCAGTTGTTGTGTTATTCCAGACTTTTTTATTTGTATGTATTTTAAGGATCTTCCCTTCTCCCACCCTCTTTTAGTTTTTTCCATTGCCAAGTCCTGTTTTGCAAACGTCGTTCAGTTCCTGGTATTGCTTTTTACGGACAATAGCAATTTGCTAATTCTGATTTCCCCATCATTAGAAATTCCCAACAAGTCTGAAAGGAATAGTTGTGGGTAATAAATCAAACAAGCAAGCGGAGAACGAGGAGTGTGAGTGGGACAGGGCTGCTGGCCATCAGACATGCGTGTCCCCTCTCACAGTTGTGTCGTTGAGTGTGCAGCATCTCTGGATTCAAGGACTAGGTCATTCTTGCTGGGACCAATCTTCACCCAGAGCATTCATCTAGGCTCCCACCAGCATACAGAAGCAGCATCCCCATGGGGGTTTGGTGGGACCCCTTCTTCAAGTTGAAGCATCTGCCTTGGTCATCAGCACTGGGGGTTGCTGTTGGTTAAGGATCTTTCCAGAGCAGAACACTTCATCTTGGGTGGATCTGAAGCATGGTCCCTTTGGTGCTGGCATGCACAGGGTGATGCAGGATGCTGCATCCCCATCCCTGGTGCAGGGAGGTCCTCTCCTACCCATGCCCTGGGTAGGTGCAAGGTCAGTGTGTCCATCCCTGGGCACCGGGGACCCTCCGGCAGCGCTGTGAGTCGTTTCTAGGAATTGAGCCTTAGGAGGGTAAAGGTCTGTGGAGGCAAAAGTCATGAGTGTTACCAAACATGCTTAGCTGGCAAGAGGCAGCATGTGCCTCCTCCAGGACTCTTCTGTCCTTGGTCTGTGGAAACATAACCTGTCCATGCCTCAGTTTCCCCTCTCTTTTGAGGGATGATGGTGGCCCTTCATTCCAGGTCTGCCTGCTTTGATGCGGCTTGAGTCTATGTAAAGGGCTTAAAAGGCAGAGAGAGGTCAAGAAGCCTTTTTGCCCCTGTGGTGAGCGAGTCTGCTCTCTCTGGAGTCTGCAGGGCCTCGTGCCCAATTTTCAAGTCTGCTGTTGGCCATGCTGGGCTTGGGGCTCTTCTTTGTAAAGCACTTGAGACCTCCTGTGCAGTCACCACCACTCCTGCAGAGCTTTGCTTTCCCTCTGGGCCAGAGCAGGTTTTTTTTATTTTCCTGTGTTTCAGTAGGTGGGGGAAAGAGGAGGAACAAATTGTGAACCCACAGGGGTTGAATTTGGTTCCCGACTCTCGTGCTGTCACCACGAGCTGCTGAGTGACCAGCTCTGCAGGAATGAGACATCATGTCTTTAATGCTGCCATCGCCACAACTGGACATCAGAGATAGCTCCAGGGGTCCCTGCAGTGTGACCTGCCAGGCCTTCCCTCATCTCTTTTCCCCCCTCTGCTGAACGTGTGACTCTGCCTGCAAGCCATGGTTGCCACAGCACTAGGGAAAAGCCAAGCGAGCTCCTGGTTTTAACTCCCTTCTCCCATTTTCCCAGGCTTTCATGGAGGCTACAGCCCTGAGAGGATGGAAGCAGTGAGTCCCGTGAGCTCGCCCAGCATGTCCCATGAGAAAGGGGCCAAGCTGCTGCAGGATGCAGAGAAGGGGCACGGGGAGCATGACCTAAGGCAGAAACAGCAAGGTGAGGGCAGGGGCTGGTGCAGGAGAACCCAAGCTGGCGCAGGGGGACTACGTCAGCCAGCTCTCATTCGCCGTGCCCCGGTGCTGAGCTGGGATGGGCGGTCAAGGAAGGGGACGCAGACACCATCTCACGTCCGTTGTCTTCTTTGTGCCTCCCCCAGGCTCGCTGAAGGCCTCTGCTCCCGAAGCAGCCCACCTGCAGCACCTCCGGCAGCCCGATGGCCCCCAGCCCCAGTGCCAGCCCCTGCAGTCCAGCCAGAACATCAAGGGCATGAACCAGCGGGTGGTCACGCTGGCCCAGCACATCAGTGTAATTAATTTCATTCTCACCTTCCTGCTGGGGCTCCAGGGGGGAGGGAAGAGCTGATACAAAATATGTCTGTGGGGCTGGGAGTGATGCTAGAGACCTCAGCATCTCTGGTTGGGGGCTGGAGGGAGCAGGGAGCATCAAGTGTGTTCAACCCAGGTGTTTGCATCCCCAACAAGCCCACCACGAGAGCTGCTGCAGGCCCAAGGCAGAAGTTGCATCCCCACAGGGTCAAACCAACCTAATTCCCTCCTCCTTGCCCTGTCTTAGCTGAGCTCAGCAAAGCAAGAGGTAGAAACCAAGTGTATTTCTGACTCGGGGATTTTCTTCTTCTAGGAGGTCATCACACAGGACTACACACGCCATCACCCGCAGCAGCTCAACTCCCACATCCAGACCCCGGTGTACTCCTTCCCCGGGGCCGCGTGCCCCGTGCTGGACCTGCGCCGCACCCCCAGCGAGGCCTATCTGCAGCAGCAGGAACACGCGGCGGCCTCCAGGATCTCCCCTCAGAATGAAGGCGGCAAAAGGTGAGGTCAGAGTGTCCAACCAAAGCTGGTGCAGATGGGCTTCTACCCACCCGCTGTGTCGGTCCTAGCTCAGACAGACCAGGGCTACCCAGGGTGAGGAGCCCTTGGCTACCTGGCACCTCAGTAAGGCGGTGCATGGGACATTTGGCATTGCTGAATTTATGCTCCCCACCTCGGGGCTCAGATGGATCTTGCTCGCTTACATGGCCCAGAGTGTAAAATTTCCTTCTGATCTGGGCATTAGGGGAGAGAGCCCAGCCCTGGCCACCCAGAAATGAAAAAAAAAAAGCAACCACAGAAAGAACAAAGATGTAAATTCCCAGAACTTGCCGTGAGGAATTCCTCACAGACTCAAACCTGGCTGTCTCCCAGGCACTGGCCATGGGCAAGCATCAGGGGGCTGTGTCCATCCTCTCCAGGCTGCCCCAACTTCCCATTGCCCGCAGCCAGCGAGCCCCTGCTTGGCCCCAGAGGAGGTGGACGGGAGGTGGTGGGTGCTGCCCTCCCCTGTGTTCATAAATACGATGGAGACTCAAAAGCCGTGTCCCCAAAGGGTTAATGTCCCAGCCCTCTGCAGGGGTTGTGTCCCTGCCAGCCAGGGAGGCTTGGGCTGAGCCATGGAGTCCCAGGGCTGGTCCCTCCATCCCTGCTGGGCAGCTGTGTTTGGGGTGGCTGCTGCCTGGAAATCTGGCCCACGGCTCGGCTGGGTCCTGCTCCTCACGCCTGCGGTGCAGAGAAATGCCCAGGCTGCGCTCTTCCCCCGGCTTGAGTTAAAAGGCGCCGTAAGCCCCCGGGGGGTGTGTGGAAAGGTTGGCTTTTTTCCCTGCTGTAGGAAAGCTATTTTAGTCCTTCTCCCCCCTGACCCCTGGGGCTGCTGCGCAGAGACAGAGGATGTCGGGATAAACCGATTGCATCCCCCCATGGCTCTCCGCAGGTCCCCGGAGCAGAGCAAAGCTTCGGCCGGGAGCGGGTCGGACAACTGTATCGAGCCGGTGTCTCCACCAGACGGCGTGGGAGAATCGGAGCACGCCAAGAGCGCCACGTACCCGATCCTGTACCGAGAGGGCGAGCAGATAGACCAGAGGTAATGCCGAGGGAAGGGCGAGCAGATAGACCAGAGGTAATGCCAAGGGAAGGGACGGTAGAGACACCGTGGGGATGTCCCCAGGCTCGCCCTGGCCCAGGCTGCTTTTCTTGCAGCCAAAAGCAGTGTCACATCCCAGGTTGCTGTCTGGTCATAGCGTACATTTACAGTAGGGATAGGGAGAAGGGTTGGAGAATCCCCAGTATCTCAGGAGCCCCCGGGCTGATTCTGAGAAGTTACGCTAAGAGAAGAGTCTCTCTAGGTAGGACTTTGTGAACTGAACATTGCAGAGGTTTCTGATGGCCTCCTACTTTGCAGGATGGGGTCCAAGTCCCCAGGAAACAACACTCAGCCTCCAGCTTTCTTCAGCAAGCTGACTGAGAGCAACTCTGCCATGGTGAAGTCCAAGAAACAGGAGATCATCAAGAAGCTCAGCACGACCAACAAAAATGAGACGGAGTACAGTAAGGACATGTGGGGATGTAAATGCGGGGAACCGGGGGGGAAAAAGCCTTGAGGACATATGAAGCAAAGGAGATTTGGGAACAGGTGCTGCTGTTCTAAGGGCTGGGAGCTCCCAGCCAGCTCTTTCTGCATCATGCCATGCTTTGTTGGGAAGTGTGAGGTCCAGACGCTTCCTGGGATGAGCTGTGCTGGTGCCAACACTGGCTGTGTGCATCTGGGGAGGCCATGGGAGTCTACCCAGCCCCACATCTCCTTGCTCTGGGGCTGTCAATCACACCCGTGCTGGATAACCTCAATAGGAAGGAAATAATGAGCTGAGCATGGAGGAGACTTAAGAGCAATTGATATTTTAATGAATGGCTAGCCAAGCTGAATCCTTCCTCCTTGAGATGCGTCTCCCCCCAACATTACTTTAAGCCCTACATCAATATTGGTATAGCTCTGTAAAACTAACCAGGCTGGCTTATATTAGAAATTCAGCCCGTTCATTCATTAACCGCTAATAGAGTAGATAGGATCATAATTTAATTTAGCCCAGCATTATACAGTCAATACTAATTCAATTTGAATCCATCTTACAACAGCTGCATCGGATAAGAGGGACCGAGCTGTCTCGTCTCCTGGATGATATTACCATGAGCCAACAGTATTGTTATGCCCCTTTGGGGACATGTGGCTGAACCCCGTGACCTTCCACACTTTTCCTTATCAAGGGAAAATATATAGAAATAGGAAACGCCTCTTATTTGATGAGAATTTCTGTTATTCTAAGGAAAGCGATATCCAAGCCAAACAGCTCAGCTAAGAGGGAAAATATTGATTTAACATTTCTTCTCCTCCTCCTCACCCTCCCCTCTGCCCAGACCCGCTCCCTGGATGTGGGGATTTGAGCCTTTGGAAATCCCATAGGCAGGAGAGAGCGTTTGACTTGATGGAGCTTGTAATCCGAAGGGCTGGAGGGAGGGAGGTCAGCACTGAGCAGAAGACATCGCCCTAACTCTCTGGGCTCTGCTTCTCTGCCCTTTCCCAGCTGGCAAGGGAAAAGGGAGGGAATGCCCGCTGTGGGTCTCCCAAAGACAATTAGTGCCGGTCCCAGCCAGCACCCAGAGACCCACCCCGGTGCCTGGGGGAGGTGGGCTGCCGTCAGCCTGCGTGCCATGACAAGGACACCGGCGTCTTGTCGTGGCTGGCACGGCAGGTCCCTCCCTACCATCAGCCTGCACACGCTGCTCTCTGTACTGAAGAGCTTCTTTGTTTTTCTCCAGATGTTGGGCAGCCTGGGACAGAGATTTTCAATATGCCGGCGATTACCGGAGCAGGTAACTCTCCCATACACCTGTACCATACCTTATTCCCTACTGGGCTCACAGCCACGGGGAGCAGGAGACTCGGTAGATTTAAGCATCACCTTTTTCCCTTTTGCCATGAGATTGAGTTGCTGGGAAGCTGAAGCCTCAGGACACACCATAACTCCCCACTGTTGAGTTGGAGTCAGCGCAGTGTAACTCCTCAGAAAGCCTGGCAGAGTTTGAGGAGCCGTTAAAAGTCAAGCAAGGGGTGGCCATCTGATGCCAACTGAGGGTTGAACTATAGAAAGGTGGACCTCACACTCAGGAGAGAGCACCCTGCTCTTGATGGGACCTTGTGGTCACCTGTGGATGGGTAGGAGGGCAGTAGTGAAAAGGAAGGTGAGGGTGGGAAGCAGGCTCTGTGCCACCACGAGCTGGGCAGGCTGCAGGAGCTGGTTGCGGAAGCAAACTGGGATGAGAGCAGCGCCCCATAACCTTGAACTGTGAGTGTTGGGCAAACTGGCGGTGGCTGAGGAGAGGAGATGTTATCTGGGAGATGGAGGTGTGCTTGGGCACAGGGGTGCTGGCAGCGTGCTCAGTCCTCCAGGTGCTTAAAGTATGGGCTGGCTCTGGTTTCTCAGGAGCTGGGAGGAAACATTTGTCTGGTGGCCAGGTCTGGCCATGGCCGTGCAGCCAGTGCCATACAGAAGGTCTTTGTGGGCAGGACCGCTTGGACCTCTGTGCTGTGCAGAGGGGGAGAAGCTCCACATGAGTGTAGGGTTTTAGGCTGATCGCCCAGTTCTGGAGAAGCAGTTTTGGTGGTGGTATCTGAGTGATGCTGCAGGGAGCTGTGGTGGTCTTCAGCAAGTCTCCAGCTCTAACTAGCATTAACTTGCTGGCCTGCTTAACTGGGGGTTCGCTGGCTAACACCTGGGGCACCCATGGAGATGTCACGCTGAGCCTGAGGACCACCATGCAGCAGCAGTTTAGGAGCTTCCTCATTGGTACTGCATCCTTCCCAGCTCTGCTGGGCCCACAGCTTTCAGCCCAGCTGGGAAAGGAAGAGAGGGAACAGCTTAAGGAAGGGATTTTGGCAAGGAGGGGCGGAAAGCAGGCCCATGGAGTTGGGTGGTCAGCATGGGCTTCCCTGACACAGGACAGAGACCAGCCCAAGGGAGAAAGACTGTGTGAAGGCTGTCGAAATGTGGCCACCTGCTGCAGCAATGTCCAGGTGGGCTTGCAAATGAAAGAAACGGATCCCCATTGAGGAATATTAATCAATACTTAATGGATTAAGTACTAATGCTCTCCGACAGCAGGAAGGCCTTCAGGTTGTTAGTTTTAAGTAGGAGGAACAGCAGCTTTTCCCACAACCGAGGGAAGGAGGTGCTGTGGGCCAGGACTTTGTGTGGCAGGAGGGCCAGGCACAGCCATCAGTGGTGTACGACCGCTCGCCAGTGCCAACGTGTTTGGGAGAAGGAGCTGCCTCACGTCAGCAGCTGGGACAAGAGGGAGCAGACAGCCAGGACCTGAGGGTCCGTGGCAGACAAAATTTGGGGGGGTGGGAGGAGACCCAACCTCTTGAGAGCATCCCCCGGTGAAAGCCACTCCTGCTGTGCTGGAGGGAGGCATAAAGGCAGAGCGTAGGGAGGTGACGGCCGCCATCTGGCCAGAGGGGACCAGGAGAGACCCTGCCAGCTTACAGGCAGACAGGGGAACCTGGGATCCATCCCTTTCCGAGCAGAGGAACATCAATCCCAGCTCAAACACCCCCAGGATGGGGCGAGCTGGTTGGGGGGCTGCCAGTGGGGCTATCCCTCACCGGCCTGCTCTTTTTGTGTCTGTATTTTGCCCTTGCTTGTTCCCTGTAACCGCCACATCGGGAATGACGGTGGCGTGGCTGAGCCTAGTGCCCTCTGGTCCCTGTGCGGTGCTGCTCCATAACTGCATGGCTTGAGACTCACTCCCACGCGGACACACCACCTCTCTGCATCCCGTCCCGCAGCCGGGGCTCAGCCCGGGAGGGGGCCATGGTCCACAGCCGGCACCCGGTCCCAGGGGGAGGAAGGGAGCGGGCTGGGGCAATGGGCAGGGGGCTTGCAAAGAGCACCAGGAGGGACAAAAGGACTCTCCCCTCTCCCCAGCGTAGCCCGACCCCTCGCAGGCAGCTCCACAGGCTGCGTGCCCTCGGCCCGGGGCTGCCTGCCGTTGCCATCTCTCATGCCAGGGCCGAATCCGGGCACCTCTTTCCAATCAAGTGTTTTTGTGGGGTGGCCCCTCTTCCTTCCCTGACTTCTCCCCCGTGGGAAACTGCCCCAGCTTCCAAATCCCTGTCACGCCGACTTTTGATCTGTGTGTGCATCCGTATGGACCCCACATCCAGGTGACTCTCCTCCTGCCCCCATGCCAAGTCTGGCTGGGTTGGGAGCACAGCCCTCCCCTTCTTCCAGTCACTCCCTGGGGCTGGGTGACAAGCCCTTATCCCCTGCCATCCTCCAAGCCCCTGTCCCCGGGATCCCTGCCTGCCTGCAGCACTCCAGAAGCCCAAATCCCAGAGTAAGTCCCATCCCGTCCCTCCGCCAGCCCCTGCCGAGCCCTGGGGCGGGATGGAGCGGGGAGGAGGAGGAGGATGGGTGCATTGCAGCGCTTTAAAGAACAAGATGACAAAGTTTGTTGCTTTGCGGGAATGTGCTGACTGTTTGTTTCTTCCCTTCTCCCTTGTCTCCTTTCTCCCCTTTCCCCGTCCCCCCCATCTTTCTTCTCATTTGGCTCCCCCCCATCTCCCGTCCCCTCTCTCCTCCCCCTCCCGTATCTCCCAGGGCTAATCAGTTGTAGGAGCCAGTCGGTCCAAGAGAATTCCAGTACCAACATGGGGTTGGAGGCAATAATTAGGAAAGCCCTAATGGGTAAATATGACGAGCAGTGGGAAGAGCGCTCACCTCTCAGTGCCAATGCTTTTAACTCTCTGAATGCCAGTGCAAGCCTGCCCGCTGCTATGCCCATAACTCCTGCTGATGGACGAAACGAGGACGTGCGCTCCTTGCCAGGTCTGCAGCCCTCTCCACCTTCGCTCTCTCTGTGTTATTAATTCTCAGCCTTTTTGTTTCCCCTTTTGTGGGCGGATTTATTCCCCCTCCCCCCATTTTTGTTCATTTTGGTTTTCTTTTCTCCCCTCCCTCCCCCGGCTTCGAGCTTTGTGAATCCGCTGATTAATCCTGGTCTTGTTTGATGTTAATTTAATAGTCTCAGAAGGTGCTGTTGCTTTCTCTAAACCACTGACTGTGCTCCTTTCCCCATTTGTTGGTTTTTAATAGCTCCTTTTCTTCTTTTTTTTTTTTATTTTTTTTCACAATGGAAAGGTTTATGGGGGAGGAAAAAGCTCACACCCAAAAGACCGAAGCCATAACCTTGAATAGCCACCCCAAACTGTCCCTAAACCCCCGGGTGGGATCGCTGCTCCCGGAATAAGGGAAGGAGCTGAGAAGGGCTGGCATCGGGGGGACACGGGGCAGGGTGGCCAGGTTTGGGGGGTGTTGGGGCAGGCTCCAGCCTGGGACAGGGGGTTGGATGAGACCTGGGGGTGCCTGGGGCAAGAGGGAGAGCTTAAGGGAGCTAAAAGTGATAGATGGGGGGTGACTTTAGAGAGCAGGGCTGGGGGTGAGTTGCCCCATGGGCCCCAACGGAGCATGCGAAGCCGGCTGGGTGCCATGATGGCGTCTGCCTGGCTTCAGAGGAGAATTGAGCAGAACCAGGAGGGTTGTTCTGCTGATCTCCAGTTAAGGAAAGTGAGGAAGGGGACCAGGGATGGATGGGGGAGAGTATTTGTCCCCTCCACGCCTGCAAAGGGCAGATTGCCTCTTGCCAGTGCCCTGCACAGAGCACAGCCAGTGCTGCGGGTCACCCTTGGCAGTGTGGGCACAGAGCCCTCAAAGCTGAGGAGCAGGGTCCTGGGGGCACACAGGTGCCTTCTTCCAGGTCAGCTGGGACCAGGCGCTCTTCAGCTTTTTGCAGAAAAGCTTTCCTGGCTCCTGCATGAAACCAGCAGCTTCTTCCAGCCACAGTTCCCCATGCCCAGCAGAGGCTGCCTGGGCAGGGTGGGTGGGATGCAGAGCCCATCCATCCCTCCCACTTTGGGAGCTTCCCCCAGGTTTAGGTGGGCAAACCTCCCCGACAGAGACCCTTTTGGCTTTAAACCTTTTTAAACTGGCCAAACATCGCCCCAGAGATTTTGCTGGACGAAGAGATTAAAGACCACCCTTGGCCATGCAGACGGGAATGGGGAATATGCTCGGGGCTCCAGCACCCACGTAGCTCCCAGGGGGGGTCCCTGCCAACCAGCAGCCCATGGAGCTCCTGTGCCAGGACCCGTGTTTGTGGGCTGAGCCACGAGCCGGCTCAGGAGTGGACCCCGTGGAGAAACAGCCTGGTCAAAGCTGCGGGGCTGCTCTTTCCCCTGGATCCTCTCCAGGGGACGGTTGGTAGCATCAACCCACAAAGCGGAGAAGAGGCACAGGAGGGGACAGAAACCTCCTCCAGCTGCTGCAGCCGCTCGCCCGCCTCGCTGCAGAGGGCTTGCCCCATCGCCCTTCCCCGCCGTGGTGCCGGTGGCCCCCTGGCATCAGCTTTTCTCCTGCCACGAGCCGTTTTTGCAAGCTCTTAAAAAGGGAAGCGCTGGGCACCCGCAAACCCCCGTCCCCCCCCGTCCCCGACCCCCCCAAGAGCCCCCGTGGCGACGAGCCGGGTGACGAGCGGGCGCTTCTCTTCGCAGGAGGAGGAGGAGGGAAGCCAAAGATCGCTGCCAGACCCAACAGCCGCAAGGCCAAGTCCCCAGCGCCGGGTCTGTCCTCGGGCGAGCGGCCGCCCTCCGTCTCCTCGGTGCACTCGGAGGGGGACTGCAACCGGAGGACGCCCCTCACCAACCGCGTCTGGGAGGACAGGCCCTCGTCCGCAGGTAGGGCTCGGGGTGGGGTGACGTGTCCCCAAAGGGGACGTGTCCCCAGAGCGGCCGCGGGGAAGGGGGACGGCCACTTCCATCAGCGTTGACTCTCTGCTTCCTCCTCCCCGCGCAGGTTCGACGCCGTTCCCCTACAACCCGCTCACCATGCGGCTCCCCAGCGGGGTGGTGACGGCAGCCCCCGCCGCCCCCCTGCCGCAGGGGACCCCCGGCAGCCAGCACCACGCCTGGGACGAGGAGCCCAAGCCCCTGCTCTGCTCCCAGTACGAAACCCTTTCGGACAGTGAATGAAGCGAGCCAGGGGCAGGGAGATGGCGACCAAACCCGGGGTGCGGGGAGCGAGCGGGACGCCCGGGGCGAGCGCCCACCGCCCCGGCCCCGCCGGCTCTCAGGAGCAAAGAAGCAGGAGCAGAGCTATTTTATTTTTTTTCCTTTTATTTTTTTTTTTCCCCCCTTCCCCTCCCAACCAGCCGATTTGAGGGGATAGGGGTTTTTTTATTATTATTATTTTTGTTTGGTTGGTTTTTTTTCTTTCTCAACATCTGGAAATTTCTGCATCCTCTTCGGTCTGGGAAAAAAAAAAAAAAAAAGCCTTAACAAGACAAAACCCAAGGAACCCATCTCTTCGATCCTGGCAGCCTCGCTGGGCGGTGACCCCCGCGCTCGAGAGGGACTGAGAGCGGCTGCGTGCCCCAAGCGTGCACGTCCCTGGGACGCTGTGTCGGCGCGCTCCCGCGGAGCCCGGTCGGGGGCTGTGGGATGCTCCCCCCCATCCCCGGCCATGGGGCAGCGCCGCAGAAATGCAAAACCTTGAGCAGGTTAAAGAAAAGAAAACAAACAAACAAAACAAAACAAAACAAAAAACAGTTTAAGAAGTGAAATAGGATGGAACCGCCCCGGTTTGGTTCTCCCCCAGATGACCTGAGGGCTGGTAGCCCTTCGTACCCACGAGCAAGACGTATGGGCCCCGGAGCGGTCTTGACACGCTTCTAACGTGGCTGGGAGGAGCGGGCAGGGGAAGGGGGTGAAGAGCTATTTCTTAAAAAAAAAAAAAAAGAAAAAATCCTGGTCCCTTCGGTGGAGGCGATCCCGGGTGTAAATCGGAGCGGGCAGGGATGTCCCCGGGCTGGCTCGCACGCTGCCCACGGGGGGGGCTCGGTTGCTTTAAGTGCATTGTTTTCTGAATGGTGAGAAAAGGCAATTGTAAATTGTATTGGTCTACAGGGTATATTTTTGATACCTTCGGTGATTTATGTCAATATTTTACGCAAGGAAGGACTTAAACAAAACACAGTATTACATGCTGTAAAAGAGGTTCTGTTCTTACGTGCAGGCTTTGATGCGTTTGTCCATTGTATGGAAAGGTTTAAAAGGAAAATGAGAAGGGAACAGCGATCCATCAAAGTTATCTGTAAGTCAGGAGAATGTATGAACTTAGTTTAAAAAAAAAACAAGCAAACAAAAATCTTGCCATGGTTGCAGGGCCCCCCGTTACACACACCTTTGCTGACTCAGCAGAAGTCGTTTGCCGCTTGTAGACGACGATTCTCCGGAGCCCTCCGAGCTGGCCGGGTGCAGGGGCAGAGCAGGCAGGAGGCCAGCGTGGCAGGGAGTTCACAGGAAACTTTAAAAAAAAAAAAAAAAAGGACAAAAAAGGAAAAAAAAAAGTTTTTATTGTATTTTTGTGATACACACGAATGCTCTACTTTACATTATTTTTTTCATTCCATGATGTTGGCTCATATCTGCAGTTACGTGGTTAAAGAACAAAATATTAGAACTTTTTTTCATTCACTTCTGCTTTCTCGCTCTGGGGGGGGAAAAAAAAATGGCAAAAAAACAAAAATATGTATTAAATGCTTTGCATTCTATACGCTAGAGGAACCCAGAGCACGGCACAGACTGTCTGCCTCCCCGGCTGCCGGGCGGGCAGCCCTCGCATCCGACGCGCGGGCCCAGCGGCGAGGCCGGCGCTGTCACCTTCCCCACGGATCTTTCTTTTCCCCCTGCAACGTTCCCAGGTTGATTCTGATTTCAAAGCAAGAGAATGATGGTGTTTGTTGTTTGTTTGGGGTTTGGGTTTTTTTTTTTTGGTTTTGTTTTTTTTTTGGTTTTTTTTTTTTTACAATGTACAGGTTTTTAATGTTCATCAATGTTTGTGTCTTTTCTGTTGTGCTTTTTTTTTTTTTTTAAAGAAAAAAAAAATCTGAGACAATGCACAAGCGATGTGGAAGTCTTTCCGTTCCCAGGTTATTGCTGCTGGTGTCTCCGTGGCTCTGAGATGTAAAAACTTAGCAGAGCTGATGTCTGGGCATAACGCTATTAAAGTGTTGCAGATTTTGTTGGGGAAAAAAAAATAATACCCAAATCCAACCCATCTTCAAAGCCGCCTCCGCCACCTTTTTGGAAAAAAATAGCAAAAAAGGAAAAAAAAAAAAAAAAACGAAACAAAAAACAAACCACAACAAATAAAGTTCCCACTTGGCACAGTAGCAATACTGTGTGCTGCTTTGGTGTCTCCAGGAGTCCAGGAAGGTTCTGGTGGAAGGTGGCTGCAGCGCTCGCGGTCCCACTGACCGGCATCGCAGACCCCAGCGTGGGTCGAGACGTGGAGAGAGGAGCCAGAGATGCTCCTGCCCGTGGGGGCAGCCGCTCTCGCTCTCTCTGGTGGTACCCGCAGCCCCACAACGTGCCAGGGATGGAGATGCTGGGGCAGCGTTTGGGTTCCTCACCACGTGGGCATCCCCTGCCGACCCATGGCTGGGAGTCAGGATGTCGGGAAGGGCCACGAACTCCGGCCAGGAGCTGCAGAGCCACCTTCTCACCGCCCCAGGCCTGTGTTGTCCTCCCCATTACTCCCAGGTGGCATTCATCCACGCCGTAACCAGCACCTGAAGCCATGGGCTGGAGGGTGAAGAGCCTGTCCCACCCGTCGGTGCTAACCCCATAGCCGTGTTTTTCACGTGTGTGGGGCGAGGGGTCGGAGCTGGTGGATCTGGCCAGGAGCCCCGAAGCACAGCTGATGCCCGGGGCTGTGCTACAAGGGTGTCGCTGTGTTAAAGGTCTTCAGGTGTTTGTCAGGTTGTTCTGGTCCTTGGAGTTTGTGGTTCAGTGCTTGTGGTGGATGGATGGTCAGGCAGATGTTTTCCAGCATCTTCTGGGCAGGGCAGTGTTTGCAGGATGGGATGGTGGTGTGGAGCTGGTAGTACAGGGAGGTGCTGGTGAGACGATGCCACCCTGCTCGGAGGGATCCCTTGGGATTGTCTCTGGGGCAGGACACGTTGCTGACATTCCCATCTCTATGCAAGAGCTCGAGCCCCAGCCGTGCCATGTGTCCCCATCCCAGCAGGACAGCCTGCCCTGGGCTGGGAGCCGTGGGAGGAGAGCAGCCCGGGTGTGCTGGGACAGGGACACACGTGGGTTTTGCTCCTGCAGGATCCTGCCCCTGGGGAAGCCCCCTGCAGTGAGCTCAGCCCCACAGCTGGCCATGGCACAGCTCTTTTTTGGCTTTTTCTGTCTCACTGCATCTCCATCCATGGTCTCCCTGTGCACAGACTCCCCCCTGCAGCCACCTGTCCCCCAGCATGTCCCCACATGAGTGGGGACAGGTCCTGAGGGGACACGGGGGGATCATATGGATCAGTGGCAGTTCCTCTCGGAGAGCTTTGCACCACCCTTGCTGGGGTGCCGGAGCAGGGAGCATCCTCCCGCTGCAGGTTAATTAATTAGGGTCAAATCAAGGCGTTGGCATGGTGCTGGGTGGGAAATGTGGGGATGCGCCCAGCCCTGGGACAGCCCCCCGTTTCCCTGCTCATACATGGGCAGGGGAGTGTGTGCTTTTGGGCAAGGGGGGGTCTGCTGCCCCTGCAGGTCATGGTGCTCTCCCTGTCCTGCCCCACTCTGGCCCTTGTTCTCCCCCTGCCCACCCCCGGCTGGGGACCAAGGCATCCCCAAACACCCCAAAACCTCACAGCGGGGTCCAGCCAGCACCTCCTTGTGCTGCCAGGAGAAAGTCGTGTTACACTATTAAAAAAAAAAAAAAAAAAAAAAAAACTAACAACCTAGGTTTAAAGTTAACATTCGCCACCTTTGTAACTTGTACAAACAGGCAAACAAACTATTGGACAATTTATGGCTTGAACTGTACCGGGGGGAAATACCTATCTTTTTTGTACATCGGGACTGTGCATAGCTGTTTTGAAGTGGGTTGTACGACAGCCTGTACAGAGACACCTCCAGGTGTAAATATTCCCCCAGCTTGCTCTAGAGGGGTGGGGGGGCGTCTACTAAAGGTAAAGGGGCTTGTTCACTGTTATTTTGCTCGGCGTGCCCACCGGCAAGCGGTGTAGGTAGCAGTGTCCGAACACTGCCTTACTGGTTAAATAATAATAATAAAACAAAACAAAAAAAAAAGCAAACAAACCAACCCAAAAAAAAAAAAAAAAAAAAAAATAAAAGCTTATTTAGCAGCAAAATGCAACGCTCTCCTGGCTGTTTGTGTGCGTGAGCCCAGGCAGGGCGAGCTGCTCGTGGGGCAGCCAAATCGGGAGCCAGACAGCCCCTGGCAAAGGGGGGTACAGGGTGGGTTGGGGACCCCCACGCTGGCGGGGCAGTGATGGGGGTGCCCGCAGTGAAAATGGGCTGGGGGGGAGGGGGGGGAAGGGTCAGTGGCAGCAGTGCCCGTGGGTGCTGCACTGCACACCCTGAGGACACAGTGGCTGCCCCGAGGTGTGTGACTCACATCAGGGGTGGCTGATACAGCCCCCGGTGTCACTGCTGGGCTGGTGGGATCTGCGTGCCCACCAGCTGCACCGTGACCCTCCTCTGGTACCGCTGGTGATGGGGACGGGGCCACTGGAAGGACCTTGGCAAGGGGTGAGTTTGCTGCCTGAAGCACGACGGGACGTCGCACTCCAAAGCTTTGACCAAGTCACAGTCTCCCTCCTTGCCTCAGTTTCCCCATCTGTAGGCAGGGTTCACACCCCCGTGCTGCTTTTTAACCAACTGATGGCCAACGGCTACTTAAGCACATCATTGTTCTAATTGATTGTGGTCACCGAGGGATGCTGGTGCCACCCAAGGACAGTTGTGGGACAATGCATGCACCCCTTAGCTAAATGCCCCCAGATGAGACACCTGCATCTCTGCCAGCACCGAGCAGGGCTGATGCTGGAGGACACCTTGGCTTTGTCTCTCTTTGAGCAGCAGCCAAGGAAAACATTGTTCAACTGTGATTGAATTTAAAAATTCCATTTATAAAAATTAACTTAAAAATAGATATTCTGGTGATGGATAATCCCTCACAAGCTTTGTAGGGAATTATTGAGGAGGCTAATTAGTAGCTACCTAATTAACAATTGAAACAAGCCCCGGTATCTATTTGTAGGTCTAAATTGCTTTACCTCTGACATCCATCCCATGGGGTGCAGTTGACTTTGGTTGGGGCTGGGAGCCATCAGTCCCCAAGTCCCCTTCCCACGTCTGCACCTGCGGGGTGGGTGCCACGGGGCTCGGGAGCCCTCTCTGCTGCTGTGGGGTGTTGGGGGTGGCATTTTACAGGGCAAGTGATGAAACAGCAGACAGTGAGCCTGAGGAGACACTGGATGACTATATGGGATTTAATCCATTGAAGGATTAGCTGTTTTTGCACTTGGGGGCCTTCTGCTTCCTTTCCTGGGGCTCAGAAGTGGATTTTACACAAACAACACTTTTTTTGGGAGCAGCAATGAGCACTTCTACCAGGGTGTACCCCATCCTTCTGCTGGCTCAGCGTTTCGCGTGGTCACCCCCATCCGAGCTGCTGCACCTCCTGGAGGAAGGCTCCCCAACGCCGCGTGACTGGTTTGTCTGTCCAGATGTCCAAAAAGTTCCTGTCTCTGTGCTGGTGAAGGATCACCCTAGGTTCCTCTGGATCACCCAGATGCTGCCTGAAATCCCTCCAGGTATGTGCCCACACCGACCAAACCTGCCTCCTCCGGTCTCCACACACTTCTCCAGTGACCATCTCCCGTGGCAATGCACTAGGTAGACACCTGCTGGCTCTTACAGATCAGTCTAAATATCCCCGAGACCAGTGATTTTGTTGAAATTCTTCTTGGCAAGGCTTTTGCCACTCTGAAGGCAATTAGAGTAAGTTAATAAATAGTACAAACAGAAGTCGAGCTGTTCAGCCTCTCGCATCAGGGTTTCAACGCTGACGAGGGCTGACAGCGGTAGCCCTGGTCAATAATTCACGCTGGTGCTGGAGAAACAGAAGGTGGGAAAACTTCTAAATTCAAGGCCAACACTTATGATTTAATGATGGAAAACTTTAGGTCTACTCGAAAAGCTCTTGCATAAGCAGATTAAAATGAAGTGGGACAAAAGCAGATGGCTTTGAAAACCAGCAATAAAAAAAAATGTCAGAAGTTGGGACTTACTCATATTTTGACTGGGTGGCAGAGAGGGTTTTTGAAGGGGAGAGGGAAACAAAAGATGATCCCTGATGTCTTCACCCTGGACGGAGGCCATGAGAAGGCACAGGAGCACTGCGACCTTCTCCTGGTGATGAATTGATATTTAGTTAGGATTATGGGGATATTTAATTTTTTCTTTTGGAAAGAATTAAAAGCAAGAGGGAGATTTTTTTTTTCAGCCAGGCCAGGCTGAGTTAGAAGACCAGGAAGGAAAGGACATGAGACTGAGGTTGTCCTTGCTGCAGGAGCCAGGACACAGTGCATTGGTCTTCAGCACCCTCCTTGTGTCTTTGTGGGTGATGGGGAGTGGGGAGGGACGTAGCTGTGCCACCCTGCAGAGATTAAAAAGAAAGACAATAAAAAAGGGTAAAAACCACACCAGAATACAAACCCCATGTGGTGGTGGCACCCAGCCCTGTGCCCTCCCCAGAAAGGCAGCTTTTGTCCCTTCACACCAGCCCTCAGCAGAGCAGGGGCTCTTCATGCGAGCAGCTGAATGGGTTGGACGTGGCTTTGGCCAGCGGAGCCGGTAACCGTTCCTGCGCTCCTTACAGCAGGAAGCGTTTTACAGTCTCCTGACAATTGCAGTCCAAATAGTCATTCATCAGTCCTTGTGATTTGCCGTGAAATTATATATGCTCTCTGATAATGATGCAGAGGGCTAAAGAGCTGATCTTGGCAGGAGATGAGAGGTTTGAGGCTGGCGAGTAACTTGGAAGGAAAATAGAGGAGCTTTTGATGGGATGCCTGGCTCTTATCAGCGTTGGGACCTTGAAGGGCGTTGGGCAGAGGCAGGGGTGTCTTGGCTGGCTGAGCTCTACCTGGCTTGTGTGCCCATCCGGGAAGTGTTGGGTTTGTGAGAAACTTGGGAACGAGTGTCCCTGTGTGAGTGTGTGCGGGTAACACGCTGAATTAATTGTCAGGTTTATTTATCCTCTCATTTTTGGCCTCCTGTAATTACCAAAATGAGTATTTGTCAGGACTCCAGGCAGCAGAGTGGTAATAAATCACTTGCCACCGACGGGAGGTTGGAGCAGTTGTGTCTGAGCGAGCCCAGATCGGTGGGGACTTTAGTGAAGTGCAAGTGCTGTCAGAGGAGCTGCTGCACAAACAAACAAACAAAAAAACCAGAAAACAGCTTTGCAGAAATTCTCCTGAAATAAAATCCCTGGATGCACAGCCCTCCAGCCTGGGGCAGTGGTTGTCTGAGGAGGAATCACCTACCAGGGATGCAGGGGGACTTGGGGAGGTGAGAGCCTCAGCAGCCCCCAGCGTGTGGGACACTGCCATACCCCATGGGGCTGCAGGTGGTGGCACCAGGGTGTCCAAAAAACGCTGCTGTGAAACAGCAGGATGGGCATCTGCCTGCGTGCCCTGGGCTGAAAACCTGTGGAAGCTGGGTTGAAAGGCAAAATCCTAGTGCTGCAAACACATCGCTTTCTGGGTCTTGCTTCCCAGAGCCGTGCCCTCATGCAAGTCAGGCTTCGTTGGGCTCTACCCTGCCAGCAGTGATGCTGTGCTTGGGGCACAGGAGGGGGTCCGGATCCCACCCAGGAGGGACCATGCTCATCTCAGCTGCAGACCCCAGTGTAACCACCAACAGGTGAGACTTTCCTCTTGTTTCCTCTTGTAAATGGAGAACAGGGGGAAATAATTGCCTGGAGATCCATTCTGCCACCTACGCTGCAGAGGGGAGAGCATCAGTCACACATTGTTTCGAGTCTGTATTTTTGAAGAGGCCAGTATGTTTCCCTGCTTTAGGAATAATCTGAATGTCTCTTCCTGCAAACTCATGTAGCCTGACGGAGCGCAGGGTGTTAGGAACGGTGGTAAACTCCAGCTGGAGACCTCTCTGCTTTGAAGTCCGACGCCGTTTTAAACTCTGCAGGGTACTTTCGCTTAGAAAAAAGCAGCAGTTGTCAGCGAAGATTGATCTTGGTCCAGAAATTTTTGCTGCCCCCCTGACTTCTTTTCATATTTATTAGTCATTTGCAATCTCTTTGATGACTAGATGCGCGTTCAGCTCGGAGGAAACTCTGTTGTGGTATTTGCCGAGGTGATGCCGGGGGATAGGAAACACTGATCCCACCAGCTGCAGGGTCTGGCCATGCTAACGATGGTGTGTTTTGAGTTGTCATTATTAATTGCCACGGCAGCCCCAGGTGCTCCTCAGCAGAGACTGAGGAAGCCCATGGAGGAAGCAGAAGCCCTGGGGGGGGTGGGGGGTTGGTCTCACCCACAGGTGTGCAGCCCCAGTTGAGCCAGCCAAAATCAATTGCTCCTCACGTTGCAGGTCAGCATTTGCAGAAAACACCGTGACTGCAAGAGAGGGGCAGCTCTGGGGGCTCCTCCTGCCTCCAGTGGCACAGGGGAAAGAGAAGGCTTTGTGAAGAGCAAAAGCCAGAGCAACACCATCCAGGAGGTCTCTCTCGAAGACACTACATCCTCATTCAGCGCATTCCTCAAACTCTGCTCAGAGCTGTTGTCAGCAGGTAATGGGCCATGAATCAGCTCTGGTGAGATGTGGACTCTGAAGAGGTTTGGATTGCACTGATTTGGGTGTTTGTTTGCAAAAGGCTGAGCTTTAGCTATGCAATCCTGATCCAGCTCTGCCCAGGATCCAGGAGTATTTTCTGCTGCTGGTGTTTCATCCTGAGCCCTTTCCAGAAAACAAAGCAGTTGCCAGAGGTCAGACGCAAGGAGCCCGGTCGGTGCGTGCCTGAAGATGGGTGCCAGGTCTGGATCTGCATTCCAGTTGGACCGCAGCAGAGCTTTTCCCCATGGGGATGTTAATCCTGGGCTTTGGCTTAAAGCCATCTCCAGCTTTCATGTTTTTGGAACCAAAAAAGAGCGCCATTCTCTTCAGGAAGAGAAATCCTTATACCCCAACTCTGTGCCCCAATGAGAAGTTGCAACCAGATCAAGCACTGCTGGCTCCTTAGCAGTGAAACCCACCTAATGTCACCCCATTGGACCCACTTTTAAGCTACCCAGTTGTGGTGGGCTGCCAGAGCATCCTACTCCCCTTCAGACCAGCAACAACCCCTGAGCTGGAGGTGCCTCCTCCATCCATTGGTGAAGGTGAAACCAAATAGCAGAAGTTGGAAACCAAATAGCAGAGGTTGCTCTTGGGTCTCTTTGTGGGGGAGGGCAGCCTTTTTATTAGGTCCAGATGTTGCTTTCTGCCCTGGGCCATGCTGGGAAGTAAAGCAAACTGTGTTAATGTTGGCTGGAAGAGCCTTGGTGGAAACAGGCTTGGAGGAAGTGGGGTTTGTCCTGCACCCCTGTTTCCTGGGGGCCCAGGGAAGATGGGCCAGCACAGGAGGGACAGGCACAGGCTGTCACCAGGCTGTTCAGCAGACCTCTTCCCTTTGCTCTCCAAAATTCTCCTAACAGTGAGTATGGTGATCCAGCCATCCGTATCTCCAGGGCTCTTGGGTACCTGCTGTCCCCAAACTGATGGCACCCACAGGGAAAGTCATCCCCATCACTGAGCTGATGGGTCCCTTCTGGACCGATTTCCTGTTGGGTTTCATGTTGAGATGTGGAGAACTCTGTGTGAGGAGCAAGGCTGCTCTCCAGATGTTATTTTTCACCATTAGCCAGTGTTTTAAAATATGTGATTTCCCCCCCTCCTCGCTTTCTGAGTGCATATAGAGGAGAGACCTTTGGA
>JAOXJM010000005.1:27391358-27413076 GCA_026413425.1 Tringa solitaria
TTGGACTCGATGATCTCAGAGGTCCCTTCCAACCACCACAATTCTGTGATTCTGTCCTGGGATGGCTGTTCTTGGAGCTAGTTGTGGAGCTGCAGGGTCAGCTGCTCTGGGGTCAGAGGGACCTTGAGGTATATCTGCTGTGACAGACACCCAACCCACATCTACTCCCCACAGAGATGGCCTCAGTGACAGTTCAGCATCCTGTGCCAGAGGGGATGCAGTTTGTGCATCAGTCCAGGCATGGTTCTGGTGGTTCCTTCACATGGGCACAGATTTGTGATATTTTGAGGACTGTGACACAACTTTCCTGCTGCTTGGCATTGCCTAGATCTTCCAAAGACACTTCTGTGGGTCCAGGCTGTGACTTCGCTATCTGCTGAGGATACAGAGCAGAGCCCAAGCCCAAGGTCTTGCATGTGGTAGTTTCAAGCCCATGGCTTAGCAGCAGGTGGAAGTTTTTACTGCTCCAGTATCAGGTAAGGTTCTTTCTCTGGCAAACCCCTGCATTGTTTGTTGACTGAACATAGCTGTGGAATGAAATTTGCTAAAGGCATCTGTTGTTCTCTTACAGCTTTGCTTTGTTGAGTGGAATGGGGATCCCAGCATGTGGGTTTTTATTATTATTAAATTTGTAGCTGCCCATTATCAGCAACTTCTTTTAGGTGAGGCTTTTGGCATTTTACGCTCAGCATTCTTGCTGTCTGTAAAACCAGCCTAAATCTTTCCTTCTGTTCATAAAGGCATCTAGTCTAAATTCAAAGTCTATCCATTATAACTTCAGCACCTTGTAATCCCTCAGAGATATGTGCAATTACTCTCTGAAATATCCCAGGAGCAAAACTAATACCAAGCATCATCTGCTTAAATTTACAACATCCAAATGGCACAGTAAAAGCCACTAGCTCAGGGGTTAGCTCATCTGAGCGCACTTGCCAAAACACATATCCTGCATCTAATACTGCTTTTGCTGCTGAGGATTTAGCTGCCACCTCAGGAATCTTCATTGGACGGCATTCACGGTTTATGGTTTTATTTAAATAACAGGAGTGGATGCACATGTCCTTCATCTGGTGTTTGGGTTTCAACCACTGAACTCACCCAGTCCACACACCCCCTGCATTTCCAAGGGTGCTTGAGCACGAACGTGTCCCCCATCCTTCATCTTAGGAGCAGTTCAGCCATGATTTGTGTCAAAAAGCTTGGGACGAGGACAGCGGCACTTCCCGTGCACCTGAAGCAAGTCTCTTGCATAACATGGCTTTCCTTCTCCTTGCCATTCCTTGGAGTTTAACGGCTGTTTTCGTCCAAGTCTATTGACTTCATCCCTATAAATCCAATATGCTTTTTCCATAAGGATTAGTGTCAGATTCTCCCTGCAGACATCTTAGGTCTTGGAAGACAACTGAGCGCTCTACTAATAGCTGGCTGGCGAGCCCGAGGCATTTGCAGCAATGGCTTTAAAACACACTCGCTGGCGAGGCAGGGTTTTAGCCCTGATGCAACCCATCTGCCTTTGCGACTTGGAAAGCCAGGACGTAGCAGGGGTCCTGATACCGTACCAGGGTGTGGATACCTGGACACGACATAGGCATTAGGTCGGTTCTTCCTGCCCTTCAAGGCCATGGAAAAGCTGGGAGAGGAATTATCTAGGTTGAATGCCAGGGCTTCGTAGTTGGGTACAAGAAGATCAAGCAGGAAGAGGGAAATTTAGGGTGAAGAAATGGTAAAACGGCCTCTGTAGGAAGAGTGAGTTTTGGGTCCTTTGCTTGAGCTATTTCTACTTTCCCTGGGTATACGTGACAGGGCAGGATTTACAGGTCTGAAACCATAGCCTCCTCACCACGGGGAGCTGGGATGAATTCCATGGGCAAGGGAGGGAGACACAAAAAGCATTCCCTCTGGATGGGAAAAGAGCATTGGGGACCAAGTAAATGGGTAAGGAAGAGGAAGAAAACTCCAGATACATCGTCATGACAGTTTGAGCATTTTATTATGATATATAAATTTTGTCTTTTTAAATTACTCTCTATGAGTTGAACAGGAAGGGATTATTGTGGAGGGGGCAATATACAAAAATAAAAGGATATTGTGAACTACTGCATCACCACATATACAACAGTAAAGTACTTTACAAGCACTTAGAGAATCAGACTTACAAAAATAAAAAATATGACACATCCTTATGCATTTCCCCCAGTAATATGTTCTTTTCTTCATTCTCTAACCTTCAAACACCTTTCAGCCCCATCTTCAGGTCACAATTCATACGGTAGGATACTTTGCTCATGTTGATGGCCATCACAGTATCTGAAAAGGAATCAGTGCCTCCCAAGACTTGTAACATATAATGGTTATCGGAGAGTTTTAGGGGAGATGTTCAAAACAGAATTTGTGAGTGACGGGGTGATCCTCAGGAACCAGAGTTTATCTAGCAGTAGAAATGTGAATATCCCACACCAAGATCCATCATTCCGTATAAAGTGTTCCCCAAACTCCACACAGAGACAGCTCTGTGTATCTGTGCTTGATACAGAGTCCCCTGCGAGCCTGGAGAACATTGGCACTCACAGACTTCAGCGGGACCGCGTAACTGTGACAGAGGATGGATCTGATTTTGTTTCAGCTCTAAAAAAGGCAAGGACGCTCTTCCCTGCAGGAAAAAAGGCAGGTTAAAACTGCAATGGCTAAGTATCCTAGCTCACAGTGTTCACACACAGAACATTCGCCTCTAGATCAGATTCACGCAGCCTTTAGTCATCAGTTTGCTCTACAAAGTCTTTTGCTCATTAACCTTCTAGTGACCTTTCCCATTTTTTTAAGACACACTCAACATAAATAGTAAACAGCATTCACTTCTCTGACCAGCAGCTCACTCAAACACTGCGATCAACACCCAAACCTCATTTCATCATTCCCAGAAAGTTTGCACCTAGGGTGCGAATCTGTATTTCACATTAAGAAAATTAGAGCTGGCTTAGGAAAAAGAAAAAAAAAAAAGATGAAAGAAGCAGTAAAGTGTTTTGGTCAAAGTTGCTCTCTGCGCTTTGTGCAAAAGTATTCTGTAGATTCTGAAAGGTCAGTATTTCGATACTGTTCCCTCTTTCTGGCCCCAAACACAATGACAGCAATACAGGCAGACCAGACACAAGCGTGCACTGTTGCATTCAGGGGCAAAACAATCACAGGAACGAAGGGATGAAGGGAAAACCCTGCACCTTTGGGATAGACAGTGACTTTCCACATTGGAAAAAACAACCTTCCCACCCCCAAAACAGATGCCTTCTCAGAAATTTGCAGATCTCAAAAATAACTATTGATGGAAAGTAATTCCTGAAGGCAGAGTCTGACTTCACCTATCAGGCTTACAGGACTGTGCGCAACAGGCACTTTAATATCCTGGGCAGAAGTTGTGTAGCCACAGTCCCAGCTGCTCAAGGAAATTCAGCTTTCTAAGAAGCATTTCCATGGTCTAAATTTATCATTGGTATCTTTGAGAAAATATACACAAAAAAGATCTGTTGTTTGAGATGAATGATGCTCCATTTAAAATACAAACACCTCTCTAGTGGGACTAATCATTCCTTTTAGATATACAAACATTCTACAGGTAAGGCACTTCTTGGTTGCTGGGAATGATTCTTAATTGGCACCACGCAAACACAAAATTCAGTTTCTGGTGTTTAAGCAAAACAAAAGAAGTCATTGCTTTTCCCAGTCATAAGCAAGGTGAGCTTTGGCTCTTCTACCACCACCTAACCCAGTCACCGGAATAGGAGCAATAGGGACAGAGGGTGGGCAGGCAGGGTGGGATCTGTGCCTACGTGATGGTGAAGACCTTACACTCTGTGGTTTTCTTCTCAGGAAAAACAAAGTCCCTTTCCAAAGCCAGCTTTCACTGAGAAGGAAAGCAGCTTGTGATGGGCCCATGGGAGACACCACGTAAGAAGGTATTTTTCAAAAATTTTTATGTATCTCAGGCACTTGGCAATGTCACAACCTGGATGTGGTCCAGGGTGGTAGCCCAGTATGGCCTGTCCGTGGGTCCACAGCTCAAAATCTGGCAGCCTAGAAACACAAGCTGCCGACTGGCTTTTTTTTCTTAACATGGCAAAACAAGAAAAGCTGCTTAAGCTCCAAGAGGCAGGAGCATGTTAGGTCATTTCTAGTCTATTTTCAAAGAAAACAAAGCATGAAGCGTCCGAGGCGCCTGGCCTGGGTGTGTGGGGACCCTTCAGTGACAAGGATGCAGCCCACCATTGCACCCTCCTGGGGGTCACGTCCACCTGTGAGACTTTGCCTTAGCAGCCCCTGTCCCTGCGAGGTCAAAGACCAGGCTGTGGTTCAGGTCTCTCCACTGGATTGCATTTGCACACTTGTTTTTTGGGGGGTAGGTTGAATTTTTTTTACATTACAGCCAGTGTTTAGGAAGCAGAACTAACAATGGACAAAGTGGGCAGAAGCCTGCAGCTGGGAAAAAACTGTCCTGCTCAAAGACCAGCATGATCAAAACCTGCAGCTCTGTGCTTGGAGCAGGGGAATAATCCAACTGTTAACAGGAAAAAAGCCTGATGTTTGGTGAGAATAGGGAGTCTCTGGCATCCCTTCAGCTTGGAGGTCAGCCTGTCTCCATGCTTGCTCAGTGGAGGTGCCTGCAATCTAATCAGTCATCGCACAGGCATCTCCTGGGTGTTAGCATTGGCCCTGCTTTTGAACCTGGATTATACCTTTACTCAGCTTGGAAACCCCTTTGCTACAGACTCTCCCAGGTGCATGGAAAGAGCCCTCCAGAGCCTTCACAATGTCCCCTGGAAGGCAGGTGAGTTCCACTGGTCAAAAGGCTCACTCACCAGCACTTGGCAAAACAAGGCAGACCTCAAGATGAGCTATCAAGTGAGCACATCATCAACCAGCATTGTACTGGGACCACGTTCAGCCTAGCTTCAGCTGCCCAGATGTCTAAGCTAACTCCGCAGCACTCGTGTTTGCTGGAGCTCTGGGGAGAGGGGTTGCCTCAGGCATAATAATCCCTTTGCAGGCAGATGTTGCTTTTCCAAGCTTTGATGCTGACAGTCAATGACAGCAAAATCGGAGTAACAAATAGAATCCTTGTTTCTGTGTTGCTGAAAAGAACTCAACAGTAGGTGGAAACCTTGGAAATCCTTTGAGAGATTTCTCCCTACCAAGTCCTAACTCCCAAAAAGAGAGGCAGGGTTCATCGCTGCCATAGCACACATCTTTCACTACTAATGATGCTTCAGCTGTCAGGGTTTAACTTTATATATAAAGACCTTATATTAACCTCTGGTGGAAAAATTTGTGCTTCATTTTAAACAAGAGAACTCTGTTTCACAAAGGTCACAGTTCTGGTCCTATTTACCAATTGCCTTTTGAAACTGATGGAAAAAGCATCTTTATAAGTCACTATTTAACTATTTTTTTTAAGTTTGACAGATTATTTTTTTTAATCTCTGTGGGTTTGTGCGTCAACTGTTCTGGGCAATCATCTATGTCTTGTTGACATTGTTAATAGGTTTTCTGACTTGGCTGCTCAGTTGTGTTCTGAAATAACTCAATCAGACTCACAGCAAGTCGGGAACAAAATGGAAAGTTTAGAAGAGGGAAAGCTGGAAATTAATTTCCAGAGCTGTGTGGTTATTTTCTAAGTCTTGGCTCTTCTGAGCAGCATGCAAAAATTCTTGGTAAGATTTTTGGAGACAATTCCATGCCATTTTCAAAGGTTACTTGTTTGTAGGAATCCAGGCTCCTGCAGATTTTCAGTGAGCTACTGAAGTGAAGAGGTACCAGGAGATATGACTCATGAATGGGGAATGGCTGACCTTAGCATGGCTGTAGTGACTACTGCTCTGTTTCCTACTGAAAGACAGCTCAGCTGTTTGTGAAGTACCTGTTGAACTGCTACACCCTGGCCAATTAAGGAAAACCTGCACAGATTTGGGCTCTTCGGTACTTCATGCTCTATGCTGAGAAAGTTTGGCTGCTCCTCCACAGTCAGCGAAACTGCGCACATCACAGGTATGGAAACTATTGAGAGGGTGAGCAGCCTTGCTCATGAGCTTCTGCATTAGCTTCTTTGAAGCCAGACAGCATCTCCCTGTGCTACGCTCCTCGCTGCAATACCCTGAAACTCAAAAGGGTTGCAAGTGCATAAAGGTCCCTGGAAATTGGGTGTTTGAGACAACGAACAGCATGGCACCCTTGGACTGAAAGTACTTTTATAAAAGGGCACTGGGCTCCTAAATCACTTGGACACTTTTAGAAAGTAGCCCTTCAGCTATTCAGATTCTTCTGTCTCCCCTGTGTACTCTTGGCTGGGCTCACAGAAGAGGTGGCCATGTGTCAGGGTAGGCCTTTCTCCCATCTCCTGGTTGTGCTGTGCCTTACTACGGTATATAAACATCTACCTGCTCGCAAGAGCACCGTGTGCCTGTTCTCCTCTTTTTCTTGGTGATAGGCCCCACTCTTCCCAGTAAGTTAGGCCTGAGACTACTGCAATAGTGTGATATTGCAGCCGTCTCCCAGATGAGCTGTTGGAGCAAGCTGTAATGTATTAATACAAAAAACCACCTCCTCTGCATTTACACTCCAAGAGACCTGCCTTGGTGTATGCTGGGCAGACTGGACGCTGACTCTGCAGTTGCTGTTCCCTTTGCAGAGATCAAAATAGCTCTGAACATTACAGTGAGTCTCACCTATGTGCTAGACGAGACCTACAGAGCTCACAAGGCAGCACTCTGCTATGGATAATAGGGTCCTTTGTCATCTTGATTTCATCTAAATACAAGTCAAAAATAGATACACTTGGAAAAAAGAACAAAAATAAAATCCAGACCATGAATGTCAGGAACATCACAAAATACAAGCCAGCCTCTCACTGATCAAAACCATCCCATGCCCTGCAAGCCGCCTCCCAGCCAGTTCAGCCTCACCCAAGACGACATGTTCTCCAGCCACTAATATTCAGTTGCCATCAATGAAGGCTCAGCCAGAGACCCAGCAAAGGCCACAGCCTCCTTGAGGTCACAAGGTTGCCCAGCCGCAGGGCGGATCAGAGGGTCTCGCTGTAGATGACGCACGGGCTGGTTTCCTCGCAGAGTTCCAGCTGCACACTGGAAGCAAACCAACGCTTGGCACAACCCAAGCTGTAGTTGAGGGTGGTCCGGTAAATGTTCTTGGCACGCTTTGGAAAAATGATGGTCGTGCTCTGAAACCTCAGTGGCTTCTGGCGGGGCTCAAAGATCAGCTGGGACTTGTAGTTCCGCCAGGTGCAATTGGGAGCAGCAATGACTGTCTCGCTGTAGGTGGTGACGGTGGGGATGGGGCCGTAGAAGATGTCATCCCGGTAATGCTTCTCAGAGTCGTACTTCACCTCGGAATTGCACCTACAAAGCACAGCAAGCTATCAGGAACACAGCCCAGGCAGCAGTGGAGAGAAAATAGGGCAGGACGCTTTTCTAACCCTTTGGAGCTGGCAACTTTTATGACCTCTTACTGCACAGACACTGAGGCAGCTGCCGGCCCTACCACCCCAAGTGGAGGGCCAAGAGGACTCCTTCCTGCTGGGGAATTTGAATCTTGGAGGAATCCCACCTTGCTGTGAATCCATCTCAGCACTTCTGTAGTGCATGTGCACAGAGGACCAAGCCTGCCTGGTCATGCCAGGGCAGAAAAGGCTCCAAGCAACCCACACCTTCCTCCAGTTTCTTCCACGGGCCCCACTGGGGTCTCAGCTGGGCCCAGAGAGCTGCACTGGAGGCAAACACCCTGTTAGCAAAGGACATCAAGAGGTGGTGAAACTCCTCAGCTGGGGTAGGTCAGAGGCTGAGGAATGAACATTCACCCATGGACTATACAGGAAAAGCTTGAAATCCCAGGAAAATTCTTGATCCAGCCTTTTCCTGAGCATTTTTAACAAGCACAGCCACACAGCATCAATTTGAAATGCTGAGAGACCCTGCAAAACAAAGGTCCCTTGAACATTAACCCATGGTAGGTCTAACCACATTCCCTACTGCTAGTGTTGGGCTTGGGGGGATGACACTGCCCCAGTGACCAGGCTGAATAGATGCTGCTGCTGGACCCTGGTCATCGGATGTCAAACTGGAGTGAGAGGGAACTTACTTCTCAACACAGCATGCCCGCTGCTGCTTTCACAGGCCATGTTGTCCATGCAAGCTCTGGCTTGGCAGGAAAATAACATAAATAAGGTTTTCATAGATGGCAGTAGCATGGTGTGATGGACACTTGTTGAGCTATCAAGGCTGTGTGTTTGTCTTCTTTTTATATTGCCTTGCCATCAGAGCAAAAAGATGCCCAAACCAGCTAAAATCAGAGTGCTGGGAGATGAGGGTTCAGGTTGCTTGCTGGGGCCTACAGAAAATCAAAGCAATGGTCAAACAGAAGGTAAAGCAAAGGGATGCTGTGGACTCTGACTGTCCAATATCCAAGCCATTGGTCTTAAAAGAAGTGGCCATGCTAACAGATGACAGATGTCTCTGGTGGCCTCCAGAAGGGATGTATGGAAACCAGGCCACATAAAGGGCTTTCCTTAGAATCCCTGGCCATGGGGAGCAGCAGGACTTTCACTTGTTTTCCCTGCTCCCCAAACGCTCCTCTGGCAATCAGCAGCCAAGGAATGTGCAGCTCCACGTAAAAAAGATTAAAAGCTGGGTGTGTGCTTGTCATTACCTCCACCCGGAGGGGGTTTGACTGATTGTGCACTGCATGTAATCTGAGCTGCTGTAATGTATTTTGCACAGCTAGGGTGTAAGCAAGTCATTCAGCACACATAAAACAAGACTCCGATGTAATCACCATAAAAACATGCCCGCTGGCAGTTCCTCAGCGAGCAGAGATTTACTGGGGTGCATTTCCAGAGAGATGTTTGCATAGGTTGAGGGGAGTGGGAATTGGGCTCACAGTCCTCCCACTGTCCCTGCCCCAAACTGCTCCATGCTGTTTGCAGAGTACATTCCACACCAGCAAAAAAGCATAAGGAGAGCAGAGACCAACATTTATCCATTGGCTACAGCACCAGGTCAGAACACCTCCATCACTGGCTTGAGGGAACCCATCCTGCCTCTGTGGGCTGGTCTAATGTTGGTTTCTCTGCTGCAAGGGCTAACATAAACAGGTGCCAGTTATAAGGGGTTTGATTCTTCTGAGGATATAAGTCAGTAGGGAAGAGGATGAAGACCATCAGGTTACTTAGTGGAGACCACCAAGCTTACAGATGGTAATGTTTTTCTCTCATAGCCTTGGTTTTGAGCTGCCCTTGGAGGGAAAGTCTTCTCTTACAAGCTCCTTTCAGTTCTTGCCTTCTCCCCTCCACCTCTGCTGCTGTCGGTGTCTTTAATTCAGGCATTACTCTCCCACCTGTCCCTTCCTCCCCATCAACATAACCACAACTTCCATTCCTAAATACATTTTAATTTTTTTGCAGAAGGAAAAGGAAAAAGACAGAAATCCCCACCTACCCACCCCATCCCATCTGTACCTGATTTCCTGCACAGGCTCGGGGCTGACCTCAATGCTTTCTCCAAAAAACACAGGGTACATGCGAGGCCTCATCTCCGGCATGGATGGGTTCAGGAGCAGGTAAGGCATCTGCGGGGAAGAGGAAGAGAGCAAGCGTTGGGACACAACAAATGAGGCTGGCACAGTTTGTAATGTGCTGTGGCTGGCAGCGCTGGCAGGAGACACCAGTGCCTCCAACCTCCAACTCCCTCTCCTCTGAGTCCCATGGGAGACACTGCAGGTAACAGGCTCTTTGGCAATGAGAACAGGTGACTGTGGCACCATCTGGACCAACTTTGTTTCATGCAAGCTAAGTTTGCCTTGCTTGCACTCTCAGTACCATTCAGCCCCCAGCCTCGCAGTCCCTATCTTTTCCAGGTTTGTAGCAGGGCCCCAGGTAAGCGAGGTGTTCATCACACCAAGGAAGGCACTCTTCTCCATGCCCAAAGGTGAGGACCATTGTCAAGGTGCCAAAAAACAGCCTTAAGGTAGTTGGTAGAGAACAGGACCATTAACCCCACCCTTGCACAGACAGGCCTTGTACAGGACTTGCATTTAAGATGCCTTGACTTTCTGATCTGCCACCTGGGGCTGTACCCATTTCCAGGCTGACTTCCAGCTCCCAGGGCTGAGGAGACACAGAGGGTGTCCTCCACCCACGGAGACCACCCTCTCCACCTCCCTCTGCCCAGCACGTCACCCCAGGTAAGTGGCTCTGCCCGTATCTCCGGCACTCCATCCTGCCGCATCTGTTCACTGAAATTTAGCCCTTCCTTCCCTCTTCCTTTCTTGTTTCTCATGGGAATCGCAATTGTTCAGGGATTTTCTTTAGCCCCGATGATGTTGCCTTCACTTTTCACTGTTATGCGTTATCAAGTCTTACAAAGACTCAAAGCGCACCAGCAAGGAGAAGTGCCTTAAATCTGATGTAACATGGAGAGAAGACCTAAGTCTGCTGACTTAAAGGACATAGGCCTACTTAAGTGAGATGTGTATATGTATTTTTATATATATATATTTATATATATAATATACGCTGAAAATAATGTATCCCTTGCAACTATCCAGGAGGCAAAGTGGTAGATTTGCTGTTGCTGAAGTCTCTGTGCCAAAAAAGGTTGTCATGCTCTAAGGGACATTCTAGTTAACCACGCACAACTGAGTGTGGGGTGAGACACTAGGGTACCTTGTGGCCTCAGCAATGCAGGAAACCAGTTTCAAGCCAGGCCTTTTTAATGACTAGACCCGCTCCAACTCATGACACGAAAAACTGGATTTTTAAGACTAATTACACCCTGAAGTTAGTTATTCTGATAGATTGTCACAGTCCAGCCTAGGCTCCTCTGCCCACCACAAAAATGAGCACTCCTCTATACTGGAGAGCTCTTAAAAATCAGTCCCCACACATAGGGAGCTTGTGTCTGGTGTCTGGACCAAGCCCAGCAGCTAATTAAGCCTAATCCTGCCCTCCTGGAAAAATGTCATTACAGGTTTTGGTCCCTGCCACCACTTTTCTGTCGGCAGTGATTTATGACACGCAGGGACACAGGATCTCTTTACAGGAGATGGCTGGCAGCCTCTGTGCAAGACTGAAAGGTCTCTAGATGGCTGAAAAGTTAATGGAGTTTTTCCACCTTCCACCCCGCATAGGTCATATGTGTGAGAATCCCAGCCCGATTTCATCAGTGTAAGTCAGTAAGAACATCTCAGGGCTCACAGAACCCACTACAGTAGATGAGGATATGGCTTCTGTATTGCCACTCCCTCTCACCTTCACCAGCACCTTCTGGTTGGGTGGTACAGGGGGGAACACCGGAGCTGTGACCTGGTTCTTACTGGCAGTGCTGGCAAGAGGTACTGCAGCTTGTGCCATACCCTGTACAACGTGCAGGTCCCCAAGTGCTCTCCAGGTTATCCCTCAAGTTGCTGTTAACTGGCAAAGCTCTGTTGAGTCCACTCAACAGCATCAGTTCCCACTAGCTGAGGTCTGGTTTTCTCTAGTGGCTTGGGCTTTCTCAAGTGGCTTGGCTTAGGCTCAGGCAAAAAATGTCATTGCTTCATCTGAATTCACCAAGCCCTTCGATTCTTTGTCCCAAAACCACAAAGCTGTTTACTCTTTCCATACTGAAATTTCCCTGCACTTTACTACTGTGTTAAACTGTAAAGTAAAATGGCCAACCCCTCTTTGTGATTGAATATTTCTGTTCCATCCTCAAAAAAGGATAGTATTTGCATAGGCGGGGGGGGAGGAAAAAAAAAGAAAAGAAAAGAAGATATGCTCACCCTCACTACCAAACACTGGCCAAAAGGCAAAGTTCATGCCTGGATTGCTTTCAACACTCTTGACAGGGGAGGGCAAGGGCAGCCTTTCTGGTTGTAAATAAAGCTCTTGCTTCTGAAATGTGAGTTGTTTAGATCAGACAAGCCTCAGTTCACAAAGGTGCAGATGTCCAGCTTTTAACAGTCCACACATGGCCAGAGCTCTTCTAAAGACATCTTGTACATGAGGAGAGGTTGATTTGGGCGCAGGAGTCAAACACCATGTGCACATGGCAAGCTTCGGGATGTTCACGTCCAAAGATATGCAGATTGCTTTAAGTGGTGAAGTAAGAAAGGCTGGGAGTATGTGGCCCTCCTCCAGGAGACTGTTTTCTTCCTCTTTATACTCCTATGGCCATACCTGACATTGGCAAAACTGCAATTGAGAACCTGCCCTCTTTTTACACTGTGCCCACTTAAGGAGAGGTCTTGTCCAAAACTGGTCTCTGCTTGTAGATAAGGTGAGAAAATTATAAACTCTCCTCCTTCCTTTGAAAAGTACAGCTCAGCAAAAGGTTTTTCTTACTCCCAGACGAAACACTGAATACGCACAAGACATAAAGGCGGGCCTTGTCCTGTAACATGAAGAGAAGACCTAAAGGTATGAATACCTCTTACTGGAAAATATTTGAATGTCCTATTCTTACCATGAACCATGACTCTCAGCACAAAACAATGCTGACTCATAAGCGGTTTGCGCTTTTATATCCCATCCTGAGGACAATGCTGCTGACCAGGGTTGCAGGTTTGGAACAGGTTCTGAAGGGAAAGACCCTGCCCTTGAACTACCACTTCTGCTGCCTCTGCCAGCAGCACCCTGATATTTTTCAGAGGGCATCCACCTAAGTCTATGCCCAGGCCGACCCCCCCCTCATGGGATCCAACAGCCTAAGAAAGTGCATCTGGAATGCTCTGTATACCCTCCTCTCTTCATGCGCTGCCTTCAGGGAGCCCTTGCGATGCCCACCTCTGCTGGGGAGGGACAATAGTTCTCTTTGAGTGTAACCAGCAAGCTGGGGGTTTGCTGTTTCCTGTAATGAGTAAAATAAGTCACAGCCACCAAAAACAGTTTCACTGCCCCAAAAAGCAGAGAGGCAGAACCCAACTGGGAAGGCTCCTGTGGCCCACCTTCTAAACAGATGTTTTCAGGCCATGCTGCCAAAACTGATTGCAAAATCGGATAACCAGAAAAAAGGTTGGGAGGCACTGGTCTGAGCAGCACAGGCATCCCAATGTTGTCTTACTGTAAGTTTAGCCTATAGGACTATCTTTACTTTGCTGGCCAGGGACAAGTGAAGATTGGGTGATTTAAGCTGCTTTTCAGATCCAGATTAGTTTGCTAGAATACTAAAAAATTATCTCAGATAGATGGTAACCATGAGGTTCTCTGATAGATTAACACAGGGAAAAAAGCAGATCTCTTAACAGTTCCGCAAAGGGCATCTGTAAAGTGCAGCTTTAAAGAAGCCGTTTTAAAGAATCCATGTCAGTGCTTCCAGGCAAACAAACCTTCACGCTTCTTGCTAACATATGCTGACACTAAGCGTGCTCAAAATATCCCTGGAGATGAAGATGCAGGAGGTGAAACCCCTTCTTGTGGCTTAGCAGGAGCATTGCTGGGGCATCTGGCCCCCAGTTTTTGTACAGGAACAGGGTCCAGAGCCCGCTGCGTGCCAGGGGTCTGCTCAGTCACAGCCTGGGCACAGAGGCAAACGCCGTCTGTCGGAATCACAAGTCCCACAGCAGGGAACAGGAAACAAGAACATGCTGCAGAAACAATACCAGTGTGCGTGGAAAAGCAGGCTCTGTCATGCATGACTGAAATCAATCACAGTCAAAAAGCTGCCACCGAATTTGGTGAGAGCAGGATTAAGTCTTCTCCAGGTTAGTTCTGGATGGAGTGGTGATGAGACTATTTTCATTGTGGATTACGGTTTACCTTGCTCTGGGCAGGGAAGGGTGACAAAAGGCATTTCATATGCTGTAAACGAGCATCAACTTAAGACCTGCAGGCTTGGTTTGATTCATTTAGAAAGCTGGAACGATTGCGGACATTGGGAAGCCGAATCCAGCAATTTCTACCACCCGTCAGAGACCATTACAGATTCACACTTATCTACTAGAAGTAGTACTGTGAGCTGCTGCAGGTCAGAAACCTTGAAGTCACCTGGAAATCTGCACATGGAAGGCATAAATAACTTAGAAAGCATGGTCTAAAAATAGAGATCATCTGCAAGACCCTGCAGTCTGCTCAGCAAACAAGCAACTGAATTGCTTAAATGGAGTGAAAGGGTCACTAAACAGCATGGTTTTATGTGGCAGCAACTGAAAGGCACTTCGGATGACATTTTGTTTCACCCTCAGTGATGTCCTGAAGTATCTGCTCCTGCATCTCACCTGCAGTTCAGAAAGCAAGGAATAGGGGACATGAGCTTTCCAAAAAATTTGTCTTTGGGGCTGAAATGTTATATGCTTGGCACATGTCAAAAGCTGGCTTTTTGGCAAGAGTTTGACACCAGCTCCTTCCAATCTGTTTTAAAATAAAAACAAAACAAAAATGTTCTGCCTGTCAAAAAAATACTGACTCAATTATTTTTCCTTCTGCCCAGGAATCATTGAAAGAAGAGGAACACTGACTGGACTGCTGAGCTCCCTGGAGAAAATTATGATCCTTGACTCATTTCTAGCAATCACTTGGTGATGTCCAGATGCTTCAGAAGTAAGGCGAGTTTATTACCCTGCACCACAGATGGGCTGGCAGGGAGAAGAGCTTCTTCCACACTATAGGGGGTCACTGATGGTGAAGAGGAGAAACCCACATGTCTTTAGACCCGGCTGTGCACAATTGATCCACAGGTGAGGTCTGTCTATCCAAAGAACAAACCCTGGGGTTGCTACAGCTGGGACCCAGCTACAGCTGGGATTAATCTGTCCCCAGTAATTGCAGTGGTGCTGTTACTTATCAGATGCAGCTCTGCAAAAGCCACCACAACCCTGTCCTCTTTATGCAGAAGAGAAGGAATCTGGTAGTCCAGGAAGGTTGAGGAGGTGGAAGCGAAGATACTGGAGAGACAGAAAAGCAAACCCCACACGTACACGGTATCCCCTCAAAACAAAGCCAAAGTTAAGATTAAGCAGTAAATGTGCTATCATTTTTATTTCATTTCCAGTACGTGATTTGTTTCAACCAGCAAAGGGTTACAGTATTATTAAAAAGTTGAAGTGCTTTCTTGTTTGGCTGCATTTTTCCCTCTGTCTTAACTCCAATGCCTTTCAGGCATGTAACAGCCTGGGCAGCTAAACTCCACTTTTTTCAAGTAGCACATAGATAAACACAGATAAAATCAGTTGCTGAATTGAATTCAATCTACAGCTAAAAACAGCACTTCCTTTATGGTGGCCAAAGTATTATGGGGGGGTTTTCACTTTGGGACAGACACACATCCTTCGGTTCCATGTCATTGCTTCATACCCACCACGAGTGCATTCTCAGTGACCGGTTCCTGGTGGTATTTAGATCTCAGAGTTCTGAACAACAGCAAAAATAATAAAGTGGGCAGAATAATGCTACTTTACCTCTAATAATTGCATAGAGTAAGTGGGCTCTGTTAAGACACTTTTCATTTGGGGTAACTTACAAGAATGGCAGCAGTTATCAAATGGTAAACAAAGATGAGGAAAAAAGTGCCATGAAACTGGCCTGAAATATACTGTTCTTTAGCTTCCAAATTCCAGGCAGCAAAGCAACAAAAAGGAAAGGAAATTAATGTGACTCGAAAAAAATAAACCCCTCAAAAAACCTTTTCCCCAGAGAGGAAGAAGGACCAGAACTGACCGACTCCTTTTGCTATGGTCATTATGTGGAAGGGACTAAGATGTGGCATTAGATCTCCGGGGACTGTAAGGGGAAACGGCTTCCCAAGCGTGAGGGCTACAAACAGGATACAGCTTCCCAAATTCCCAGCTCCTAACTTACCTAGGGCATAAGCAAATCTCTCACCACGCTTTCCCACTATGGTTACATGTCAGGTCCATGAAAATGTCACTTTACTCAGCTGTTATTTACAGCTATAATGAAAGATCTGGCTGAGTTATTTGACACACATCTACATTCTCTGCTCTAGCTGATAAGCAGTATTTGTTTAACAGACCATTTATTTTCCCAATATCTTCACGTATTGCACATTACAAGTAATTTATACTAGAGCCGGATGAGATTTTATTTGAAGGTGATAACAGTAAATGCAGACCTCAGGTATAAAGCAGGGCTTTATTATTTCAAAGAATTACATCCTTCCTGCCTGTCTCCCTCTTCTATTCCAAGTGGGAAATGTGCGCTGCTTTTCTTATTTTCCACAGCGTCACACGGGGACACGACGGAAATTAAACAGCTGGAAGACACCACCCCTAGATACAGCCACATTTTTCACAGCGGACGGTGAGACCGCTGTGACTGTTTCCCTGACCTGCCCAGAAGGGACATCTGTCACAGTCTGCAGATTAGGTGAGGACCAGAGCCATTCCCCCTCCTTCGCTGCTGGAGTTGAAGCAAGGAGGAAGAGGAGCAGGTGTGTGTTGAGAACTGGATGGGGCTGAGGGACAGGGGACAGCCAGGTGGGGTCGGCCTTTGCCAGGCAGCAGATGCAGGTGTGAAACTGAAACCAGCACCAACCCCTGCCGGGGGAATTCCTGCAGGATCCTACCCCGTGGGAGCAGGTCAGGATGCCAGGATGCAAATGCCAAGCCCGGAGGCAAGCCCTGCTGCTGTGCCAAATGGGTGCCTCGCTCCCCGCTCAGGCCTGGGGCTTTCCCCAGAGCTGCTGGGACCCACGTGGGCTGGGAGAGACACGTCACCTGCTCGGTGTGCAGGCTGGCTTATGGTGGGGGTGCTGGGCCTTTCTTTCACGTGGGCTTTCACTGTAGGTGTTGGCAGGTTTGGAAGTGACATATTGCCTGGAAACCTTGGGATGGCCATGTTCCCCACCCAGTTCCCCACAAAGTCCTGGAGCACTTTCAGTCTAGGATGAGATGCTGGCTCTGTCACCCAATGGCTCTTCAAAATGCAGCATGTCAGTAAGAGGTGTTTTCTGTTCGGTTTTTTATTAAATATCAGCTATAAATCCAACAGGGCTGGGACACATGCTGACCCAGACCACGTTGGTGGGACCATGCCTGTGAAGGTTGTGCCAAGGGGCAAGGTATCCTCCTCCTCTGCACTTCAGATGAAGATAGAATTTCCTCCCACCACATGAGACTGATTCTGGCACTGCACTGTTGTCCAACACAGCTCCTGAATGTAAGTAGAAATTCCCCACGTGGGGGCATTCATCTGACAGCTGATCCACTGGGATATAGTCTTACCGAAGTCAGTGCTCCGTGAGGCAGGTTGAATGCACAAATACTTAAGTCTTTGTGGCTTAAGTATTGTCTCAAATAAAAAGGAGCTTGTTGCAGTGGCAATGGTGTTGGGAAGAGACAGGAAGCCTGCTGCTTCAAGAAGGCATGACTGGTAAGTTCTTCAGATGGAAGTGATCCTGTTCTCCCCTGCCATCCATTAGGAGTTATGCTATTGAATGCAAAAAACTTATTTCAACACAGCCCAAAAGCAGTTCTTCTAGCCTAAAACTATATCCCAGGGCAACAACAACAGGGAAAACTCTAAGCAGATCTGGCTACCTTGATGTCATTTCATTCCCTACTTTTCCAGCAACCGCTTCTTTGTGCGTATTATTAGGGATTTATTTCATTGTATTTATTTTCCTTTTAGCCCAGCATTACATGTAAAGCCTAGAGAATTCAGTAACCCAAGTCCTAAGTATCAATTTAATCATGTTTCAGATTTAAACGGCAGAATTAAGTAGAAGTCACCTTCTACCTTCAGTAGGATATTTGCACTTAAGCACAAAACAATTGACAAATTCCCTACATGGACTTTATTTGAACAAATAAAAGCCAATTTCTACTGCACTGCAAGTAAAATACAAAAAAAAAAAAAAAAGTAGTCCCTAAATGGTGTTGAACTTGTGGTATTTATGACTCTGGCCCTAAATTGCCTTTCATATTTTCTTGGATCCCAAAGCTGTAGCCAAATTGGCTGGTTAAATGTGAATAAATGGTGCATTGTCTTTGAAACAAAGTCATGCTTATTAAAGAGAAGGGAGTTTACTTTTTCAGAGTCACAGTTAATAACACAAAGCAGAGAGAGCACAGATTTTACACACAAGAAAGTCTTCGATAAGGGCATGCAATCTCATTTTAGTCCGTATGAGAAGAGCTGTCCTAGAGCAGAAAAATTCTTCAATGTATTTGTGAAGCTAGAGCAAAATAGCTGACTGCAAAAGAACACAACTGGGTTCACACTGGTGGTTTTGATAGGTCCACAGCAAGGAATAGTATGAAATACTTCCCACAGATCTGGAATGTTGTTTTCTTCACCTGACAGCAATTTATTGTAACCGTACATACTAGAATTTTGGCCATTACTGGCTGAACTTGTATACGGTTTTATAGTATTATAACACAAAGACTGCAGGCTGCATTCCTGGCTCTGTCACGTTTATAAGCAAAACAAACACTAATATAACAAGCAATTATAAAAAAAGCATGCCTTGGTGTGCAAATAGCTGCAATTATTGATTTGCCAATTCTGCATGCTCTGATGAACAGCAGAGTAGTAGAGTTAAACAGAAGCATATTCATGGGTTGGGTAATTGTTCATAGATCTGCAAGTCCTTGTTAAATGGCAAGATTAAAGCTAATTAGACACTGAAATTTAGATGTATGAAGGAAGTAATGCTCTACATATTTCTCCTGCTTTCTTAATAACAGCTGCAAGCACAGTATTTGCAGGGTGAAATGAGAAGAAGTGAAACTCTTTGTACAGTTAAATACAGTGAAAGTTCCTATTTACTTCATTATTTTGCAGTGTACCAAACAGTCAGAGCTAAAGAGCACAGCCCTGGACTCCAAATAATACAGCCAAATTGGTTTCTGTGTTGGTATTTCTGCAACCTCCTGTACCTACTAAGGGCAGGAAATACCCACAATATATGAAACCCATACTCTTAACAGCAGGAGCCAGGGGCTACCCATGCTGTTGCAATGTGATACAAAATTTGGAAACACCTAGACTGTGAGTTCCTCTGAAATGCATAAAATGTTCATTTATGATCAAAATTAAACAATAACTGGAAAACTTAATTTTGCCTTATACAGATCGCAAGAATAACTTTTTTTCCAAAGGAGTCAAGCACAAAAACTCTCAGTTCTAAGAGTTCAAGAGCTGAAATAAGTTTTTCTTATCCTCTTTCATCTTCGATAACTAGGGACTTTCTTGGGAGGAGAGGTGGCAAACTGTCATTACTGGAATGGAGGCTGTCATGTCCCCATTACAGAGCTTACAGACACCTCCACCCCAGCTGTTTTCTGGTCCAGCAAGCTTTCATTCATCTTCCTCCCACATTTCATTTTACAAAAACATAGCAACAACCTGATCCTGCCAAATCAGAGGTGTGTGGGTAACTCGGTACATAAACAGTCCCATCAAGATGGCATCTGCACGCCCAGGCATCTGCAGGTAAGGCTCTGTATTTGGAACTGCAGTGTTAGCAGCTTTGCAATTTGATTTTCATAATTAACACCTCACACCCTATCCACCATAGTCTGGTGAGAAGGAGTCATTGCTCGTGGGGAAGGTTTTGGCATGTTTGGGAGTAAAAGGCAGATTTCAATTCAAGTCTTTGAATTGTCACTAATCCACAGGTAGATAATTTTTTCCCATGGAAAGATTTGTGCTGCAGTTTTTATTCCATTTAGAAGCCAATTAACTGTGTTGAATACACCTACAACTGTCTTTTATATATGTTTTTTTAAAAAAGTTGAAAGATCCCTGGGGAAGAACTTTCATCATCCTTTAAAAACCTCCACCGCCATTTGCTTATGCTCCGAACTTTGTGTTTTAAAAAGTGTTTTTATAGCTAAGGGATAGAAATAAACAAATAAAGCAGAATAACAGTCAAAATAAATCTACCCAAATCCTACTCCACAGTCAACCACTTCACTGGCACTGTGTCAGGCTGACCAAAAATCTATAGAGCTGCTGCCAGCCTTCTGGGCTTACAAGCCACCAACCCAGCCCTGCTCAGCCACGCGGCACAGAAACCTTCCACGCAGACCCAGTGCCACAAAACCCTGCTCCAGCAAAGGCTGGCAGCACACAACCCTCCCCAGACCGCATCTCCACACCAACTTCCCCAACAGACACCCGGACCCTGCCCCAAGTTAACTGTTCGTTTTGTCTTTCTTTCAGCAAATGTGGTTCCACGCTCCTGACAAAATAAACGTGGGATGCTGGAGCTTAGGGACGACTGGGAGCCGGACTCCCCTGCCTCGGTCCAGAGGGACGCAGCTCCAACCTGTCGCTACCAGGCAGGACAGTGTCACTGAGAAGTAATTACACTTCTCTGTTCTTCAGGTAAGTAGGGCAGCCTGTTTCAGACCTGGGTTTCACTTTTAGTTATTAGAGTTTACCCAGCCAAACTGCCAACGCTTCTGCAAAAGTATCCAAAAACCCTTGGCCAGCACCGGGCCAGCCCCCTGCCTGGGCACGCCAGTGATGGTGCCAACACCGGACTGTGGCCACCACGGGGCACAAGGAACCCAGGAGAGCCCTCATCCACCAGTGCGGGTGGCCCAGCGCTGAGGGGGGACACAGCCCAGGGGTGCCACAGTCAGCGGGCACAGGTCCTTTCCTCGCTGACCCCTGTGCCAGGACTTTGGCCAGCCCTTCTCCCTCCCGGGGCTGGAGAGGACAGAGCCCAGCGCCCAACTTGGCTCTTACCACTTTGCCGTCCTTGGCCTCTCGCCGGTGCCCTGGGGCTGGGGGGTCCACACCGCCGCTGCCCCCAGCTCGGCCCTCGCCAGGTGAGAGGGAGTAGAAGGGGGGACTGGGGCTGGGGGGCAGCCCCGAGTCCGGGCTGTCCAGCAAGCCTTCCCGGCTCTTCTCCTTCAGGCTCTCGTCCATCCCTTGCAGCTGTAGGTGACCTACCATGTCTGAGGGGCAGCGAGGGGGCCGCAGCGGGAGAAAATCCTCCAGCGCCACCCGCCGCGGAGGGAGGGAAGGGGAAAGGTGCCCGGAGGGGCCCCCCTGAGTCCCGCTCGCCGCCACCAGCCTGTCGGAGCCCGGGCTGAGCCTGCTGCGGGGGACGGAGCCAGCATCAGCCGGACCGGGCTTGCCACGGCCGCCTTCCCTCCACCCGGCCCCCGCGCCCTGCCCGCCCCCCGCCCGTCAGGCGGCCCCCGGGGAAGGGAAGAAAGGCCCGATCCGCCAGCCCCGCGGGGGATGCGGCCGTTTGCGGGCGGCGGAGCCCCGGGGCGGCCCCGCCGGCAGGGAGCGCTGAGCGCGGCGGGGGACGGGTCGGGGACGAGTGAGCCGCTCTCGTCCACGGGCTGCCGCCGTCCGTCCGCCCGCCCGCCGCCTCCCGGCGGCCCATTTATCCGGAGAGGGTGGGAGGGGAGCCGGGGAGCGCCCTCCCCTTCCCCCGGCCCCCCAGCTCTGCCCCGGCCGCACGTTTTCAGGCACTTCCCAAGCAGGGAGCGGGTTTGGCGCCGCCCGCCCGCCCGTTACCCCCCCGGCGTCGCCCCCCGGGGCGACCTGAGGCCACCCCCCCGCGCGGCGGGGCCCCCCGGGGGGGCGGGTCCTGCTCGGCACCCGAACCCCCACCCACGGCACGGCTGAGCTGCAGGGAGACCCCCCCCCCCACATGTGTACCCCGGGGAGGGATGGGGATGGAGTGGGGGGGCGCCCTGGGGTGCATCCCAGACCCTGCACCCCCGGGATCTGGCCAGATTTGGCAAGTAAACCCCC
>JAOXJM010000005.1:27413176-27438889 GCA_026413425.1 Tringa solitaria
CCCTTCCCCCGGCCCCCCAGCTCTACCCCGGCCGCACGTTTGCAGGCACTTCCCAAGCAGGGAGCGGGTTTGGCGCCGCCCGCCCGCCCTTTCCCCCCCGGGCGTCGCCCCCCGAGGAGACCTGAGGCAACCCCCGCGCGCGGCGGTGCCCCCGGCCTTAGGGAGAGGGGCCTCCCCGCCCGCCATCGAGGAGCTGCGGTTCCCTCCGCTGATTTCCCTCGCTTCTGTCCGAGTTTTCCCTCACTTCTGTCTGATTTTTTCCTCAGTTCTGTCAGATTTTTCCCTCAGTTCTGATATTCGTCTCTTTTCATCCCAAAGCAGATTTGCCCCTCAGTGCTAAGGCACGTGGGCCGTGAGGGAAGAGCTCTTCTCAAGAGCCATTGTCCCTTTTCACTTTGAGGAGGCCGAGGGTGAGCATGGCAATTTTGGCTACCAGGGTGTACAAGCCCGGTGTAGCCCCTCTGCTGGCCCTCATGGCAGTCCTTAAGCCTCCCGTTTAGCGTGGCCCAAACCACAGTCTATGGCTCCACAGCTACCAAGGAGCCATCATGTGTTTGAGGCCACCATAAATGTAACGGGAGGACATCCCAAACCCTAGCACAGCTGCTAGCCAGAAGGAGAGGCTGGTGGCAGAACGCTGAGGGGAACGGAGAGTCCCTGTCAGCCCTCATGATCTGGAGAAGGAAGGAGCAATTAAACAGGTCAGGTTGCTGAAGCCGATATTGACATTTGTTGCACAGTAACGGGCTGACTGGTTAACATGACCTTGTCCACAGCCGTGGTTATGTTTTTCTTGTTGTGTTTTCTCTCCACATGGAGTCCAGACTCCATGACTCTTTGCTCAGAAATTTGGGGCAGGCCCACTCATACAGCTCAGCCCGGTGGAGCTTTACTCATGGCAAATAGGTTTCCATGGGAAGCCATTGAAATCCAACTGGATGACTCCTCTTGGTCTGAGTTGCTGGCCTAGCACCCAGCAGAATGATGCTGGGTTTGTGGCTGTTTGTGCTAAAAAAAAAAACCAAAACATTACAAACACAACTTTTGTTGTGGCAGCTGATGAAAACGTGAGGGGTCTGGCATTGCACCTAGGGATGAAGGCTTTCACACCCAAGCTTTGAAGACAGCACAAAGTCCTTGGAGGTAGGGATTGATCCTAAAAGGGCCCTCACTCCATCCTGCTGAAGGAGTGGGTCACACTCTAGGGCGGTAGGTGAACTTGCCAGCTCATAAAGCTGGATTTGTTTAGACTTACTCTTGTTCAAGTCAAAAGGGAAGGCAAACGATGCCCAAACCGACCCTTGGCTGAAATGAGGGGCCCTCCTCAGAGTGACTGAAGCGATCTGTATGCACTGAGCTGTGCGGAGGAATGTCACTGATTTATAAATGTCAAACAGGCACCGAGCAGCCCACACACGAACCTCAGTGAATTCTTACCTCTGACCCGCTCATCGGCTCCAGCAGCCGCACGGGCTGATTTAGAGCCCCTTACTGTAAAGGCTCTAATGTCTCACACAGGCTACGGCTGATCTGAAAATGTCAAAGGCGACCAAAGGTCAAAATTTCCATAAATTAGGCCCTGGCATGCTACCTATCACGTAATAGGATTCCCCGGCCAGTTAACACTGTGAACTCAGGCATTCAGCCCAGCAGTTCCCCTGCAGCCCTGTTCCCCTGCCCCTCTCCTGAACCGACAAGACCGTATGTGCAAGGGGAAAGAGTGTCTTCAGAGCTGTTTTCCTCCAAGGAGAAAAAAGGAGCAGGACAAAGAGACACTGGAGAGGGGTGAGTGTGCTATCCTTTGTTCCTAGAGAGGTATATTTTAACTTGGGGAGCAGTTGAAGGGAGACTGTGTTTTTTCTTGTTTTGAGAAACTACAATCCAATTTTTCCTGGAGCTAAATAACATATATTTTTAAAGCTAAATTTCAGTACAAGATATGCCTCCAGCACAGAAGTGGGTATTTGTGGTTGTGGGTTTGCTGGGCTCTAAACAGTTGAAACTCCAGGCGTTGTTGAGCATTGCCAAGCATTTGTAGGGCTATTGACTTCACTTACGACTGGCAAAACTGTTGCTGGGTTCTGCAGGCCATGTGTGTGCACATAATATGGTGCTATTGTTATTATTGTTGTTGTTGTTGTTGTTCTGCAGGGCATATGTGTACACATGTTATGGTGGTATTGTTGTTGTTGCAGTTTTTATTATTATTATCATTATCATGTTTAAAGTTACTATTGGGTTGCTCTCCCAAAGTGGAGCTCTCTTGTGTAAAGCACAAGCTGGGTAGGTGGTAAGAAATGTTCCTGTCTTGATGGCTGTGATGGAATTGACTTGTTCTTTCGTCAGAAGATCTCCTGGAACCACAGCATACGGCTCTTGGCCAGTGAAAATTTGCCTGAATGGAAACTTGGTAAAGGATACAGTGTGCAGACAGAGACGTATATATGGGGTAGTAGAATTAGATCTGTTGAAACAGGACGTAAATATTGTACAGCGCCCTACCAAAGGAGAAGAACAACAAGTGGGGGATTTTCAGTTGAGGCCATGTTGCTCTACTGAAACCCTCCTTAGTTCAGCAATTCTTAATTTGCTGGAAGAAATCACTAGGGACTGGTACATTCCTGTGTCTTGGCTTGGGAACAGGGAAACTGGGCCCTTGTGTCTATGGTGGGACGAGGAGGAAGGAAAAGTCTGGAGGGAAGTTTTCTGGAGCAGCTGAGTGCAGACAAACAGGTGCAAACACAGTGGTACAAGGGCAGCAGTGTGTGAAGGCGTAGGCTGTGGGACACTGGCCTCCACTACTAGCATGAACTCTGAAGGAATAACCCTGCCTAGCTGGGAATTAGAGTGTAAAAAAACAGTAAATAAAGAGTGAGGAGCCAAGTAGCAGAAAACTAGGGAAAAAATCTAGCAGGACTGTATCTGTTAAGATTCACTCTTAGGCAGAGGTATATTTCTGACAATATCGATTAAGGAGAGCTTTAGGAAGTACACACATCTCAGAACTTCTCCAAGGTTTTATTTTTCATTTATCTATTTTGTTATAAAATGCAACCCCAGTCCCAGTCCTGACATGGGTGAAGAAATGCATGTAAAGAAACCCTTGTGCTTTGCTGGGAGCTGCAGGGGCTTGGTGCTGCTCAGGACCAGAGAGACCTGCTGCGGGCCAGGCTGGTGATAACTATACATGCCATTGACAGCTCTTCTCAGGTAATGAGCAGAGCATCAGGGATGGGATGTGATCTGTGCCCTGGCTCACTGGGCTTCATTCAGTTGTCTAGGTTTCCAGGTGAGGCTTTACAACCCAAGATCTGCTGAGGGCTATGCAGTCTTTACAGATGCTTCAGTTAAAGTGCTAGAACTTTGTCCACATGCTTGGATGTTTGTTCCTCTTTGCTACTGGGCTGCCTTGCCAAGTACCATGGGACTCGCATCTGGTACTCCTCACACTGGTGGTATTCCTGGGATCCCCTTGCAGCCTCTCTACAACTCCGACCTTTTCTCTGCCCTCCTTCCCTATGTCCAGGTTCTGGCTGGTCTCCTGTATCCAGCACAACTGTGCTACAACATCCAGTAGCCCTTTATGGCCATGAATATCCCACTGGTAAGATATATCATGAATGCTCAGATCAAAATGTGAAAAATGATGCAGCACATGTGAGAATTCATGAGAGAGAGACTGTGTGGGCAGTGGGGACAGGAATCCAGACAGCCTTCCTGGTGTGAGCAGCCCTGCTTCTGGATAAAAGCTGGTATCTCTCCTTGAATCCACTGGGATTCAAGCCTCACCCTGCTTTGAAGAGTCCTCTGCCTCGTGTTTTCCTAGCTATTCTCTTAGCTAGATTTGAGTACTTTAGGAATCTGCCGTCCCACAGACATGGCAGAATGTCAGCATCACGTGCTAAGTTTCCTTCCACTGCTGCCAGGCTTGAAAGACAAATACAGTGAGGGAAGAAAGAGACAGGATACAAACACCTACATCAGGACTTTTTCTGAAGCAGGCTGGGTGGTGAAATGGGAAGAATGCTCGGAATGTCCATTCTGGTTCCCTGTTGAACCTAATCCTTCAGAACACCCACAGCATAACTAGTCCCAGTAAGAATGGATTGGGCCACAGTTGGATGTAACTATGCTCTTTGGGTTCCATCCAAAGAAGTGCAGTCTCTCTGAAGTATACTCCTGACAGTAGCGCTGAAAGGCACCAAGGGGAACATGACCGACCACAGAGCAGGACTCAGGTGCATCAGGCCCAGATCACCCTTGCCTGGCACCTCATGGAGTTGTTCACCTCAGCCCCAAATGCTCCAAAGCCCCAGGGTGGCATACCGCTGCTCACTGCACAGGTCCAGACGATGATACAAAAAGCAGGAAGTGCATCTGTAGTGCTGGACCTGGAAACCACATGCCAACAATGATTCATTTTGCAGGGCAGCATGGCAGAGTTCAAATCAAAGGAACCTTTCTGCCTGAAAGCTAGAAGCCGTTTATCAAGAGATAAAATCACCTCCTGACAGGTCTGCTCATTTACTTTTAGGCAGCCCCCACATCAGATTTTTTTTTGACCTGGACTCTGAGGTCGAAAGGCACAGCCAGGAAGGAAACAAACTAACACAGGCAGCTGCTTCTCCCAGAGCTTCTCTCAGGAGATACCTGGTCTCATTGCAGCATCCTCAAGTATGGCTTTGCCAAGTCACTGCAAGGCTTGTAGCTTGTTCCTGTCTCCTGTGTCAGTCCCGCACTGTGGGAGCAACCAGAGTGTTATGCAGCTCCCTCAAGTCATGGCTGCACCTGCCCTGGCCCTGTTACCCTCACCAGATAAACAGTCCCTCCTAGCAGCAACTTGGAACAAACTGTATAGCAGGAAATGGGAATGAAAGCCACAAAATCTCATTTTCTAGGGTCAGGAGTGCCTGCTCTTGGCAATAAATCAAAGAAGCAAATTCCCTTTCAATATCCCTGGCTTGACATAAAGACAGTGCATCTCCCAGGCAAGACAGTAGGCTTTGCAACTGCAGTAAAAACAGATGATCTTTGAAGAACATGCACGGGATTATATGCAACTGTTGCCTTCTCACATTTGACTGCAGTTTGTACGGTTTGTGCTACAATCAAGGCCAAAAAAAAATAACTGAATGCTGTATTACAGAACAAGCAAAGGATCTGAAGCACAGAGAAATCATCATGAAGACTCTGCTTGCCTTTGAGTAGGGCACTACATGCAGACTATTGGATTACCTGTGGAGTCCAGTCGGCATTTGCTGATATTGTTACATACTTGAGTTAAAACACACTTCCTTGCCTCATGGCCCCGGAGAAGGACCTACCCGTTATCCTGTGAAATTTCCTTTGCTTGTCTGTCAGGGCTGCTGTGCTGTAATCTTGGAGGATAATCAACAGCGAAACCATTCATAAATCACAGCTAACAGAAAAGACGCCGATAGGGTCTTAAATTTCAAGCCTGCGAAGCCATCATTTCAACAATGACAGTCAAAGGAGAGATTAAGAATTCTTTTACATGGAAAAGTTTTTCTTGGAAAAGCAGCCTTCTCTTGGTTGCCTGTAAATAGAGTCATGTGGATTTGATTTTTACATGGCCCTTCTGCCCACTTGCAGGAAACGCTCTGCAACCCCAGTGGGGCTGTTCTTGCACCAAACTGGCATGTGGAGGGACCACAGCAGGATTTGAATAAGGCATCAAAACTGAAGAGCAAAAGCTTTGCCCAGTGCTAGCAGAGGCCAAATGGGCTGCTTGTTTGGGAGGCAGTGGCAGGACGTTCCAGAGAACCAGACACCTCTTGGCTCAAGTCCACCATGCCTCTGGATCCAACTGCAGAATGGGAATAAGACCGGTGCCTTGTTTTATGGTGCAAGTGAAGCATTCAGAGATTATCTGTACTTGCACCTCATGGTGTTTAAGGCTGTAAGGGTATCGTGAAGTCTATTGCCAAAAAGTGAATGCAGGGCTGGATTAACACTCCATCTGGAGGGTAGGTGATCTCTCTCTGATCCAAACCGAGTCTTGTCTTGCTTTGTTCATTTGGACTAAGCATTATACTAGGAAGAAAGGAGGAAGAGCATCTGTGTGTAGTTCTTGCCCTCCCTCCTGCAGATGATGACCAGCAGTGCTCATAGCATCTGCCTTCAGGTTCAGAAGAGCGAGTCCCAGACAGGTTCCAGACTCATGCTTGTGGCTGTCCCCAAACAGCCCAACTGGAAATGAAGTTCGCCTGCTCAATGCATCTCTGGGAAGTTGCATGGAAGAAGCATGGATAACAGTGAGGATAACTCTCACCAAGAAAAAAACAAAACTTTTTTTTCTTTTTTTTTTTAAGTAATCATTTAGAATGCAGGACCAGAGGAGAGATGTAAAGCCTCACTGATCAGTTTACAGATTAAATTCTTGACTGAACAAATAAGTGTCATCATAAGGAGTCTTATAGTTCATATTCTTGTGATAGTGTCGTGTCTCCTTGATTTATGACACATTGTTTTCTTCTGTAATATTTAACAGTCAATGGCACATTTCTTCTCCAGGTATCCATCCCAATTAGCACATTTATAAAGCTTGGAAGGACAATCACAGCTCTCAAAATTGCCTGTTGAGATGTGGTATGTTGAAAACAGGGCATGACACAATGACATGTGATAGACAGTGGGTGAGATGGCTTCACTGGTCTCTTAGCTTTATATCCTATAGCTCTAAATCAGGTATGAGTTGAAAGAAATTATTTGTGCACCGTATGGTGACCTGAGGATTAGAAGGCCATCTTCTTCCAAGAGCGGTAACTGTCAACCTGTCACTTGTGGAAGGAAACCAAGAAAAGCAATTCTAGTTGGCTTAAATTCTCTGTACAGGAGCTGCATCACTGATGAGTCCACAAATGGGAAAAAAAAACCCAGTTAGAACTAGGGACCCAGTTCTAGGGACCTTTTCAACTTAAAAGTCTTTGGTTCCCGTGTCTATGATAATATCCCACTGAAAACCAGTTGCTTCACGATCTCAGCATCTCTCCTAATGAAAGAACTGGAGCTGAGAGTTGAGCCTTTTTGAAGGTTATCAGTCCATAGATGGTGGAACTCAGTAAATTTGTTGCTAGAGGTCTTTTTGCTGAAAAGTTTCCTCCTTGTTTATCATTATCATCAGGCTTTTAGAAGATCCCTCACACACAGCCCTCCTCCATGGCTATCCAGGAATAACCCTGTATCACTGGGGTTAGCCTTTTCTGGTTTCTGTAATAATCAGAGACAGAGAGAGACTAACCTCTCTGTATGTGGTGCTCAGAGGGACTGACCTGGGTACCTCTCGTCAGTGTCTGACCATGCTGTATCCAGCTCTTAACAGATGGGTCTGAAACAACACCCCAGGCATGGGTTTCAGGCTTGGGCTAGAGTGGTCAAAGCTCTCTCAAAAAGCATTTACTGAATTGCCATCAAGTTTTTAGCAATGGTGGATGGCCAAGTGTGGTCACCTGTCCCCTGACAGCTGGGCTGGGACCACTGGAGTCATCAGCTAAATTACTTTGAATTGATGACCTGCAGATTTAAAGCACTACAACCCAGTCCCCATTATGCACACAGCTCCCATTTCCTTTTGTATTTCTTTAATAGAAAAATAACAGGAAAAGCAATTACTGGCCATATGAAATGTAAGTTCATATAGTATTTCCTATAAAACTTCAAGCAACTCCTTGTTAAAGCAGATAAGTTAATCTATCTTTTGGTTCAGGTCACAGTAGGTTTTCAGCTTTAAATCACCATGGCACAGTAACTAATGGTGTGTGCCATAGAAATTATGTTGAAAAAACAAGGTATCTGGGCAATTATTAGGTGTATATTTCCGGTGAAAACAACCCACGTAAAGACAGTGTCAGAGAAAAGGATGATTGATCATGTGGATTTTGCTCCCTTCTGTTTTCTTGATCGCTTTCTCTACAATAGTAGTATTAACTGATGTGCAATTATCGTAATGAAATCTGCTAGTGGACTTTTCAGCATGAGGAAGCCTGGCACTGGCAGGAGGGACTCAGCAGGGCTTGTTACCCGTGGAGGCTGAAACTGCACAGTAAGAGGAGGATGGTCCCTTCAGGCACTCAACTTTCAGAAAGACCAAGGTTAGAACTTTACCAGGGTTGGGCTTTTTCCATTTTGAATTCTTGGTAAAATGCTGTATGTTACAGTCTTCACTCAGAGCTCATTAAAGTAAATGCAAAGACTCTTGTTGACTTTAACGAGCAGTGGTTTGAACCCTAAAGCTATTACATGATCAAAACTCCCACCAAACTGTAAATATGGAGGTGTTTTGTTTGCGTTGCAAATATAATATTTGGCTACAAGGCAAGGATGCTTGGGATTGTTTTCTGTATAGTCTCTGTGTCTCTTTGGGATGTCCAGTAGTTTTACTGGATTGTTTATAATAATAATTTTGTTTATTAGGTTAAATAAACTGGCCAAATTCTATCTCAATGTAAAACAGAAGCAACTGAAAGCTACTGAAGTCAATTTTGGCTTCTCTTACAATATGTATAGTTTTTGTTCAGCTGTTGGCTGCTGGTCTGAGAGAGCTTGTTCTCATGATACATCTGGTCCACCCACATGCCACAGCATCAGGAGAAAAGTTCTAACACTGAACCTGCAATACAGATTTTGCAGTGGGAAGGGCCAGTTCATGAAGCAACAGGAAACAAAGAAAATGTGCAATAGAAAAAAAAGAAGCGCAGTACACACAGAGATATTTTATTTCAAGCCTGCTCAGAAAAAAAAAAAAAAAGAAAACAGGACAAAATCAAAGCTTGGAACTCAGAGCTTCTCACAGAATGGTATCATTCTGAACAGCCTTTGGAAAGGTGTGTCACTTGTTCTCTAGACTGCCACAACACCCTGGGATGCTGTAAAAATAGCTGGCAGTGCCTGACTGACAGGCAAGAGACGTGTGACCCTAAATTATGATGTTTTCCTTTTCATGTTGAAATGAATGCTGCCTTAGACAGAGGCTGAAATACATCTGTTTGCGGTGGGAGTGCCATTTTAGGCCCGTTTCTTTTGAAACTGGGGTTGGAATTGCCAGGGATCAGCAGAGCTACGGGCTCACAAAGAGGGCACTGTCTTTGAGGAATCTTTACATAAGCCCTGCACAACCGAGGCAACAGGAGTTTGCACAGCTGCTGCTGGAAGCAAACATGTACTTTTAGCTGACCTGGACTGGTGACTTCGGGCGTTAAATCTGACGCTTTCCAGATGTACAGACCTCTCCTACTACAGTCCCCAAACATTGAGTCCCCAGGTAAAAAGGAAAATAATAACAATAATAATAGCAATAATAAAGGATGGTGTAAATACCACACTGTAGCGTATATTCCAGAGCTGACATTTACAGATCTCATGGTCCAGGTCGAAGGTGAGTGGCATTATCGTCTCCTAAGAGCTGTGTTTTGAACCACATTTGATTCAGATCTAATTAGTGCTGCATCTACCTTCAGTTCTCATCTCTGGTCAAGCAACTTCTTCAGAAAAGGTGGCTAAATAACTAGAGCTCTTATTGCCTGCTGAGAATTGGTGAATATCTGTCTGTGAGCATTAGATCCTCAGGGAACAGCCCTCAATTTGTGCTGGGGCCCAGGGGCATTCACAGGACAAAGGCATCTTGCCAAATAGGTAGAAAATTAAGTTCTGTGCTTCATGGCAAAACAACCTTGCACATCAAGGGACAGACTTAATGATGAGGATGGGATGGAATGTTTGTGAAGTATTGTCACTGGACAAGTGATGGGGAAGGGGCTGGGTGTTCCCCCACACTGTGTCCTGATTCCATCTCTGCTGCTGCATGTTATAAGCTGTGCTGCAGAAGTCAATGATTACTGCACAGCAGGCTGTGGGATGACATTGTTCACTTGATTCTCAGAAGGAAATGGAAGCTTATCCTTGCTCCTGACCTAGCATAAATTGTTTTCCTCCCTATAATGGTTATTTTTAGCAATAATTCCCTCTCCCATGCATGTCTGCAGCCCTTGGATGTTGAGATGTTCCTAGGGAGGGTGATGGAAGGGTGTGGGGTGCCTGAAGAGGATCATTTATTTTATTCCATTTTATTTAGGTGTGGTATTTATAAAAGCTCCAAAATTGGCAGTGAGAGAAAGGTAAATATTCTTCTGAGCTGGAGACCGCCCCAACATAGACAGCTGCAGCCCAGCCTCTCCTCACTCTCCCTGCCAGTTCTCTCAAGCATGACTTGGTTGGAGGACCACCTTCAATGAGATCAAAAGGTGATTTTCCCAGTGCGTGCTCCACATGCCACTTGACTTTCACACTGCCTGTCAACTGGGTGGTGAGTATGTGAGACAGGAATGAATTCTGGTCTGCCTTAGTTGAACCATGAATAACTTGAGGGAAGACAATGGTGCAATGAGAGAGCCTACAAAACCCTGGAGATGTGTTCTTGCCATGGTGAGCTGGGGCATCCAGGGAAGTGGCTACTCAAGACTATCTCTCATCAGCTGGAAATTCTTTAATCTCTCCAGTTTGGGGGATTGCCTGTTGTTGTGCTGGGAAAGGATCCTGGAAATACAAGGCAGACAGCTGCTAAGAGAGGCTGAATGTTTGGTCCTCGTTTCTGCAGGGCTTCTCAGCTACAGAGCAGTAAACTTCTCACATCTCCTTTCTTCCTCACCTTTCTTGCTTTCTTACAAATTGCAGTGCTGTGAAAGGGAGGTTTGCTCCCTTGAAACCTTTGTTTCTCTCTCTGGCTGTGAAGAAACGCTGATGTTTCCAAATTTTTCATGGACTAAATTTCAAAACATCTCGGTTTGCAGAGTGGAGTAAGTTTTACTTTGACAGTTTTTGATCAAAAGTAAATATTTTGGTATGCTCCAAATTGATATGCTTCACTTTAGTTTGTTCAATTAACCCAAAAAGCTTCGCTTTGACTCTGTTCAACCCTGAATATCAGCCTTGTATTGTATTTCCTCCTGGCAGCTCTCATCCAGGAACTTAATACTCATCTTTTTCAGGGGACAGTATGTAGATGCTATCACGTCTTATAGATCTTAGAGTCCACTCTGCATCATGGCAGAGGTAGTCCTCTAGGAAACGGCCTGCAGGAAAGATGAGACATCTAAACCGCAGCCCCAGTGAGGCAGTGTACTTATAGGGAAATGAGGTTTTAATGGTTTATTGAACACATTCAAACCAAAACATAGTTTTCTGATTTTCTTCCAACTGGCCCTAAAGAAAATACTGCTTCTTGACTTTTCTTAATTAAAAAAAAAAAAAAAGGTGTATTTTTATTTCTTTGTTCTGAAAGGAAAGAAGGTTCAAAATCAGGATGTTTTCCTCCCTGAAAATTTCAATTTTGTGCAAACCGCCTTTTTACTGGGCAGCCTTCCCAAAGGGAATCCCCAGCCAGCCCCAGTGCTAATATCAGTGCACAGTCTTTGGAGCTGATCCAGAGGTCATTCACGCCATTAGACATTTTTATCGTGGACTTGAATAAACTTTGGACCAGGCTCTTTTGGCAAGAGCATGTAGAGTCTGGAAACCTAAAAATAAATCCTGATTTGGAGCCGGCCACAGCTTTTCAGCAACCATGATGGTACATAGGTATGAGCCTGTCAGAGAGGAGCTGATGAGGTGATTTGGCCACCTCTGTGGCCAGAGTATTTCTGCTGTTTGTTGATATAAACAAGCAGGAAGACACCATTCAACAAGCTCAATGTTAAGAGCTCTTGATGAAGAATTTCTCTGTGAAGCATCAACCCCAAGGTTTAGATGAAAGATGTTGTTTTGAGAGGTGACCTGGTTTTCTCTTCAGGAAGTTTTGCAGCAGTAATAGCTTCTGGAATATAGAACACTGTCATCCTCGGTCCTAGGAAATGGACAGGTCCCTCCATGATGCAGTTTGTCTGCAACAGCAGTTTTGTGGGCAGGCAACAGTTGCTGTCCCAAAAGAGAAGAAGAACTGGGCAAAGCACAGAATTTGCTCTTTTCCAAATTTGTATCCTGTCTGTGTTGTGAGAGGTTTGCAGGAATCAAGAGTGAAAAGAAAACCCTTGGTCAAAACAAGGCGTTATCCTCTCACTCACCCTGCCCATTGCTATGCACCGTGAAGGGATTGCTCTGCAAATACTGACAGCAAATCTCATGCTGTAATTACCGTGCCTAAACCTTTTCATCTGGAGCCTGCTCCAGCTCTCTGCAATGACCTGAGTCAGATCTGTGAGCGGTAAAAGCAAAGCATTTCCAGCATCTCTATTTTATTTCTACTGCCACAAGAGTTTAATTGTGTCTTTAATAACTGTTTGCTGACTGATGAATCATTAGAGCTGAACCCAAGTAACTGGTCACTTGCTGTTGCTGAGTTTGTATGAGTGGCCACATTTTCTACAACATTGTTTAGATTCAAAACAATATTCTCATTTGCACAGTATATATTTAGTAGTCTAGATGTAGTCAAATTTATGCTAATTTTCATGGTCTAATGCATCTTTGACTCAATTGGGAAATGGAAGGCAGAAAATTACAGGGATTTTGGCTTTATAGACCCTTCCCAGGATCAGTAATTCTCTGTGGGATTCCTCTTCTGAAAAAGGCAATTACAATGGAGAAGGAGTGTGCTTGGCATATGAGATCTGGGAGGATACAGTGAAGAACAGGTGGTTGTACCATGCCAGGATATGAAGGCAGAGGGAGAGAGACAAGGTGGAAAGGAAAGACAGAGAAAATTAGAGGCTCTTGGTCGGTTGGCAGTGGGCTTGCTTATGCAGACAGATTATGGTGGATGCCAATCCTAATTCCCACAGTGCTCACGAGAGCATCCTGCTGGAGCAGTGTTGTTGGCTGTGGTCATGCCACCAGGCAGTCCATATAAAGGGCTCCATCTTCAGCTGGCTGGTCCATCTCCTTCCTATACATCTTTTTCCATCCATCTGGGTACCAGATATTTTGTTTTCTACATGCAACAGGAAAGAGTTTGACTCATCCATGAGGTTAATAGCAGCCACTCTTCTTTTCTGAGTCCTTCATCAACTGGTTGCTGTGATTGTCCTGATTCCCAAGACGGCTCTTACAGCTGCTGCAGTCTCTGTTGAAGAGTGTTAAGTTGTGGCAGTAATAATGCTGGCCCTGGTGAGAATACAAATGTGTAGTTTGTTGATCCTGGACTGCAGAGCAGTACTACTGCCTGGCAACTACACCGCAAGAGCTGGCAGGCAGACCTACTTCCAGCACACTTCTCCGAAAGGGGAAAGGGTGTTTTCAAATTTCTTCTTTCCCTCTCTCTCCTCCAAGTGAGAGCTTGCCAGGAAGCTTTGGAGAGAAGCTCTGGTGCTCGTCTGTGCTTCCCAAGCTGAGTATGATGGCTGGGCTCTTTCTCCAGGACTTGGACATCCAGCAAACTTTACCAGGTGTCAGCAGTAGGTGTGGGTCACTGTAGGTTGAAGGTGAGCCAGCCCTTCAGCACCTGGGCTGGAGAAGAAGAAATGTGGTCGTGTCATTGCATGTTTTTGAGGGACTCCTCCTGCCAGAAGTGAGGGTCGCTTCTAATCATCCATTGGACAAACAGGCTAATTCTTAAAGTAAAAGCCAGGGTGTCAGATGCTCATGTTGTCATACATTGTCACAATACATTGTGTTGTCAAACATCGTACACCAGTACCCCATCACTGAAGAACTGAAGCACACACCAAATGTGGTTGGATGAATGCTCAGTTGTCCTGCGGCTTACAGTGGATTACCTCTGCTGAAGGGCAGCAGGGACACATTCAGAGCTGGGGACATGTCACACCTCCACTCTGCACTGTCCAGGGATGTGAAGTTAACACATACAGATACCTCAAGAGGGAAAGATGCAGATTTCTGCCCTTTCCCTTTTTCCTGAACCTACAGTGTTCAACCCAGGTCCTCTAAATCAGGGATAGATTATATGCAGTTATTCTAAGGCTGTATTTTGTGTCTGCCTTAGCGGGACTGTCCTAGCTGAAACTGTGGAGAAGTGGAGCTTATGAGCTGTGTCAGTCGCTGGCACTCTGCCACCATCCCCTGTACAAGGAAACCTGCAAACCCTTTTTGGGATCAGCATATTGTCCTAAGCACAATCATGTGTTCAGCACACAGAACGGTTAAATGCGTGTGTTAGGGGCCAACTTTTCATTGAAGCCTTGTCCCATTTCAGTCTCTCTCCTGCATGTTCAGTGTTCAGAGGCCTGAGCTAAATATGAGTGAAAATGTGCCAGGGGGCTTTGCTGTGGTTACTCACCAGCAGAACAACTATGCCAGCAAATTAGGGAGAAAACAAGCACCACCTGATCTGTTCTTGCCCAAGGGCAACATTAATTTATACATCCTGTTTGCTCTGTATAACATGGGAACACATATGTTACCCTGTCCAACCAGCTACAAAAAATGCTGTGGACCCTTTGTGGCCCCTGGGAGGCCTGGCACTATCTTTTCTTGGTATGTAAGTAAAATGTTTATACCTATGGGACTAAACGTGAATTAGACATTGCTCCATGGTGGAGCAAATGGAGAGCACAGAATTGCCGTCACGCAGATGTTCCTGTGTTTCTTTGCAATGTTTACTGATCTGGGTAAATCTGGGGAGCAGCTGTATCATACATATTGGGGGAATAATGGGGAGGGAGTGCCCCCATGGCTAACCATCATGTTGTAATCCATGGCACGCATGTCACAACAGATAGTACGAAGGAAGGGAGATCATTCACCCCTTCCCTTCTTTATCCTCTCCACCATGGTAGATCTGTTCCTGCTTTTGGGGCAGGGAAACCCCTGCTATTGTTTCCCTGCCAAGTCTGGCAGCGTGGGTAAGAATACACAATATTTTTTCCCTACTGAAACTGCACACCTCTCTCATCTCCTAAACCAAGCCTCCTGTGGACTTGCTCTCTTGTTTCTCCCTACTGCAGACGCAAGCAAGGAAGACAGCTAAACCTACAGTGCAGACCTTCCCATCCCTTTTCTGAGCCAACAGTGATTAACAGTGGTCTCATATTGGTCAGAGCAACTACAACCACTGCTCTTGTCACCATTTCTGGATGCCTCAGGGTATGTTGCCACTGTAGAAGACAAGCATGCTTGTTTTAGGGGATTTAGCTAGCCCAGGGGACATGAGCTTTGGATGCCTGGCAGCCCAGCAGCCAACATGAAGAGGTGACAAGGCCTGGAGGGTTGAGTTGGTGACTTGGACTAGTATCTTCTTGTCTTTGCATAAAGCAGTCCTGCAATTGTTTAACCCCGCAGGTCTCCATAAGGGAGCAAAGCACCAATCCAGTCTAGTTAAAGTGACACTGCTTCCTATCTGCCCAGGGGTCATTTTTCAAGTGCACCCTCATGGTCTATGAATTTTCAGCAGTTCTTCATTAATTTATCCTTTACAGCAATAACATCTCCAGCCTGGTTCTACAGTGTCTTTCACAGTTTGCAGTATCAGATTTACCTGTCAGTGCTCTTGTTAAGATGGAAAAGCCTCTGGGTACAGGGGGGGCTGGGGAGGGTTCACCCCTTATAGCAACAGCATGCCTTTGGTTTGGAACTGGGCTGGGACATCAGTTTGTCTGTCAGAGCTTGCAGGAAATATACCTAGAAACATCACCTGCCACCAAGGTACAGCTACCTCAGGGTAAAAGACAGAAGCTGTTTTGTCATTCACAGAAATAGTGATAGAAAAATACAGCATATAGCTCAAACTTCAGAAGAGGATCTGTGCTGGCAAAAGTTAATTGCCCTGTTTGAAAATGGTCTAGAGAGAGGTTAATGCCCAGGGATTGCAGAGGCACAACCTTGATTTTCCATCTGCTTTGATATCTCAATTAGCAGAATTCAGAGCAAGGGCAAGGGGGAGCAACTTCTTCGCTGTTTCCAGCTTTTTGGGGGGAAGAAAAAAAAACGTTTATTTATTAGAATAGGCAGATCACAATTTAACTGAGAGATTGCTAAATGAATTCAGAGCCTGTGGGATTTACGACAAGGTGATGAAAGAGAGACTCTGATAGTTACCCAATAAGCTTCTTTTTCCAAGAACATAAAGTTAAAAAAAATAAATTTTAAAATTAGGATTTTTTTTTTTATGAATGGGTTCTTGTGGTGTGCAGGCTGCTAACACTATCAACATTGTTTCTGGGGAACTCCAGGCATCTAATCAATCTTCATTCTGTAAGAAAGTGTTCCAAATTATACGAAAACCACATGGCTTCTTCTGTTTGTAGGGAAAAACCTGACCTGACCCCATCTGTACTCCAGAATGGCTATGTCCCCATCTTAGGACTAATTCCAGCAAGACCCGTGATCTATTTTCATTGTCCTAGCACTCAGAAGAAGGCACTTAGTGTAAGGGTGCAGCTTACACTGCAGAGGGAGTTGTTCCAAGGAACGTGCGGAGGCAAAGACGGAGCTGGGATCATTGCAATGCACATCCAGGCCGTTCGTGTCCTTTAGCATGCAGAGGTCAGGGCAGATGCATTCCTGATCTTTGCCTGGTGTAGCAAAAGCATCATTTGCCTTACACTGACTACATCCCTTTACTCCATCCTCTGAGAAGTATATCCTGTAATTTGGTGGAGGCAGGCTTAGAGTTTTTAGGGTCAAACCAGTATCAGCAGCAGTTTCTGAGACACCTCTTGGGTGCCTCCAAGGCCAGGTCTGTTGCCCATGAAGGCTGTGAAGCAGAAGCACAGCTCTGGGACAGCTGGAATGCAATGCCCAAGCAAGCCCAGACCACACAGCCTTAGCAGGCTCTCCTGTGCGCCGAGGGCTGCTCAGGCAGGCAGTTTGCTGTGTGGAAAGCTTTGCTATGGGAAGGAGGCAGACAGATCAGCCTGGAGGCTGTATCCAAGGCCATTCCTCAGTCTTCTATTTAACAGCAGAGGACAGCATTGTAGAGTTTTGTGGGGGGCAAATTAGGGTAATTCTGGTATTTTCCAGGTAGCTCCAGTCACAAAAGGGGACCAGTGAAATGAGTTGTCCAGCATCAGCCAGCACGGCAGAGCCACAACTTTCCCAGGCCAGAACTCCAATCCTGCCTTTCTAATTGTCTGCTTGAGCTTGTTTTCCCTGGAGACTCCTTGATGCTAGAATCATCCTCACAGGTTCCATTCCTCTGTCAGATGCTGGCATTGCTGTCTGCTCCTGCTTGAACACTGGCCTGCAGGAGGCCAGCCCTTGCTGGTTGCTTCCATAGAGCATGTTACAATCCCTCTTTAAATTGCAGAGGGGTTGGGAGCAGTCATCTTCAGACAACATCTCTTCCAACACTTTGAGGGCAATTGCTTTTATTTGACCTTTATAGACACACACATCATGCCACAGACATGGTGGGTGTAAAATAGATATTTTTTATATGTATATATATAAAAATGCAAGTTCACAAAGTGAAGGCAAATTTTCCTTTGAAGAAAAGGGACTGCTGCTGAAAAGATGTTATCCTTTGAAGACTAGTAGCTTGTCTCATAAATTACCCTGCTGTTTCTTCAAGATCTTGTGCAGAAGTGTGGTGTGTCCCGGTCACTAGTTTCAAAGCCCAGTTCAAACCAAAGCAAACTGCAACAAGTCATCTCTGGAAAGCAATTGAACTGTGAATAGCTATGGAGATCAAAAGAAAAAAGCTACAGACAAGACAAATCAGTAGGCTATTCAGAAATAGGCTGCAGTGACAGGGCTTGCATCCAGTTTTCAAACTCCAGCAAACATGGGGAAGGTTTTAGGTCCCAGACCTAAACGAGAATTATGAAATGGAGAGCAGTGTGTAAATAAAATTAAAGGCAGCATGATGTATCACTCTGGATCATCACTAACAGATCACCTTCAAACTGCCAAGTGAGGAACTGCATCTAGTGGATGGAAAGGCTGTACATGGTAGAAGTCTGGCTTTGCTCGGGAGCTAGCATTAAATGGAGGTAAATGAACTCCCACTAGTCAAAGTATCTCAAAAGGTTGATTAGCCTGGAATTTAAGTACCTAAGGACAGTGATGCGCCTTAGATCTAGGACTAGAATTCAGAAAGATTTGGGATTTATATCTATGTTTTTAGGGACAGGAACAACACAGTATCTGACAGAAGCTGGTAGACCTATTGAGATATTATGGCAAAATCAGTTGCTGAGGTCCTCGTATAAGAGCCTCCTCAGTTGTTTATAGTATAATTGCAATCATGTAGGCTGAAATCTGTCCTTGTGTTTTTCCTTTTGTACCGCTGCTGTCCCTGCTTCTACCCAATGCACCTGTGCTTCAGGCAGTCAGTTGGCCTTGAGTGCATGAGGAGGCCTTAGTGGCCCTGACCAGCCTCACCTGGGGCCTCCACCCACACTTCCTGCCTGTGGGCTCCGTTTAAGTTCAGACCCGAGCTTCTGCTTTCTCCTTAAGCTATGTTGTAAGAATGTGTGTTAGTACTTCCCACAAGCCATGTCTGTGCCTGGTGCTAGACATGTTGATGTGGTCCTTGACCTATTGACTCTGTTCTTGTCTTGACCTCAGATGTGCCTTGTCACTATGAACTTGCTTGGTGATGACCCGACTGTGTCTGACCCTGACCTGCCTTTCCAGCTTGACCTCAGACCAGCCCCATCAGCATGGACTCACGTGATGATCTGGACTCAGCTGATCAGCTGAAGTTGGCTGCCATCTCCATGTCTGCCCTGCCTGCTTCACTCAGGTATCGTGGGGTTGAGTGCTGTTTGGAGAGGGCCTTGTTACTACTGTCCTTGTCACCGTGGTTGATGTTTGGCTACCTGTCCTGGAGGGAGCAGTCAGCCCTTGCTGGTCCCTGAAAAATCTTTATGCAGAAGATGTCCTGTTAGCAAGGGAAGTATCTTGAATATCTGTAGCCTTTTAGGTCATAGCACCCTCAGGCTCTACTTGCTTTCCTGGCCAGATCTGCTTAAGGGTCTTCCTGTTGCAAGACTGGGCCCTTCTTGCTGCTGTCTGAATGGAGGAGTCTGGCAGAGCTGGTGCTTTATGGGACCATTAGTGATACACTGCTGCATTTGACCTCGATTTAACTGCCCTCCCCAGCCTATTAGGAGGCCAGAGGGCTGAGGACCAATCTTTTAGCATTCAAAAGTGCTAAAGCTCAAGTCTTACCCCACGTGGGCTCACATGTAGGCAGTGTTAGCTAGTGAGTAGCTCCAGAGTCTGGTGCAAGGTTCTTTGTTCCTACAAAAGAGGGAGAAAGAAAATAACTCCTCTGAGGTGAACCTGCCTGTACAAATGTTTTTCTACTCAATGAGTGTTTTTCTAAATATAAAACACCTGCCATCTGGCTAGATACACCTCAAGGTGAAAGAGGTAGTGTCTGGGGCAGGTAAGCCTGCCTGGACCTTCTCAAACTTCTTTGGAAAGACACAGTCAACTGGAATATCCTAAATATTGGTGCCTTAGCACTGCCTTTTGTTGCCTAGAAAGTGTGGTTTCCAGCATTCACCTGACCAGGCTGAGTGCTTGACATATTTAGTGGTGTGTAGGCTCAAATACCTCTTGAGAGACCAGTCTGTCTCATCAGTCACAAAAGCAGCTTCTGCCAAGGCAGTTATCTGTATGCTGTGCTGAAAGCAACATGGTCTAGGTGAGGGATGGAGAAACACTTTATCATCTCATAGAAAGTTTGGGTCAGAAGGGACCTTTAAAGGTAACAATCTAAGCACCCTGTGATGAGCAGGGACATCTTCAACTAGATCAGGTTGCTTAGAGCCCCAGCCAGCCTGACCTTGAATGCTTCCAGAGGTGGGGCATCTGTCAACTCTCTGAGCAACCTGTTCAGTGTTTTACCACCCTCATTGTAAAAAATGTCGTACTTGTATCTAGTCTAAATCTCCCCTCTTTTAGTTTAAAACCATTACCAGATGTCCTATTGCAACAGGCTCTGCTAAGAAGTTTGTCTCCATCTTTTTGTAAGTCCTGGTTAAGTACTGAAAGGCTGCAATAAGGTCTCCCTGGAGTCTTCCCTTCTCCAGGTTGAACAACCCCAACTCTCTCAGCCTGTCCTCATAGGAGAAGCGTTCCATCCATCTGCTCATTTTTGTGGCCCTCTGGACCTGCTCCTGTCTTTCCTGATGCCCCTCTGGCCTTGGACCAGGTTTACCCTTCTCTTGAGAATCAGCTTTTATTTTTTTTCTGGGGTGCCATCATCAGGTATGGTTAATGGCTCTGGTACTCAATGTGCTGCACAGCAACCCTCTCAAAACTTACGGGGCAAAGGTAGGTCAGGGAAATGTTGAAGGTGTTCTGGTTGGAGTGACTATGAAAGCAGTGGCTTTGTCCCCTCATGACTGTTCCTGCTAGTGGCTTGTCCTAGGTCAAAATTAGAGCAGGGTGAGGCCTAGATTGCCTGACTCCTGTTTTTTAAATTCCAACCCTGCATACTATAAAAACCACTACAATTTTATTTATCCAGGAAACCAAGGCTGCTCAATAGCCAAACTGATTCCCTGAATGAGGAAAAAAAAAAGCATATTTTGAACTGTTAGTGTGGAACACATGTGTGCTTGCTTCCTCCTTCTTAAATGATGTCAAGAAAAACTGAGAAAATTCAGCAAGAGATCTGTCCTGCTCTTTCCTTGTCTACTTTTTGTGTGGTTTTGTTTCTTTCCAAAACAGTTAGATTTCCGGACAAAGAGAATTGGGACTTTGCTTTGAGTTTCTTGGCTCTTCTTAGTCGATGTCTCCCTGGCCGTTCCTTTATTCGAACAGAGCCTTTTGTACGCAGTATATGAGGTTGAACTGAGGGCAAATATTATTACAGTCTCATGTTCTGAATCGACACCAGCCAAGCCTCCCTCTGCACAGCTCTAGCAGGATTTTGTGTCAAGTTGTTCTCCTTCTCCAAAGGTTTGACTGTGCCCTTCAGCCCAGCCATCTGAGTCCTTTGACTCTGCAAAGCAGGGCTGTGAACAGTGCTGTTGAGAAAAACATTGACTTGCAGCCGCTGCCTGACTGACTAGAACTCGGATGCACAGCTGAAATCCAGGTGCTTTGTCTGGGGAAGGTGAGCACTGAGAATTCCACTGGCCTTCTCAGTCAGAAAAGAGAAAGTGACAGTTAGATCTGGGCCCTGTCCATGGACCAGGAACAACACAGAGCTCAGAAATTAGAGGTTTGAAGGAAAGCCATTTCTCTAGGGACAGGGTGGGAAGAAATAACTGGAGGATAACATCCAAGACCAGCCTTGAAGCTGCTAATAGATTGTTCGTTATCTCTCCCTACTTCTTTCACCTGACTTTTTTACCATTTTGCCTTTTCTTGATTGCTTTCTTTTTCAGCTGTTCCACTAATTACTTCCTTGATTAACTTTGAAGCCCTCGATGGCTGTTATTTATTTTCCCTTTCAGCTGGTTAATTGTATTCATTCTTTTGCTCTCCTCTTTGGCATGAGCAAAGAGAAGGAGATGGCAAGCAGGAGAAAAGGGGTGGATGGAGGAGGTTAAGCCAGTAAGGAAACTGGTGCAATCCATTTGTGGAGATGAAGAGACTCTTGCTCTAATCAAACATTCCTGTGACAGCAAGTGCTGTATATCTAAGGAGACTATGGCCTGTCACATGCTGTCCCTGGATTCAGGTACATTGTTGGGAGAAACTTTCAGTGAGTGTTCACAGTCTTTCAGGGGTGTTATCCTGCCTTAGTCTTTGGTAGCACATGAACTGGGATTTGATAGAAGCTGTAGGCAGTAGTAGAGCCCTAAGATATACTGAAGTGCTAGACTGTATACGGGGAGAGGAGAGTGAAGTCTGTATGACTGCCTCTGGGCTTTACGAAAAGGGTACTTAACTTCACAGTTTGGTGGAGTATGAAGCATTATGAGCCCATAATTGCAATATTCATCTAACTGCTCACCCTGCCTTGTCCTTCTGTGTCCTCATCAGGCTCCATCGATGTTCTTGTTGACCCCTGCTTTGCAATTTGTGGTTCAAATGCAGCCTTCACCCTGCCCCTCTGATGGAAGCCTGCATGCAGATGTAGATGGGTGTGGGTCTGGCTCTCCCTGGAAGCTGGTCCTTCTTTAGTGTGGCTGTTGTCTCCTGTGAGCTGTTTGGCAAGGCTTCTTTAATCTTGTACACTTTGAAAAGTTTCCAGTCTGTGTCTTTTTTTGCCCCTTGCAGACTCAGAGGCTAATATCCACATTGCTTTAATTTGTTCTTCAAATGAAACCCATTTATACCTGTAGGTGCCTGGCTGTTAAGGCAGTAATTTACTTCACGGTAGCTTAGCATGTTTTTTAAATGCCTGTTTTGCTATGGGGTTTCTGTTCATTGCAAGACTGTGCAAACCTGTAAAACAGCACTGGAAAGAATTTCTTTGGAAAAAAGAGGCCCAAGGTGAACCATACTACTTTTCTGTTCAACCATAGGGCCATAAAAGAACTAAAGGATTGGTGCTGCTTTACAAGCTTTCTGAACTTGTAGATTCTGCAGTAGTTGGTTTGTGTATTGGCTAAGGATCTGGGGAGAAAGGGACGGAGGATGTAACATAGGCCTTCTGTCTGCAGTCTCAAAATGGTACCAGTGTGGTTTGTATGAGGTAAGATAAGCTTCAAGTATTAAAACACTTCTAATCTCAAAACATCTCCCCAACCCTGACAGAGGACCTAAAATATCTCCCCTTGTGAGAACCATGTTGTCTTTTCCTGCCTCTCTAGTGACACTGCATTTTTCTGTGTCCCGTGCCCCTGTCCTGCACCTGATTTGGGCTGTCCCTGCCCACATAATGCAAGTTCTCTGATAGAGACTGGACGTGCTCCCTCAGGGTATTTCCTGAATGATCTAAAGAAAAACAGAAGCCAGTGCTTCAGGACATACATGTTGGCTATCAACCCAACCCTTGTGGTAGTTAGAACAGGTGATATTCAGATGCACTTTGGTTCTTTGCACCAGTTTGTCACTTTTCTGCTTCTCCAGAAATGAAGGCAGTAAAGTAGGACACTACAGATGAAGGACTATTTTGCCAGGGCTGTAGAGACTTGCTGCACAGATTGGATGTGTGCTATTCATACTGGGGTAAACTGAGAGCAGTGTAACTGAAATCAATGGGGTAGTGCTGGTTAATGCATTGGGAAAACAATGGAGATGGGGGGAGACTGGGAACAGTGGGCCAAAGGAGGAGGGACTTGGGCTGAGAGGAGGCAGGAAAGCTGCATTTCGTTCTGCTCCGTGCCAGTGGTGCTGTAGAGCCGTCAGCAGAGCTGCATGGACTAAAAGCACATGGAGGAATTGGAGCAGCAGCTGCCGGCAGCAGCACCACCAGTTGTGCTGAAGTGGGGGAAGCAGCCCTGCACAGCCTATGAGGGCTGCATGAGCAGTAGTACATCTATGCTGCAGCAGCCAAAACTTTAGTTTAAACAAACTAAAAGCTAACTAACCTCAAAGCTGCAGGCATTCATCAGCCTTCACAGAGGCAATGGGTCCTGGGGCCAACTGGGATCATTGCCTGAGGATTTACTCCTGCAGGAGCCCTTGGTTTCCAGCTGGGTTAAAATTCTAGGCAGTCTTCTGAACAAAGCCTTACTGGTCTGAAGGGATCTGCTTTTGAGGCTGCTTGAAGCAGGACCAAGGATCTTTGTGGAACAATTCTACATATCCAGCATGGACAAAGCAGCACCAGTCCTTCTATAGTGGCTGAATTTGAGTGCTTTCCAACCCATGTGCTTTAACTTGGTCCTCAGATTTGTGGTCCCCAGATGTAACAAGCCTCCTTTGAGCTCTGTTTTTGCATACATGTCTTTAAAACAGAAAAGCAAAGTATTTCAAAGCTTTCTCTGTGTTAGGACCGTCTTTCTGGTAGCGTGGCTTAGACTAGATTGCTGTATTCCATAGAACTCTGTTTAGTAATAAATGGTATTTGCTTCATTGGCAATATTCCTCTCTCTGCTGGCTACCCACTTACAAAGTAATCAACTACACTTAGCTTTAATGGGAGGCTCAAGCAATCTGGTGGGTACTGACTTCTCTCAGATGGTGTGCTTTGAAATGAGAAGAGAATCAAAGGATACTGCTGCTTTCCTGGGAATGGGACAGGGTCACCTCTCTTGGTAATGTGAGGTTCCTTGGGACTTTCTAAGAAACAAACAAGACTACACTTTCAGCTCTGAAATTTTGGTAGCCTCAGGCTTTAGAAAGCTCTATTTCATTTAGTTTCTGGCATTTACTTTTGTTTGCTTGGACTATAAAGACCTTTTTATTCTGATCCTCAAGAGCTGTTTACCATTCAGCACATGTGGTCTGCATCGCTCACACTAAAGTCTTTTGAGGACTTGGCAACCCTTTTTAGTTCTCTGATCAATGCTGGCTAAGGAACAATGGCAAAAACCCATGGAAGGGTGTTGCCCAAAATGTGTTGCCCCTGTTCTGATTAACTAGCAGCCTCAGCTGAGGTAGGAGTTGCTGGCTAGATTTGCACCAGCATTACTGAAAAAAATCAAGAGTCACTATACTGAACTGAAAGCAGGTGTGTCAATGTAAAACCAGAGGACAACTTTGCCAGCCACTTATGCGTCTGCACAGAAAGTTAAGATCTGAGTTTTGCTTTATAACCTGATTTACAGCTTGGTGCTTCTGTGCTCTGTTGGCATTTTCCTTTGGTCAGTTCCATGGGCAGCTGCTTTCTAAGGATGCATAAAGCTGGCACCAAGGACTGCATCCTGCAGGATCCAGCCTGGACATACTCTGCATTGAGCTTAACTGAAATTTTCTGTGCATGAAAACCAAAGTTTGGGCCTTGCAATGGCTTTTCTCTGAGCTCTCAGTACTCAGGGTATCAAAGAATGAAGACTTGGTTTCAGGCCCTCTCTGCACAGTTGAGCGGAACAAAACATTGCATTTCTGCAGCAATTCTAGTTTAGCAGCTTGGAAACTTATCAGTCAGGGAAGCAACTTCCCACTGCTAAATATTGCACTTTAAATGGCTAGGAGAGGTGTTTTCTGAAGGCAAGGGAATAGCTGGCCACACTGGTTTTGAAGAGCAGGAGGATGGGGGAAAGAAACAGTGAAAGATTTACAATGACTGCTGAGAATGTCATAGCAACAAAGGCATCCTAAAGGGAGCATTTTGCTCCCAGCATTTGCCCTGAATCAGCCTGTGCTCCTAAAGAGGCTGTTGTTGATTGAATGTGTAAGATGCATTGGAGTCTGTGAGCTGACATGGTCCACTCAGAAGGTGCTGTACTGTGGAGTTGAATCCATATATGTAAGGACAGGTCAAATAATTATTTTTTTTTTCGTTATTACATCCCAATAGCTGCTATGCAAGGTTTCTCTCCTCCTTTTTTTACATCTATACCAGCACCATCCTAGGTATTAGTTTTAGAGGATATCTGCATACATGGGTTAGAGCTGCCTATTGATCTGAACTTGCCTTTCTAGAAAGCTTTCAATGTGCCTGAAGCTCTGCCTTTATGAGATGGTTCTCTCTGTAAAAGAGCTAAAGCAACAGTATAGATCCAGTTCCCTCTACCCTGGAACTGGGGGATTGGTGGGTCAGGTGTGGAACCTGTCACTTTCTATTAAAGGTGATGTGAACTTGTTGGGATCCCCAGCTTGGGGTGGAGGAAGCAAGAATCAGGTTTATTACTGACTGTAGGTAGTGGCCAATTCATAAAGAGTTACCATTAGCTGGCCTTTGTAGATGCTTGAGGGCCCACGTTCCACCTCATGCATAGAGGTCTGCTCATGGCAATCATAGAATCATAGAATGGTTAGAGTTGGAAGGGACCTTAAAGATCATCTAGT
>JAOXJM010000005.1:27443821-27508138 GCA_026413425.1 Tringa solitaria
AAGAGTCTGGCTCCCTCCTCCTTCAACCCACCCTTTAGATACTTATAAGCATTGATAGGGTCTCCCCTCAGCCTGTGAAAGAATTTTCTTTCACTTTTTTTTCCTTATTGAAATGGGAAAGGGCAAATGTTTAGAGATGCTCTTAGGTTAGACTTTACCCAGCTCTGCTGGGTTTGATGCTGTATTCTCCCTTTCCTGGGTCAACATAGCTTGATTTATCCAGCCACCTGAAGAGGAAGGATGTCTTCTTTTGTTTCTCTTCATCTGCAGAGTAACACAGTAGGATTAGCCAGCAGTGAAGTTCAAGGTTGCTATAAATAGTTTTCTGCCTTGTCAAGGGAGTTACCCATTTACTCTAGTTCTCTTCCTTGTCAACAGCCTTTCTCAAAGTTGGCTGTAGCAAAAGCCTTGGGAGCCTGTCACTGCACACCTCCCTTTGAAAATGCCCAGAGCGCCTGTTCTAGCATGACTGCACCTCCCTGACTGGGGCAGGGATGTCCTGATGTCTGATGTCCTGAAGAGCCAAGCCTGCTCTAGCCATCTAGTTTTATAACTTAATAACATGGCCTGCAGCCTGGACAGTGGGTCCCTTCTCCTGGAATGGATCTTCTTGGATCCTTGCTAGTTCTGCAACCTTCTTCTGCTTCCCCTAGGAACTTCTAGTCAAAGAGCTCCAAATAAGGGTAGAACTATTTTTTAATTGTGAGAGAACAGGAGACTCTCAAATGTGAGTTAAGCTTTGCAACACCACTTCAGGAAATGCATCATAAAGTAATTGCTTCCTTCCCTAGTCTCTGTCCCCCACTCCCATTTCAAATGAGCGAAATCCAGCCACCTCTGGGGTGGAACACAGCATCCACTGAGCAGCATGTGGTAAAACCACCTGCCCGCATTAAACATGGAGCCGTGCAAGATTTTGTCCCTCTTGGAAGGGTACAGAGAATACAAGAAAACTTTGTAGCTGGCCCAGAGGGAAGCGCCAGGCCGTGGCTTTTAGCTCGGACAAAGATTGCTTGTGCTGAGAACGGTGGTTAAAGGTGAAATGAGGTTTCTCACAGCCCTGAGTCAGTGAGTAGCCCATGTCTGCAGTTTGGTGGTGGTTGGCTCTGGGTAGGTTGGAGGGTGCTGGAGGAAGTAGGTGTCCAGTGAGAGGTTATAAAGTTTGCGCTCTTGGTAGATCCTACATTTGTGCCTGGGTACTGGCGTTGTCTTCCGCATGTGTGTCTGCCAGAAGGGTTTCAGTATTGCTAAGGGGTGTATCAGGAGCAGAGAAAGGCTTACTGGCAGAGACAGCACTGAAGGGCAGAGATCTCAAAGTTACCCCTATCATTAGTAAAGTGGGATAGGTATTTATTGCTTGGGTTCCAAAATTAGGCTTTTGGGACCTGCCACTGGCTATTTTCTGATGTTGTCCAACTCACATATGTGTCCTCACAGGTTTCTCACCTCTAAAATAAGGAGAAAGCGTTCCTCAGCCCTTCCCTACCACACCGTACAGCTATGGAAAAAAAAAACCCAAACTGGTGTATACTGGTTTAGAACTTGCATTATAACTCCCAGTACTGTATGCCTTTAACAGCAATTCAGTCCAATAGAAGAAACCAACTTACAGGAAAGCTTTAAGCGTGTACCATTCGTAACCTCACTAAAAGGATGAAACAAAGATATCCGGTCTCTGAAAGAACACATTAAGGAAATCCTCTTTTTCTAAAGCCTTTGAAGATCTTACGTTTTTCCTCCTGAGAGTTTATATGTCTTGGGAAAGTGGTGCCACCATTGCTTAGGTAAACTTATTAATCTCCAAGGGAATGTAGAACAGCAGACATTGGAGATTAAAACCTTCAGTTCGGTGTGCTGTAGGGAATGGCACAATCCAGGACTGGAATGAAATGCTTCAGCCAGGCTGCTCCTGAATCCTCTGGCATTCAAACAGAGAGAACTGATGTGTTGTCTTCTTTTGGCTCTGTCTCACCCCTGTATCCCAAAATTCCCAGTGCTTCTCAACTCCAGTCTCTGCTTGGTTCCTACAGCCTTCACATGCACGGGGACAGAAAATTAGCAATTATAAATTGAACGGATGAAGATGATTCATACAGAGCTTTCAGGCTGGATGGAGAGTCCTAATGTCCTGCTGGTAGAGAAACTTGCTCAGAAAGGCTTTTTAATGCATGCGGGAGTTGAATGAATCCAAAGGGAAATAGTGAGCTGTTGGAGGGAGAAAGGGAACATCATGTTCCCCAAATGATGGATTTAGGACAGCCAACAGCTGGCACCCCATCTGTCTTGGGGTTTCAACCTCTCGCTGTGTTTCTTTAACGGATTCTTAAAATTGGTGGGTGCCTGGATCTGCTGACCAGGTTATGGCCCCAGTGCTATTTTTATCTACTTATTTAACAAGCAGTCTGAAGAGCTGTAGCAGACAGGAAATAAAGTCCCTCCAAAAATACTGAAGGGTAACTTTTAAGAGGTATATTTTTAATTGCAGCTTGAACAAGCCGTTTTTAGTTTCCATGAGTCTGCTCCTTTCCATCTCCTCTGCAATCTGGAGCTTTGCCAAAGATGAACTTGCTGCGGTTGTAACCCTATGGGCCCATGAGTCTGTGACCCTGCTTTCCATGAGCTTCTGGCATTGCTGCTAAGATCATGCAATAGCAGCCACAGAGAGCGCCTCTTCAAATATGCATATCTGCAGTTGGGCTAAGGGGAATCCAGAAAGAGAAAAACTGAGGAAATTGCTTCCCCCCCTCTTTGGGGTATAAAATGTTCTCTTCTTTCAAGTTAATTTGTTCTGTGAAAGTTCCCCTTGAAATCATTTTCCAACTACTTTGAAAGATCAAATAGATTATATTGAAAGCTACTGTAAGATGAAGTGCCCATTTGGATTTAATAAATGCTGGTTTATAGAGCTAGCCTCATTATTTCTTTGGGATAAACCTATGCAGAATGGAGGGGAGGAAGGATTTTTAATGTTTCTGAAAAATTTATCCCACGAACAGTAAAAACATACCATAGAAATATATCAGCCACAAAAATGACATCTTAAACACAGTATTTATTGCTTTCTATATTTGTTTTGCATAAACTTTTCTGGTTTCTATTACAGAGATTGATTTATGGAGTTTATTTGGAATAAATGTAGTGCATATTTAAAACAAACAGAGCCCAAATCTGTTAAGCGCCCAGGAGCTATAAGACCTCTGTATGGTTCAAACTGGGACCCTGCAAGTCCTTTTTATCGGAATATCTTTTTCCATTTAAAAAACACAGAAAAATAATAAGAAAGTAGATGAAGAAAAGCAATTTGTGAAAATATATCTAGCCAGTGTTTCGACTAGAGTTGGTCTGAACTTTTATTCAGTGTCTTGTTCTGTTCCTTAATGAAATGTTCTTTATCCAAATGGAAATTTTACCATGAATATCCTTTTTCACAGATTTTTTTTTTTTTTGGGGGGGGGGGGGGGGGAAGTGTGGGGAACTAACAAGGGCTGGAGGGGATTGAAAAATTCTCAGAAAACACTTTGGTTTTACTGAAATTCACGTAACTTTGGAAGACACACCAAACTAGAAACTTGTTAGCAATTTTTCCATTAACTTCAACCTTCAGAAGTGAAGGGAAGCAAACTAGGAGCAATTGGACTATAAGCCATCAGTGCTTGATTTGTAAATGAGCTAATTGCATATTTTAGCAGGTTGGAGGGAAAAACAGTAAAACAAGGATTGCATTTATTGATTTCTTTTTAAAGCACATAAGTTGCATTTATCTCCACTTTCCTTCTGATCCCCTGACAGGTTTGGCACCTCCCCTGTTCCTTCCTGTAACTGGATTACTCGTGTACTTTTAGTGCATTTCTACATTGGCTAAAATAATACCTTTTCTGTATATTTTAGAGTGGGTTTGCAAGTCATCACAGCACAAGGATTCTCTCAGAAACCTAACTGATGTCCTTTAAGTGCCCACAACAAAGCATGTGGGACTTGAATACCCAAAACCAGTGCAATTGCTTGTAAGTGATCTGCAGATTGATAATTATTGAGTTAATAACATTTAGGATTATCCTGAATTTTTTATTCAAAATTGCTGGCAAATAAAATCTGAGGGTTGTCAGCATTTAAATAACTTAAAATTATACTTTAAGCTGCATTTACTGAAAATGTGCCTGCTGCCAGGGTCTGAGTGGTTGCAGACAGGAAGAGTGTATGGTTGTATTCTGTTCATAACTAATGAGTGGGTCATTCTCCCAAGTGTGTCATCTTTCCAAAAACCATTTGATGTTTACTGTCATGAGTCTATGTTTCACAATCTAGAGTTCTCTCTATAAGAAGATCCAAGGCTATAGTCAGACTGTCATTATCCATGCTAAATGAAATGAGGAGGTTCCCACCTACCTCCCACCTAATGGCCTGACCAGTATGACCTATGTGGTCTCTCATTTACCCAGCCTGATCTAGGGGGGGGATCTATTCCAGGTTAGCCTCAAGTCAACTAACTGCAGGTTTAAGTTGGACTGTCCAGGTGAAGTCCTACCTGTGGATTTGTTCTGCCACATCTTCCAAGACAGCAATAAATGGCAGAGAAGAGGGATATTTTTAATCTAATCCAGCATAACACATTGGAATGCAGCCTCAGCACTGGCATGGCCCCATACAGATTAAACCAGGTTTCTTTGAAAGCCATCACACATGCTGTTGGTCTCATCATTGACCATGTTTGGTGGATTGTGTGCTGGGCTCCTGCCCGACAGCTTGTACTATTGCCTTGTGACTCCAGTATAATCTCTTGTCTGTAATCCTCATCAGCAACCCCTGAGAAACCACTGAGAGCACTGAGGCAAGGTATGCCTCCTACCTTGCCAAGCAGGAAGGCTTGTGCCCTAAGTGACTGCCCATAATTAGACACCACTTGACAAAAATAATTGGCTGTGGCACATGAGTGCTGATGTAACTGGGTTTAGGAAGCATCTTTTTCAAGTTGGCTGAGTACAGAGCCATGGACAATGGAGCCGTGGAGAATAGCACTAAGAAACAAATCCTCTCTTGCAGCCTGTGTGCACAAAGAGCTTTGATCCCCAACTGTTAATTGCTGAAAGGACACACAGATCCCTCTAGCAAGGCCTTCCTTAAGCATGTGACACTGCATGCTGGCAGGGGAAAAACTTTGAGATGGCTGGGTTTGACCCACTCTGCCCCAGTACGGCTTTAGTCGTATTAATAGTCTTCTGTATCTCAGGGATTGCAGTTGTGGGCTTGGATTGAAGTTTTCTTGTATTTTGAGCTGCTCTATTCAGAAGTTATCCTGAGCTTCAAAGAGCAGAGTTGTTTAACTTTTCTTTGCCTTACTTTGGAGGAAGACCTGGGCTGCCTGCTTTCTGATGTGCTGCTTGTTGTTGTTTACAGCCCTGGTGAGAATAATGTGGTGTTAAGGAGTAAAATGCTAAAGTTGGTAGGATATCTGCAAACTGGTAGGGAAAACCTGAGCCCCCATGCCCTATGCACTTAAATATCTCTAGGCATATTGGCAGAGCCCAAGAGGCCAGGAGTTAACTTCAGATAGCAAAGCTGGGACTGTTGTCCTGTCCTGGCCAGCATGACTCTAGTGAAGTACACAGCCCCATGGAAAGAAGGGATACTTTGAGGTGGGGACAGACACACTTGTGTGGGCAGCTGACCTGCAAGATAACAGGCTTGTTTTGAATTTGGGAAGGAATAAACAACAAATGGATGACCACGTGTGCAGAGGCTCACACCACGATGTAGTGTGTATTCTTCCTCTTATTTTCTCCCTGGTGCTTTACTGCTCCAAAGGTCATCTTTTTCTTCCCTCCCAATGCTCAGAGGCTTTGCACCTCCACATGCTGCCGTGATGACTTTCAGGCAAACACAGAAAATGGAGCTGTAGGAAGAAAACCCCAAAAAGCAAGCAAAAAAAAAAGTATTTGGATTATTCAGACAGTACCAAAATTCACCTGTCTGCTGGTGAGTGCATATAGAGCAGATGTGCCCCCTAGCACCAGTGATTTATTTAGGGAACTGTGGACTTGTAGGCATCGAATGGCCCACGTAGAGCTCTGCAGCAGAGGGTGACTGACTGCCAGGGACAGAGTGGCTCTGGCTAGTTGACACAATCAGGTGAGTTTGGTCTGAGTAGCAGTGCTTCACTGTGGCCTGATAGCAGGGAAAGTGTCTGGGACAAGTCTTTGTGAAGCTTTACTAGTAAAACTAATAATTTTAAGGACCTTTCTAATAATGGAGTGGGCAGGGTTCCCAGGAAAGCGCTCCCTGGGGCACAAGGTATTGCTAGGGGTAAAACCCAGGGGACTAGACCCTCACTTCCTTCTCCAGCTGCTAGTTTTCCCTCAGAAACCTGTTTTGCTCTCCTGGATAGAAATAACTGTGATGTACTGTAGCACATGTCTTGTTTGCGATGGCCCCCATCCAAAGCCTACTGATACCAGAGGAATGTTTTGCAGGGACTCAGAGGGATTTTAGATCAGACCCCAACCTTTGTAGCTACTTTTGTATTGCTTTCCTGCCAGGACTTACTGACCAGCCACCAAACTCCTGAGAAAATCAGCATGAAGTGTCAGTCAGGGTTCAGTTCAAGTGACAGCTAAATATGCCTCTCCGGAGATGAATGAGAGCTGACAGGCCTGAAACGCAAACGACCTCAGACAAAGCCAGCCAGTGTCCACACCAGCTTGCTTTTAAATCATACAGTAGCCTTCAGCCATTAACACTTCAAACACTGTCCAGCCCTTTGAAAAGTCAGTTCATTTATTAATGTTCCTGTTAATGTCCCTTCCACACTCTTATTCACAGGATTGCCTTCTGGATTGGTCAGACGGTTGCTTCTCAATCCTATGCAAGCAAGGATGAAAAGCGGTCTTGAAATGCTTTAGGAGAGACAGCAGGCTCCTGTAGTGGGATGATGCAGAGGTCTGGAGACTCTCACCTGCTCTGCTAGATATGTGCTCTCCAGTTTTGGGTGAGTCATGGCACCTTCCTCTCTCTGTCAAGGTTGGGAGACTGCTCAGACACACTGTCTGTCCCTTGTTGGCTGTAGATAAAACTGGCACTAGCAGAGAGTTTTGGGACTAGCAGAGAGTTTCTAAATTCGAAGCACTCCACTGCTAGTAACTGCTCACTGGCGTGTGCCTGGGAGCCAGTAAATGTCTTGGATCTGCCACGTTGTGGGGTGTTACCCTGTCTGACAAGAAACATTCTGGGCTGTGAGCTGGAGGTGTAGAGCTGCACTGAGATCTTCAAAAGTCTGTCTCTGGGTTCTCTGAACTTATGTAAGTATGTAAGGCTTGTGCCTTCAATTCAGATTCCCCAAACAGCAACTGACCTGCACATTCCCCTTGCTGGGTTTGGAGATCTACTCTGCTTTCTTGATTTAAAAAAAATGTGTTTTAGGGCAAAAGAACCCAACTGCATTGTCTTTTTTCCCATTCCATGGACAGATATAGTGCAAGCAAAGCATGAATTGCACCATACTTGCTGCTTACCAGCTGGCCAGCGAGAACAGTGCTTTCTTCTGTCTGGGCTGCGGGGCTGGAAAGGTGAGGCTAGCAGCAGGAGTCAAGACAAATAGGAGCCTGTTTTTGATTTGCCATCTGACCCCTGCCAGCTCAGAGCACCCTGTCTGTAAGCGTGACCTAAATTAAGCCCAAATGCCATCAGCTAGGCTGTTGCTTTCTCTCACAATGCAAGTGTTTCCAGGTACCTGGCCAGAGATTTATAATCCACCTCTAATTACATTCTTGTTTGTGTCTGCTGTCATGCTGGCTTGGTCTTTCTGTGGTTTGTTAAGTCCAAGAGCGTGCCTGGCCCTTTGTGCTCCCAGCGTGTATGCACAGACAGCAAGGGGCATCCATGGCTGACAGCTTAGCTGCTGGAGGAGACCCGCTGTGCTGGGCTGTGTGTCTTTCGTAGACTAAATATCATGGGAGGCATTTTGCCTTGTTAAATTCTTAACGACACAGGTCTACTGTCCACGGTAGGTTCACTTGATAGAAAATAGCTCTGGCAGCAGCCCATCAGCAAGAACACTGTTTTTCTCTTAAATATGAAAGGAGACAAAGGCTTTATGTTCCCTGTGCAGGCAATTCTTGCCTTTTCAATGACAGATGACCAGCATCTTTCCCTAGCTAAGCTTAAGTGCAGTTTTTTGCTATCAAGCTGAAGATTAGATCCTTGTAAATGCAGTCTGGAATTGATTACCAGTAATTAGCATAGATTCTTCAGTCACGGTGCTGGAAGGACCAAGACAGAATAACATGCCTCGTGACACTACTCGTGGTTACACAGTGTTAGTCTGACACAAGCCTTGCCCTGCTAGGGAGAGTGCCGGGCAAACTCTTTCTGAGAAGTCAGTGTCTTGTCTCACAGGGCTTACACACAGAAAGTAAGCTTTTATTCTGAATTACAAAGTCTCTCGTCCAAAATACAAGAACAGTTTCTGAAGAAACCCACCTTATGTATGTAAAACTATTGGCTTCTCCAAGGAGCAAAACTGAGCCTTCACTTGTATGCCCTGTGCTGATTCTGCCGCTCTGTGCCACCGCCATAGCAAGTGACTTAGATTCCCCAAAATTGCTGTGGGGAGAACCCTAGTCTATATTAGTGGAAAAGCAGTTCCAAACATAATCTCTGCTCTATCCTGCCCTTTATTTTCTCCCTGTGCCAGGAGTTCTTGCAGTCTGTGCTATGATTGTGACACTGGGGCAGACAAGCCAGGCAAATACTTTACACACACACACACTCTGAGCAAACCAGACATCCGGTATTTAGAAATAAACAGTGTAAAGAGATTTGGGAAATTCATTGTTCATGCCAAGACATTTAAGAGGCATCTTGGTTCAAGTAAAAGCCTCAAATAATTTCCATTTTATTTTTTTTACTTTGTTTTTTAACTGCTGAGTTAAAATTACTGCAAACCAAAATGGACCATTTCTATTTCCAGTTGATCAAAATTAAGGTAACTTGTTTTCCACTTACATTTCAAGGTGCTGATTTTCACCTAAATATTTCCTTTGTTAATGAGTAAGCATTTTACTGCTTGTAAAATGTTTTGTTAAAGTTTCTACGCATCCCTAGTGATTCGCAGAAATTAAAGCTGGCAACTCTTCATCCTAAACTATTAGGTTTAATTGCTGAGGAAGAAAGACAACCCTCTTCCACTACCCAATGCCTGGGTAAGTTGTGGTTGGAGGGAGACAGCGGCCATTCAAGAGAGGGTCAGATTCCATTGTTGTCTCCTGTCTGCATCACCAAGGGGCATTCAGAGAGCTAAAATCTACAGACACCATAGTCTGTAGACTGGACGCTATTGGTCTGCAGTCCAGTAAATTTGGATCCAATCCAATCTGTGTTGGTTTGCTTTAGGGTCAGCATCATTAAAGGTGATGAGAATCTTGGAGTGAGACCTAGTTAGCAATCCTTAAACACAGGAGTATAAAACTGGTGAAATTATTTCTTTTTAGCAGTAAAGGAAAGTATAGTTGTGCAGTGCATCTGTCCTGAAATGTATGTTTAGTTGTGGGATTGTGGTTTGTCTTTGGTCATGCTGTATATTTTTAAAGAGGATTTGAGGCCAATGGTATATACTCTGTCTCGTGTGTATTCTAGATTTATGTGGAATGGATTTGAGAAAACATGACAGATGGGAAATAGATGGATGGCTTTTTCCATGAAGGTTGGCAGGTTTTACCTGCTAGCAGCTTAAATAATGGAGTCTGGGTGGTGACCGGGCATTAACACTTGCTGCTGCTGTGAGTGCTTTTCAAGAAGGGAGCAATTACTTCAAAATCTGCTCTCGTAGTAGTCAAGATAGTATTCAGAATCTAACTTATAGTTCAGATTAGTCTGGGTCACCCATTTTCAGACCATTTGCAAACATGCTTATTGCTGATCAAGACACAGTTTATGCCACATTTGTACATACAAGTTCTGCTCTGCTTGCAAATAGGGTTGGATTTTGATTTTTGGTTAACAATATGAGAATAGTATAGGAAGTTCAGGTTATGAGTGCATCTGGCATTTGTTAGGGAGAATGCGGGCAATGGTTACTGTGTGTTACTGGCATAGCTGAACATCAGGAACTGGAACTATTTACTCTTGTAGCTCTAGAAGATGTACCTGGCTTCTGTCTGGGAATGAGGAGAACCTCCATTGCCCCAACAGAGAGATGGGCTATTACAGCTGGGACTGAGTGAACAGGGACTCCTCTCCATCCACAATAGCCATAGGTCATTGGATGCTTTAAGAGGATTCAACTCGCTGGGAGCAGAGAAGTGCAGAATGACACAGATATTTTTTTTTTGCCAATTTCCCTATTGAGATTTCCAGGCTCTTGTGATGCTGCTGGGATTCTGTTCTGGGAAGCAAAGGAAGAAAGTAATTTCCAGAAACTCGACACCTTCTTTTAAGGAGAAGGAAGAAGTAGAAGGGCAACAGTAGAACCTTCCAGTGCCCAAGCATGAGATTCTTATCGCAATCAAGGTAGGTCTTATAGAGTCACTGCAACTGTGGGAGCTTGTGGGGACACCGTGACAGCATGCTTGTTTGCATTTTGTCTTGGCATCTCTTCTCAAAGATTGAGGCACCTCACTGCCCTGGAAGTCTCCTGCAATATCTCTGGAGGCAGCAGTACTCTAGTACCATGTTTCATGATACTGTTTGCACAGCTGCACATGGCACATGTGGGGCAGCTTAAAAGAAATAATAACTTTATTGATTAGGTACATGATACACTGGGAAATACCTCCACAAAACCAGCAGCGTAGGAGAGAAGCGCAAAATGGAGGTTGTATGAATACTGGATTGGTGTATTTGTTGCATGCAAGATGTACTGTTGAAAGAGATGATGCTGACAGAGGTGTCTGCAGCTCCCTGCATGCTTCCAGGATATTTGATTTGAATTCTGCCAAGGAGAACTTTTCATCCTGCAAGCTTGGGCTCTTCTGTGGGGTTGTTGGCAGTTATTAAAATACAAACCCCTTCTTGCCTACAAATCCATGTGCTTGATCTTTCCAGCCCAAATCCTACAAGTAACATGCACTTGTCCCCAGGGCAGCTTGCTCAAATAACCACAGCTCTGCCGGAAAAAGGGCCGTTTGAGCCTCAGGGAATTGGAAGGAGAGGTTGAATTATTCCCAGCATCCAAAGACCAAGAGGTTCCTTCTTCAGCAAATGTTTTCAGTTCCCACTTGGTGAATTATTGCTAGGGATTTTTTTCCCTTCAGTGTTTCCATGAATGTGGTTGAGGCTCTGATCCAGGAAATGGGGGGGGGGGTGAAACCTCTGAAAAATGTATCGCACCATTTCAAAACTCAAGTGGAATTAATTAAATCCAAATTTCAACAGTGTGTCCAAAGTTGAGCTGGGCTCAAGACACACTTCAGAAGGTTTGATTTCAAAACAATCCCTTTGCGCACATGCACATAATTTAGGGAGGTTTCTGTGTATCCAGTACAAGGCAGGAACAGGGAGCTGCTGGGTACCTGAACTTAGAGGGAAAAGGTAGTATTTGCAAGCCAGCCTGGAGAAGACCTTTTCCTGCCTGATTCAGTTTATCCTAATCCTCTGCTCAGCAAGCTGCAGATTGGAAAAAAGAGTCAGGAAATAGTGTTGTGGAAAGAAGAGCCAAACCATTTGAAATGGAGATGCTGTGGCTGGTGCTCACAGTTCTGCTAGCTGAAGAGGTAAAAAGAAGTAAAAAGAGCTAAGGGACAGTACAGAAAGCATTCAGGACATCAGGCTTGGGCTGAAACAAAACAGTTTGGCAATGAAAACTTTTATGAATGGTGGGGGATGCAGGTCATTTCCCAGCTCCACCGCTGAAGTGGGGTTACCTTGGGGCTCTGAGTGCTCCCATCCCTCCATCTGTTAAATTAAGATAATGTAATTTACCGTCCCAGGGAAAACACAGTGAATTTTAAAAAATGATGCTAGTAGGGTGGAGCTTTCTTAGATGTTTTTCAGAGCCCAAATGGCAAATTTTTTCCTCATTTTCATATGTCCCAGATAGCTCTAAGACTTACACATGGGTCAGTAAGGAGCAGAATTGGATCTTTAATGTAGTATTTAATAAATTCTTTCTGTCATGCCTGTTCCCTAGTTTTTCACTCCTTGGGGAGGAAACGAGCATCTCTCATTTGCTTTTGCCTTGTACTGATGACCTGGGATAAAGTTGAGGGAGGGGACTCCTCCTATATGAGAGCTCAGTTGTACCTCTTTAGTCTCTGCAAATGAGAAGATTTTGCCTTTAGAGCCTGGGAAGGGGAGTGGTTCTACCTCATTTCTGCCAAGCAGCAACACATGTTACCAATATTTTCCCTGTGGATCTTCTGCCTGGACAGAGATGCTGGGTGACGGTTCTGATATGGCTACAGAGACCAAAATGTCTCTTTCTATGGAAGTTCAGGTGCACTGTGAGTTGATAAACTCCATCGCAGGAGATGAGAACTGAAGCATTTCTACCAACAACTGCTTGAGAGAAGGGAAACAGTAGGTCTGTGCTGAGCAACAAGGTTTACAGACTTTACTTCATCACTACAAGAACAGTTTTATCTGTAAATGTAAGTCATCGCTACACATACTGCATAGCAGCAGCCATACCTTGAAATACTGTGGGGTTTATTGGATGGGAATTACACATTGCCTGGAGCAGGCTCAGAGTCCCAGAGTCATGCTTGAACCCTTGAATTAAAGGAAGTGAATTCAGGGCTCTGACAGGTCTGGGAATCTATATTGTTGAACTCAATAGCAGCTAGAGCCGCCAGTAAAACAGCGGTATTGAAGGATGAGATGAATGCATTTGTTCCAAAGACCTCCCAGCCAGATGTTACCCCTGCTGTATCACATACAGCCTTCTTCAGGCACAGAGTTAACACCGAAACCTGAGCCAACTGATAACTAGGGCAGGCAAGCACTAGCTGGGGCTGTGTGGCATTACCCATCCACCTTTTCCTGGCGGCTCTAATATTGGAAACACATTAACAGTGTGGTTCAGTAGAAGTTCAGGAGCTCAACCAATACAAGGGCCATGCAAACATTTCTCCCTGCGAACCAGCTACTGACAGCCTGTTTGATGCTCTAAGCCTTTGGTGGATAGTTGGCATATCAGAAACTCATTTCCTCCTACTTCCTTCTGCATTGCATCAACAGCATTGCAAGGCTTATTGCCTGATGCCTTACGGCAAGCGTATGACCTGAAGCAGCATGATGAAATTGCTTAAATGCTTTGTTTTCAAGCTGAAGAAATTCCCTTTCTTCCAGCTCTTTTATCCAACAGCTCAGGGAGATTTGGCTTTGTTTTCATAGTGTGGACTTGTCCGATGGAACTGGACCCTGCAGCACCCTGGTACGCCAACCTGACAGCATCTCAACCCAAACACTGCACAGACTGTGACTCTTCCAGCTCAGCCAGTGCCACCAGCCAGGTAAGAGGAAGCAGAGAGCTTTTGTCACGGTGGAGGAGCAGAGAGGGCTGTGCAATTGTTGCCAGGACCGATGGAGTGGAGTAAGATGCTTGGCTTTTGTCTCCCTTTTCTTTGCATCTCAGCACTGAAAGGGCTCAACGTTCCCTGCAAAACTCTGAGCCTCTTGTCCACAGCTGTGTTTGCTGAGGGCATGGTTCAGCCCCTCATCCAAACCACGCATTCCCATTCTCCTCTTTTTTGCTTCTTCTCACGAGTGTTGCTTCTTTCTCTCTGGAAGAGAACATATGCTGGTATATTCCTCACGAAGCCGCCTCAGGAGGCTGCCGTGTCTCCTCACACCCCCCTATCCCTGCTTTCTGCTGGTACCTGGCTCTCCTACTTTCCTGTTTGCTGAGGCATCTCCTGGTAGTTGGTTCATGTTTCCTCTGTCACTTTGTCCGTATACTCTGCACCCTGTTTCATTGCAGGTTTTTCATGTCTTTCAGAGGTAAAAAGGAAAGGGAGGAAATCATATCAGTATAAAAATACAATAGTTTCATTTTTTTACTTGACTGCTCCTGGAATGCTTTCACATGTGGCAAACATACCCAGACAATTAATCTTGTGCACCCACAGGGTGTAACTGTAAAACAATGCATGACAGATAAAGATGTATCTTCCTCCTCTATTTTGCTATGTTTTGGGGATTTTTTGGAACTCCTGCTTTTTCTGTGTCAGGGCCAGTTTCCCCACCTGGACCCCCAGGCATATTCTAGTAGATATGATAAAAGCAGATGCTATACGTCTTATAAAAATTACACATTAGGATCATCTTCCTCCCTACTGTTCCTCTTTGGAGCAGAGAGGTAGCCAAAGTCGACAGAAGCTCATAAACATGGAAGAAGGATGGGAAAGAAATGACTCGGAGCACTCTTGTTCTAGCAGAGCCTAGGCTGAAGTGGTTCAGGACATGTGTTGCAGGGTGCAGGTGGCACAAGCAAGCAGGCAACAACCAGCCCATTTGAGAGTGATCTCTATGGCCAGACTGCTGACAGGTCCAGCATCCTGTGCTGGGGTAGAGCACTCTAAACCCATGTAACAAGAGCACATGCTGCTGTTTCAAGTGCTGGGGGCAGGAAACCTTCATATATAGGAGCAGTGACTGTTGCTTTATGTGTGTTTCTTCTGGCTGAGCTGGCATTGTTAGACTACTACCCCCTGCAGTTCTGGAATCTGGTTATCCAGCCCAGATACTCCCTGTCCTCTCTGTCTTTGTGCATCTCATATCTTTCTGCATTCTTCCCAGTATGCTCTATTTCTCTGTGTTATAAGCAGATATTCTTCTATCAAGGCTTACTATTTACATGGGTGGGATTCAGCCTCTATTCAAAAGGCCCTATGGACATTAATCCTCAGGGGACAATAAGAGGACATAGTATGTCCTTAGAGAGTCATTCCAATATGAAACTGAGCCTGCTGGGTAAGCCAGCCCACTTTGGGTTAAGCTGCCTTACGCAAATTAACAGACCTGTGTTTCACAGGGTGTATGAGCTTGCAGGGGCTGTGGGCAAAAGGAGGGAGCAACATGATGGACTGGGTTTTGTTTAATGTGTCTATCCATATTGTTGTAATTAAGCTGGTGCCCAGCGCAATCCATGTATGTACACTGTCCCCCAGCACCTTTATCTTTCTCATACATGTGCAGACTGAGTCTTCCAGACCTACCTCCCCACTACACAGCCAGGCTGAGAGAAAGGAGCTCAGCAGGCAGTGAGGATCCAGGCAACAGGCACTTCTTCTTATGCAATAGGCAAACATTGTAGTAAATAACATGTGTAGCTTTGTTATTAAGCTTGATCTTGTTAGGGGGGCAATAAATGTTCTCTGTGATCATTTTTCTTGTAGAATATCAACACAGGATAAAATTGTGGCTCTGGCTTTGCTCTTTCTTCTCATTAGAGCTCCATGCTGCTTCATGCCATGGCCTCAATCTGTTGATGTTTGCCATGACAGCTGCGTGTCCCCCATTTCCTTCAGACTCATTTTACTCTTGATAGATGCTGGCAGTTCTTGTTTTTTTTTCTTGTCCCTCCCCCATACCTCTTCTCACTTTTACAAAAGTAACTTTACACCAGATAGTGTTTAATTTAAAAGGGATAGTTTGGGCAAGATACCTGTTTGCTGGAAAGCAAAATCAGGGACATCTGGCATTCATTGATTTTTAAAGGCAGAGAAATGACACAACTAAAATGCAGATACAGAGGATTTCCAGCTACTTTGGGGGGATGTTATTTTAGTAAATTGAACTCAAATAGATTTGTTCTACTTGCTCCTAGCTCTGGATATAGTCTGGACTGGGCCACTTGTTTAATTATATACCACTAACAAACTAATACATTTTTTTTTTGTCTCTGTTCATCTACATTTGTTTTCTCTGCACAGGATGGCTGCTTTAAGGCTTGAAGATACTTCAGGAGCCATATCCTCAGTCACCAGCCTCCATGTTTCTGCCAGAAAAAGCTGTTGTATTACATCCAGAGCAGGTATGTATGCTGTACCTGGAAAAACTTGAGCTGGGGACAGAAAAAGTACTCACTTCACCCCCAAATTCTAGGCTGATTTACAACATGGGGTCCAGAGAAATCACTTGGTCTGATTATCTGGGTATACAGGTGGGAGTGAGAAAGATGCTCCCCTTGAGTTGCCCTGGCAGTGTGGTGCAGAGGAGCTGAGTGGTGCCCTGATGGCCTGGAGCTGTGAGGCAGCTCGAGCAATTCCATCTGATCAGTAGTTATAGAACAAAAGCCAGCCCTTTCTAACACTTCAAAACAGTAGAGCTTTATTTGAACTTGAAGAGAATAAATGAGTCTTTGGCATTATGTGGGGAGAGAGGACTGTGCTTCTAGCTGCCAGTAGTGCATACTTTCTAATTCAAGAAGGAGCAGCAAGGCAGATCCCATAGACAGTATCAGGCGTGAACCCAAAAAAATCCTGGCTTTGCCCGTGGAGAGACTGAGAAGTTGGATCCTCTAAAACAGAGGCTACTTTATGAGTAGTCAGAAACTGGGCCACACGCAAACCGGGTATGTGAGGGTAGCAGGGCACTGCACTATTTCTTTTGCTGGGGGATCTCCAGACAGGTCAGCCTGGGCCATACAAGCCCCTGCCCCAGCAAGCAATAGATCACTCTGCAACGACCTTCTCATCTGTACACAGCAGATTTCATATCAGCTTCCTCAAATTCCCCCCCATCCCTCTCATGGCAGTAGTGGTGTCCAGATGAGTATGAAACCAGAATCTTAAGCAGAGAAGAAGTATAGCCCTCTCCAGGTTTCTCTCACTCCCCTATTTGCCATTTCTGGCTGAATCCTTGGCTCCTGCTGGATCTTCCCCTGGGAACTGATTGAAAGAGCCTCAATGGTTTAATCCAAATTGCCCTCCAGTTCCCTGTGATGCAATTAATTGAAAGCAGGATTTTTACCTCTCTGTTCTGCTTAAAAGTATAACCCTGGCCATCAGACTCTCCTGCTATGAGATCTAAAAGTCACTGTGCAGGCACCCAGTGGGCTGTATTAGCTTGACTTTCTAAGTGGATAATCCAACAAGACATAGGAACCCCAGCGTGGCAATCCCAGCCTCAATCAGTCTTTCTCATGGTTGTGGGCTATTGCAGTTTAGCATCAGGAGTTGTTTCTTCCAGCACTGAAACTTGCTGTAGCAAACTTAAACGTTTTTCCCCACAGTAATCTGCAGTGGGAGAGGCCCCTAGTGCCTCCCCATGACAGATTTTCTGTTGAGAATATCTAAGAAGCTGCTCTCCTTGACACAGAATTAACCTTAATTAGAGATAGACAGTCAGGCCTTTTCTAGAGAGAAAGTGCTGAAATGCGGTGAATCCCATGTAAAAATATTATTCCTGATACAGCCAAAGTAACTCTAAGGAGACAAAATTTGAGCTGACAAAATTCTGAGCTGGATGAACTAAGGAGAACAGTGTGACCCTGGGATGAAGAGAGTGAGAGAGACTGTGGCACGTTGTACCTCAATTTACCTGTTTGACAGATGAGTAAGGGGAGGACAAAGACTGGAGAGCTGTACTGCTCTGATTCCTATTACTTGTCATAATTAGTTGTGAACAGGTTAGGGAGAGGTTTTAAGAATTTGGTCCTGTTGCCATAAGCTCTGACCGACAGTGTCCTTCTGCCCGCATGACGCACGGTGGTGAGAGCAGACTGTGGTGGATACTTTGCAGGTGGACTCTGAGCCAAGGCTGAGTCCCAGTTTGGCTGCTCTTCCTTGCAAAAGGGAAGGCATGTTTTGGTTTTCCTGGGCTGTCTGCAGCTCCTCTCACTCCAGTCTGGGAGAGGTGCCAGCCCCTTCCAATGCCTTTCCCCAGTGAGCTGAATAACTCTACTTCCTTCAACCTGCCTTGAGCTCTCAAAATAGCATCCTCAGGTATGATACGACATATTCTGTTGCCCTGCTGTCTGCTGCAGGCAGTCTCCTCTTTCCTTCTGCTTTCCCCTGCTCCAATTTATACATAGCCCTTGGGACTGGCGTCCTTTGTCATATTAGAGATGCTGCAGAGACCTGGGGATACAAGGAAGCAAGTCTTGCCGAGAGCGCTGGAGTCTGCTATAGACTAATTCCCACAGCGCTAGGATGCATCTTGGAGGGCTCCTAGGCACATCCTGGACTGGCTTAATTTCATTTAGCTACCAAACTTTCCTTGGTGTTAGAGCCCAGCACATCCCATAGCTGGGGTTTACCTGAGGTGGGAGACCCCATCCTTTTAGACCCCCTGAAAATAGTGAATTTGTGCAGACTACGAAGCAATGTGATCACAAACCTTCCTTCTCTTAGCAAATCCAGCCCTCTGAGCATGAGTGCATTAGCCCATTGGAACAGCACTTCCTTGGCTCCCAGCTCCCCTCCGTGGCTCTGGCAGCCAGATGCCATCTCTGCTGCCAAGTTAAGCCTTGCCATGCTGCATGATGGGACAGGCTGCTCAGCACGCAGCCAGAGACAGGCCTATTTGCACTCAGCTATTGAGCATCCCTGCAGACACCCTGGTTATGCCAACCTCCATCCTACACAGCCCTCCATACAGGCTCATATTTCGCCTCTAGAACAACCTCATCCTTTCATCCACACCCTCTCCCTATAAGAAGAAGCAAACCCATGTTTGGCCCATCCTTCCCTTCCAAAAAGCTGTGTCTGGGCTGCTGATGCCCTGTAGAGAAAGTGCAATGACTCCTTGAAGAGACTGGCTGTGAGGTAAACAACCTGGCCCAGCCCACTGTAGAGCTCATTTGGCTGGTTTGGCCTCTTGCAGACTCTCTAAAAGACATCTCCCCCTCCCTCCTTTGTGTTCCGGCCAAGTGAGCTCTGCTGCACTGCGTCCCTGATCTTTTCTGACATTAATTACCCTTTCCTGGCTTGGGCTGCCCTGTTTGTGGCCAGGAAACCAAACGCGCTTGCGCTTGGAATCAAAGCAAGCTCTGGAGTTAGGAGGGAAGAGAGGGCGTCTGCTTCCTTGGATGGCCGACTGGAATAAGCAGGTGTCTCTGAGCCCTTCCTACCCGAGGGAGAGCTTCTAGAAGGCTTTGCCCATTGCAGCCTAGGCTGGATCTGCCCAAATGCTGAGCACCTGCTGAAGTGGCTGAGAGCGAGGGGAATCGGTGAGCTGTGCCCAGCATCTTCAGAAATGCTCCAAACAGACCCAGCACAAGCGCAATTAGGAACAGCAATAGGACTAAGCCCTGGAGGCAGCCCTTTTCCTTTCACATGTGACTTCTTAGGCCACTAATTTCAAAGGTTTCTGCCTCTGCTTTGCCTGTGTGCCCCTGACCTCCTACCTCCCTGTCACCTCCAAGCAGCCCTACCCCAGCAAGGGATATTGCTTCTAGTGGGGAGGTATGAGGTCCCAGCACCTCACATCATGCAGCCTGTGGCAGTGTGACAATCCAAGGATGGATGCTGCTCTAAAAGCACCATTGAAGACGATGCTGGCACCAGCCATATCCCCAGTGCCACCTACTTTCTCACAGTGACAGTGTTCCTATGCAGGCCAGAGCTTGGCTGGCGGAGTTGAACGCTCTGAGGCTCTCAGCCTCTGGTGAGGGAGTATGGTTTTGCTGCTGGGCTTTTGGAGACTGCCTCCAGCCTAAATCGGGAGGAAGAGGATAAGTCAGAGAAGGGTAAATATGAACATGGCATTGTTCCCTGACACTCTTTCTACAGTGCCCTGAAGTTCCCATCACACACCCAAAGGAAACCAGCAGCACTTGGAGTGTTTAACTGGCAACTCACCAGTTACAAAGTCAAAAACCTTATTAACTCCTATGCTTATAGAAAATCCTGTGCTTATAGACAGAAAGGAAAATCCATACTTTCCTTAGAGCAGCAAAAAGGAGCATCTCTGTGCGTTTGCCACATCTTTGAGCCCGCATCCAATACAAAGGGACCCACAAGGCAAAGTTATTTCTAAAATACAGCACCATCTAGTGCTGCATCGCAGCAGCTCACGGCAGGCGGCCTGCAGGTCCCCACCTCGGTACCCCACAGCACTGGGGGTCCACTGCTTACTTTCACTCCCCAGCGTAGGGCTGTCTGCCTTTTGGAGTGGGCTTTGATTTGGTTCGTGTGTCAGATGGCAGTGTGTTGTCTGAGGGCTGCCTGAACAAGTCTCTTTGTGCCTCTGTGTACTTGCAGCGTTCCAGCAGCCTCTTGCATAATTCATGGAGAAATTCTGTCAAAACTTCATCCAAACCCCAAATCATATGTGAAATGCAGCTGGAAACCATCTTTGCAGATTAGAGTCATTGCCAACATCCCTTCCCCATGCTCCACTGCACCTTGTATTCCTGTGTATTAAAGGCAGGCAAAATTTCTGGTGCAGAAATCCTGGTGCTAAGTGACATAAATATAACGAGTTATCTGAGCAGCAGCTCTATCCCTGTGCTCTGTAGAAGCATAGAGGGTGATGGACTGTTGCTGAGGGGGTAAGAAAGCTAGTATCAGCAGGTTAAAGTTCACAATTTAAAGCCTTGCATTTGCACTGGAAAATAAACTTCAGGCAGGTTGGAAACTGCTAATCTGAAGTATCTCTGAAGGAGGGATTAAAAGTGCTGCAAACACCATTTCCTAGGTGTTAAAATTGCTTGGCCAAGAGCAGAACTGGCTGATTATTATGGAGTTAATTGCACCTACTTCCCATTATCTCATCATAAAACAAAACAAAACAAAACACAAAAAAACCCCAAAACCAAAAACCTGAAAATGCTTGGCTTTTCCCCATACACAAAATTTGGGGTTTCAAGTTAAAAACAGATTCTCTTCAAGTTATATCCAGCGTTCATGCACTTGGTTAAGCCAAATCAAAGCGCTCCTCTCCCCTTTCAAACCCAAGTACTATGAGGTGAAACCCTTGAGTTAGGAGCATGGGAGGAGAAACAACTAGGCCAGGAAATGCTTGCAGGTGGTGTGTGATGATTGACTCTTGCTGAATAGGCAGGTTTCCTCCTGCTTTTCCAGGGAGAAGGAATGTTGTATGAAGTCAACATAGTCTGGCAGTAGCTTTGTCTGATGTGACTATGGGTAGTATTTGGGACAGAAAAAGTTTCTTCTTTGGTAACCAATACCATAATGGGTGATGATGCCTGAGAAATGGTTTCTTTCACAAGTGCATTATACCTTTTTCCACGTCTATTTGACCATTTAACCCCAAAGCAAACATGTTTCTTTGCACCAGGCTTTGTTACTTCCCCTTTCCAAGAGGATGAGACCAACATCAGCATAAAGGTGTGAGAAACTGGAAGCAGAACTGCTTGCTGTGTGCAAAAGGGGACAGTTTGCTTGTAACACCAACAAAATCAAAACTACAAAATTTATAGTTTGGAGCTAGCCCCAACGGCAGTGAATATTAAATTGTCCATTTAGATTCTTTTGTTTATTGAAACACAAAAGCCAGCAGTGTAGGAACTTGCTTTCCATGGCTTGCAGCAAAGGCAGGGTTGTAGGACTGGTATGAACTAGTTCTCAGACACAGCTGCGCCTGAGACCCCAGGAGGTTCTCCTCTTGGAGACCCAGGCCACAGTCATGAATGGTGCAGCCTTGCAAATCCAGCTGGCCAAAGCATTTTGCTGCTCAGTCATCAGGAACACATTTTGTAGGTGCTGTGGCATGTGCATATCTCTTTGGTCTTACCTCCATATGTCACATGAGCCTCTCTTGCTGATTCTTTGCTCAAACAGGAGCTGCTGCCTTGCACTGGAGCAGACTGGACTCTGGTCTCTCATAAATTCAGTGTCTGCCCAGCAATATCCTGCCCTGAAGGAGAGAAGTTCCTAGGCCCTGCCAAGTATCAAACACCAAGAACGTGTCCCATGGAGACAAGGCCACACAGCAGCTTCCATGTGTGGGCACTCCCACGGAGTCCTTCCTACAGGCAGTCTGAATTCAGCTGTTCACACACGGAGAGTTCTGGTAAGTTAATATTTGAATAAAAAGCATACCTCTATGCACCTCCCCTTAGCACTGTCTTGGCCTTTCCTGGGTCAGTGTGGGATTGTTCCCTATGTCTGCTCCTAGAGCTTTTATTTTTACCTCTGCCAGCCTAATTATGAATGTCCTAGCTGAGAGAGCTTTCCATTTCCTTCATTTGCTAGGCAGCCAAGCATCCATACGTTTCCATAGGGGTCTGTAAACATCCCATGGTACATTTTCCTAATTAGAAAACAATGGCTGTAGTTGTGTTTACATTGCTATGCTTATTAGGAAGTAAAATGCTGGGATGGTTTTGTGTTATGTGCAACCTGAGATTGTACATTTGTGTGCTGTTTGGAGGAGTTTTTAATTGGTTTTTAAGAAATGTATCTTGGGAGTTTCTTGGTTTTTGAATCAACACAGACAGAGGGTTTACAGCTAAGCTATTGTATGAAATTACAGATCACATGTTCCCTGTGAACTTTCCCTAAGTTTATTCAACTCCAAAAATGCAAGTTGAGTTACAGAAGGAAACATTGCGTGGGTTCAGGAAGGGGCCACCTCCTTGGAAGGCATTACTTGTTATCAGGCAGTGGGTTTCAGGTCAGTTGGGCAGAGCCAGTAACAAGTATCTTAAAGTCAGTGAATATCTGTAAAAACGATAATCAGAGGTTTCCCGCATTTCTAGGAAGATTCATAGCATTCTAGAAACATAAAGATGGAATCCATGAGTTCATTAGCTCTGGTGTTCTATATAATGCAGACTGTAGTAATCAAAATCAATTCCAGTTCAATGTCTTTTGAACTGAGTAAGTGTTTGAGAAAGGAGTCCAATCTTGTTTCAGAGGTTGCCAGTAGTGAAGAGTTGATTGCTACCTCAGTAAATTGTTCCAGTTGTTAGAAATTTTCACTTTACTGCTACTCTAAATTCTCACTTCAACCCCTAGCCACTAAATCTCATTATACCTTTTGTCTGCCAGAATGAAAAGCCTATGGTCAGTTTTGTTCCCCATATTGCTGCTTCAACAGAATGCAAGATCACACCGTAACAAGAAGAATAAATTGCTGTATTGGATGTTTCTGCTTGAAACCTATTTTCTAACCTTTTAATTCCACTTATGGGCTCTTGTCTGAACCTTTTCCATTCTATCAACGTACTGTGAGTGTTGCACCCGGGCACTGTATTCTGCCAAATGCATCAGCACCAAATGCAAAAGTGGCGGAATCACTCTTGGTTACTGATGATGTTACACCAGAGAATCACAGAAATGTTGATTGGAAGGACCATTTTTGGAGACATGCTCCCCATTTGTTGCCTGACAGTCAGGCAGGTCTTAACTGTCTTTGACAATCTGGATCTGGCTCCTTTCTTTATTAGCCACCCTCTCAAACAGCTGAAGGCTGTAGCACAGAGGATCAGCAGTACAGGTCTGTAGAAGTCACCGAGGGTGCAGACATACAGTGGCGTGCCTCTTTGCCTGGCTGCAATAGAAAGAGCCCAATTCAAGGCTAACTCTTAAGCAAACAGTACGCTGACCTCCCAGCTAATAGAGCGGCCCTTCTTGCTTATTTTATTCCCAGTATTTGAACTGCAGCACATTCCAGTTGTGTAAAAAGACTTCGCTGTTTGGAGCGTGCTGGAGTCAGGTGGTGAGCATACCAACAGCCAGACAGGATACTGCGCTTCCTGCGAGAGTAAATACTGAAAGTCATGCAAAGCATCTTTCATTCTGGCTTGGCCGCAACAGCCAGTACAGCCGCTGGAAAGGAAGGACTTCACAGAGACAGAGAGATTATTCTCCTCTGGCTTAGACACTACCTGGCCTTTTAATCATATTTAAAAGTCTGTATTTTTAAAGTCTGCTCACTTTGCTGGCAGAATATGAACCCACAAACCCCCTTCTGCTGGGAGCTTGCAGTCTCACTCGGGGATCTGCTACAGGAATACAACCAGTGTGTGGATGCTCTGCACCTCTTAAGTTTGTGCCTCAGACTACAGCATGGGGTGACTGGAGGAGCTCTTGGACTTATCCCAAGTCTGTGTTCAAACATAAACTAAGAGAGAAATATGTGACTAAGAAACAGTCTGGATTTGCCTTGAGTAATTGCACTTCTGGACAGTCTCTGTTTTACTCTCTGGTAAAACAGACTCTTAAGAACTTTTTACCACCAGGAGACTGACACTGGGTTTGTCTTGGGTTGTTTGGTGGTGTCTTTTTTTTAAAGAGGCATTTCAGAAAGTCAACACGGAAGTGTCTAAAAGTTTCGGCAAGCTTCATAGAGAGCAGAGGTAGAGCTCCTTTTACAGAAACTCCCTGATATATTAAGTCATCTTCAGAGTTCACAGGGACTAACCTGAAAAGCTAGATTCCTCCCCAAAACTACATGGAAACCATTTGTTAGGCATTCAGGACACTTCCCATGTGGTGTGGTTGTTGACATATGAATGGACTGGAACAGATGCCGATATCATCCTTATGGTTGCATTTTAAAAGCTGCATAATACACAGTCTTGAGGCCAGAGTGGATTGCAGCCATTCCATGTGGTTTGCTGACATCTCCAGATAGTTGTAGCGAGGATGAGCGCAGGAAAGCCATTGGGATCACAGTAGCCAGCAGATTCTGCAACAGCTGTTTCTAACCTTTCATCGTAACATTCAGGTGTTGTATTTTATGCTATTTGGGAGCCTCTCATTGGAGTGAGCTGGAAGGAGATCAAGCCCTGTCTAGGCATGTTTAAGCTGTGTTTCAACAAATCCTTTAATTTCCATAAACAAGTGCCGTTAGAAATCTGGCCCTTTACTCCCATCTGCCTTTGTTCCCATCTGTAAAACAGAAATGGCAGGACAGTCTGGCTCATGGGGGTATCTGAGGAGAGAAATATCACCACCGTGCAGGAGTAGCTCAGTTAAAACAAGTCACAAGAGCAAATCAATCCCGGTATCCACAGCCAGGTCCCAAGAGGATTTTTCCATCACCTTGTGGAAGGAACTTTTCAGTTTTTCTAACAATCAGTAAAAATGAGATTATATTCTTAAAAAAGCTTACTTTTCATACCGATATCTACAAAGTTCATTGTGTTCAAACAAGTTTTCCCAAGCTGCTCTATTATCTGTGTTTTCCTAATAAAGAACTCAATATTTTCATTTTTACTTGCAAAACTGTATTTACATCAAGATTTGTTTTGATTTTATAGACTCTAAAACTATTTTTAGGGTTATATTATTCATTGAGGCTTAAAGCCAGTGGAGTCATCTTGGTAAGTTAGACTTTATGGCTATTTTCATGAGATCCAACATAACATCAGTCCAGGCTTTTGGAAGGAAATGGCTTTCAGGGCTGCCAGTTAATTTGTGAAAAGATACAGCAAGGATATTCTCTCCCCATTGTGCATTTCTTCCCTAATAAAACTACGGCGTGTTCTAATACTTTAATGTCTGGAAGGCTTTTAATATCTCTTTCCCACTTGTCTAGCAATGTTTTAGGTAAGGAATAAGATATGATACCTTTTTAATAGAAAATACAATGGCTTAAAAGTGCTGTGATATTTTTTGGAGTGTTTCCAGTTGATCTGTTGGTCTGTGCTTTGACAATTGGTCATATTTATTGTCCATGCAGTATTTTTAAAGTATTTTGTTGATTCTACAGTGGAAGCAGAGATCTTTGGAGAAAAGGAGGCTTGATGGGGATGTTTTGAGGGTTCTGTCCTGCAATGAGCTCTGCCTGCTGAGGTTTCCATCATAAATCCTGGTGATATAATCCCATTCCCTAGAAACATTGTTCTGTAGATCCCAGTTTTTTACCAACATCAATTGTCTCCAGTATCCCAATGAGAAGTGTATTAACGTGGCAGTTTCAGCATGGGAAAATGAGGTGCTGGAGGGAGGCTGACTTGCACATAGTCTGCAAGGCATCAGTAATGAACACAGATTTCCCAAAAATTATTCCTCCAGGAGGAAGCAATCACAAATGGGTTGGTCCTAGTGTCTTAGATGCTGGTTTTTTGTTTTGCAGGATATTCTGTTTTCCAGGATCTTCCACCTTTTTTCCCCAGGCAGTAGACTTTCTGTGATAGTCCCAACCTCCTCTACAATACACTTGTAAGTTAGGAGATTTGGTACACACTCCTGTGAAACACCAACGGCTGTAGCACACCTCTGCACCCCCCCTTCCTGATACCTTATTTGACAAGCCCCTTACTTTACATATCTGACCATTCCTTGCAAATTGTTTCATTCTCCAACTTTGCCCTAATGTTTTTGCTATGGCATCTAAGCTGAGCTGAAGATCTGGTGAAATGCACAGTCCTATGTGATTAGCTGTGCCAGTAATAATTGTTACTGCCTGAGCTGGTTTTTGACATCTATTCCAAAAAGCAAAGGTGTTTTTTTCCTTCAGAATCTATCACATTACTCCAAATAGCCACATCCTTTCAAAACATGTTTCTGTGCTGTTCATACCCTCCTCTGGAAACCAACTGCTGTTTTTCATGGTCACATGCAATTATCTGCTTCCTGATTTCTACTTCTTGCTCACAGTTGCTGTCCTCTTCCACAGCAGGAAAATGACCAACAGCTTCATACTTCCTATACATCAGCTGCAAGACAGCCCTGGAACCATACAGAGATAGGATACAGACTGCTGTCTGTCTTGTCAGGAACATCTGCAGGCAACAATCACTCCTCCTCCACGGAGACCCATCTATATCATTCTTGTGCAACAGATGCCACGTTTAAGGATGTGGATCAAGGCCGAAGGGATTCCAAGGTTATATTCCACCCTTTGCAAAAGGTACCCACAGGATCTTGGATAAAGCATTGAATCTCCCTCTCACACTTCACCTTGTGAAATGCAAAGAGTGCTTCTGCCCTTAGTCCTTTCCTCTACAAGGACAGTAAATACTTCAGTGCAAGCACTCCATGGAGGGGCACAGACAAGACCCAGTTGTGTTTGGGATTGGTATTACACTAGCCTTTATTGAAAACATAATTAGAAATGTGAGTCTTAAAAACTTACAAAATATACCTTTGAACTCTATTCCTCTCTTTTTGGGGGACAAACCAAGGAATGTAATCAAATATTTGGCAGAAACAGTAATAAATGCATGCTCAGCAACTTCTGAATCTTACTTGATACCATACTGAAAAAACCCTTCTAAATATTGCAAAAACTCATGGACTGGAAGCTTTAAAACTTTCTTATAAATTACAGCGCTATTATAACACAGATTTATATTAATGTTTCTTTAGTGCTTAAAAAAATCTACCTGTCCTGAAATGAAACATGTGAAATTAATCTATTCCAATTCCTTTTGAATTATTCTCTTTACAAGCTGGAAACCTAACTTATCTGTATCTGATCAAGAGCCAATAATTATAGTCTTTAAGCAAAAACTTACCCAAATTCCTGGCGTGGTTTAGTTTCAAGATAACCAAGTACAGATTTCCAGGGTGTTTCTGTAACTGATTTTGTATTTGGTGTATATTTATAAGAAAGAGATTTCTGTCACATGAGCGGACAGGGTCATTCAGAGTTTGGCTTTTCACCTAAATTACTGGTGTTGGTATTTACTTCCTGGTCATTTTCTTTTGATAATGGGAAGATTATTGACAAGAACTGGGACGTGACAAGCATTATACCTGGATACGAGGATGTTGCCATGTCTTGGTTCTGGTAGAGAGGGGGGGTCTGGAATTAAACTGCACACGGTGAACACTTAAGGTGTGCGTTAGTGTATGACAGTGTTATCTACTGCTGTGTTTGGGCTTATTGCCCCTTTGAAGTTAAAGAATTTCCAGGCTCAGCACCACAGAAAGACCCTGACATCAGCCCTGCCAGGCAGGCGGGTGTTTCCTGTCCATAAGGTACAGAGGTGACATGTCCATGCCAAGGCCAGAAATGCAAGCCCAGATCAGAGACTAGAACTCTTATGATTTCTGTTTGTGTTATTGTTTTGAAGCAGCTTCCAGCAATGTGAATCACAGTTCAAAACTATCCTCTAAAAATGCAGATCAAAAAGATTATTATTGCCCCAAAAAATACTTTCACTCCATGTGCAGCTTGAAGGAGGTTGGTGCATGCGAAGTAGTATGGAATAGAGAGAGATCATGCCCAGTGAGGAAATCTTGCGGTCTGAGCACCTCTGTGACACCACAGCTGTATCTTGATTTTGCTGTGCCATTCAGCCCTTCCCACAGTGGCCTGGATTCAGCAGTTTGGCTGGGTGCTGTATACTGCTTGTCTTTGAGTGATTCACTAACTCCTTGAAGTCTCCAGCTAAGCCAGCAGGAGCACAGCTGTTTATACTTTTATCTTGCTGTTTTCTTTTTCCTTAGGGTCAATCTTAAAATGAAATTTGCCTTGAGAAGCAGAGGGTAATGTGGGAGCCTTTCTGGTTCTGCACTTACTGGAATGGGTACAATCATTCGTATTTTGCTCAAAACTCAGTGAAATAGCTGAATGTTTTCTAGACAGCTGCCATGTATAATCACACTTATTTGTGTTTAAATTCTGACGTATGGTTCCCATTTCTGGGAAGCCTTCATGCCATCTAATGGACACAACATTATTTTAAAATTGTAGATGCAGGCAGAAACACTGCTTGACATTAGACTGATTCTGAAACAAGGTAACCCCATTTAGAGTTAATTATGACCCCTTGAGGGGAGCTGGCATAAGAAACCCTGAGAATATTTACAAAATCAGGATGTTAGTCCAAGGAACATTTATTGGGCTTGAAATAAACCCCCTTCTTTTTTCTTTTCTCTTTTCTCCTCCTCTTCTTTTTTTTTTTTCCTGTTTGAGAGGAACAAGTATAATTGAATTGGCAAAGAATTCTCTCTGACATTGATTTTTACAACAACTTTACCTTTTAGACAAAATCTCACATGTTATTGATTTGAAAATTCATTGTGAATGTTTTAAGATCTGGTTTCTGTCTGCTCTGGGGAAGAGAAAGAACAACATGCAAAATAGTACAGTGTAAAATACAGGTCAGGAGCAGAACAGTACATGTGACATTTTCCTGCTTTTAAACCCAACGTTTGGCTGTGTATGTTTCCAGAGCTTCTTGCTCCTGTTGACTTATTTCTTTCTGCATCTAAAACAGTTATGACAGGGACACAAGCTACCTCTAGATTAATTTATGTGTGTGCCTATGCCCACATGGAGCTCCACTCTTTAGATGTCAGACGACTCTTTTAAAGGCAGAAAATAGCAAGTCATCTTTGGAAAATATTGTCCTACTTTTGGTTTTAATTAGCAGTGCTCAATTACACGGAGGAGTTATCATTGTATCAGTGGAAGACCCCCACCAACTCTTGTGAGGTCTGGAGAATCACCTTACAATAGAAGAAACCACATGTATATGGCAGTGGTCTTTCCCCAGAGACTGAGAGTACTCAGCTGTTAGAGATGGGTTTACACTTTGTCTCATGAGTATTTGTTGTCTGTAAAACTGTATTTGCCCTCAATGGTTTGGGTTTTTTTCCAGGCAATGTTAAAATGACACAGGACTGGACACAGAGCTGTTACGTACGTGGGACAGATACTGTTTAGGTAGGCATTAGGATATGACTTGTCTGAGCGCTATTCAGTAATTCCTGAATTTTAATCACTCACCTTCTAAGATATTCAGTGAATTGCTTTTGACTCTGCCTTTGCAACTGGGACCTCAGGGTGGACCAACTCAGAGACTCTGCAGCCTACTCAGTAACACGGCTCAGTCTCATGTTCTAATTGCCTCCCTACTCATGATATTTTTGGTATTTCACAGCTACATTGTCCTATGGTGGCAATCAAGGGCAATGCAATCAGAAATGAGTTTTTGTCCATTTTAGAGGTATGACATCGTGAGATAATTTCTCCAATGTCGAGTAAGAATCGATCAACACGTGTAAAAAGGCAATGCCGTGCAATCTCTAGGCGTCTCAGGGCCCACATTGCACAGAGTTTTATACATAAATCCAAGTTTATTCACATTCTGGAAAGCTTCCCTGGGAATGCCTACCATCTAGCATGTAGCATATTACAGCCACATTGCTTAAAACATGCTTCAGCCAGCAACTCCCACCCCATTCTCTGTAGCTGCAGGCTCAGATGGGACACAGTCTCCCACCATGCAGGTGTTTGCTCACCCTGTGCAAACACCACCGTCCCAGCAAGGACAGTGTATGGGCAGGCTCTGCAGGTTGTTAGACAACGGCTCTGTGGACCTGTTGTGTTTTGGGCATGGAGAACTCATCACAAGCCTCCATGGGGGTTCTTCCTTTCCTCTGCTCCTTAGGCTCTTTTGGAGAATAGGTGACCTGGAGACCTGGTACCTGGTACTCAAAGCTGACATGAAGCCAGGCCACATTTCCTAGATGGCTCTTTGCAAAGAGGAACTGGTGCACTGACCTGCCTCAGGTGGCAGTGTCCAGAAGAAGTACAGTGGAAAACAAGAGAACACGGTCTGAAAAGAAGCAGAGCAAACCTGAGCAATACAGCCTCCCTAATTCACACATCTACCCAGATGCCCAGAAGCTAACCTAAGTCTAAAGGGCTGCAGTGTTTTTTTAAGTTGAATAGTTCTTCTCATTGGGGACCAGGATAATTAATTGCCTCAGCAAAGTGATATGTGCTGCACCACGTTGCTTGCAGAAGTCACTGATGCCCAGCAGCAAAGATAAAACTACATTCCCTCTATTCTCCAGCTTCTCCCCTGAGAATTCACATCAGTAACAACCCATTAGATCTCAACACTGTGTCCAAGAAATGTGGCTAAAACAGCATTTCTTTGGAGGTAACAAAAATAAATGGGACTCAAAAGAAAAGCAATTTACCTAGGAAACTCTGAGAGCTCCAAACATCAGCATATCTCAGCTTTCATGGGATTTTTTATTTTTATTCTGCATTTTCTAAATGGCATGGATTCAGTCCCTGTAGATGGGCCGTGACGGTGCACATCTGGTTTTATGGTTAAGGAAATAGCTGATTGAATCGATACACTCAGCACAGCTGACTGGAGTAAATAAAAGAGGATTTGAAGGAAGCCTTGTTTTCCCCCAGATGGATGAGTCCACCTTTAGTGCAATTGCCCTGGTCAGTGGAGTGACACAAAGTGGGAAGAGCAGTCAGTGTGTTTCTTCATGAACTGAGCTTGCTTGTTTTCTGACTGTAATAACTTTGGTTTTGTGGAACACAGCTCTTAAAAAGCGGCAACTGTTTTCTGCCCAACTCGCCACAGTCAGTAACAGAGAAAGCTGGTGGGCAGGGCCCACTGCAGAAAAGTGGGAATGACCCATTGGGTAAATCATTTCTATCACTGGACTCCCATGATCACACCTAGTGATCTGTGTGGAGCAACTGTCAGACATGAGCTCCTTTGTTTTTCATGGGAAAGGATGGGGGAAATGGTAGGAGAACATGGTGTGTCCAAAAGGGAAACAGTGGGAGATGTCAGAGGTTCAAACCTGGTGGCAAATCCTGCCTCCTGTAGAACCCTGGGGTTTTGGAGCTCATAGACTTGTGCTTCTCTGCTCCAACCTTTTGGGCACAATACAGCTGTAAAAATTCTCTGTGGGAACATTTGAAAAAAAGTCCAAATTGCCTTTTGCAGTGAGGTGGCAGACAGAGAGTGGCACCTGAAGATGTTTTGGAAACACATAATGGACCCAAACTGTCAGGATGATACCCTGGGTGGGCAAAAGGCAACAAGCACCAGTTTACTGCTCCCTGTGTTTGCCAGGTGTGCACAAGATTCCCAGAGAGCAACTGGCAGGCTGTAACCATTCCAAAAACTTAGCTTTAAGCTGATAATTGAAGGTAAGACACAGACCTTTAAAAAAACCCTCAGTTTTATTTGTTGTCTTTGTTGTCCTTTTTCAGACCATACACTGTCTTTCAGGCCCCTGTTTTCTTTCAAAGCCTCTATCGATCACAGCTGTGAAGTTATTGTCCTAGGAGTTTTTTTTCCCAGGCAGTGGAAAAGTTATTTTCATAGGCACCTCATTGTCACTTCATATTCTTGGGAACTACTTAAGAGCAGGATCTGTTAGCTTTATGACAAATCCCTTTATTTACATGGAGGGATGGCAGTTCTTGGTTTATCCCACTAAAACATGTCAAGAACAGCCTGCAAACATAAATGCTGGTGCAAGCCTCACTCCAAGCCATCCCCAGGGCTGTTTCTCTCCCAGCTCTCAGTGCTGCAGCCTGGATCACTTCCTACAGATACAACCTGCACCCTGGGTTTTATCTTCTGTCCTTGCTGCAGCCAGGTCACTGTCTCATAAAATCCAAGCAAAGACAAGGTAGGTGGATTTTTTTTCTAATGCCTGGGGGCTGTTGGTGCTCTGTGGCCTTAAACCAGGAGAGATGGTCCTTATTTAGCCCATTTGACCTCTCCAGAGGTGCTTCATGAACAGTCTGTCATTGGTAATTCTTGTGCAAAGCTGTAGGTGCTCTCCACACCCAGAGAGGACAGGGGCTTCCTCGTGTATAATTACACGATAAGCCTGAGCAATGGGTTGCCGGTCTTTCTGAAGGATTGTATGCAAGTGTGTGGTTTATACAGTATCTGAGAAAACATAAGCCTGAGTTGATGCCATTTAATAATGCCTTTTTCTCCCCTAGAAAATACTTGGCTCTGAAAAGAGGCATGGAGGAAATGTCTGATGGATTTGCACCACAGAGAGCAGCGCTTGCTGGTAAGTGAACTTAGCAAAGAAAGAATGATGGGTATCCTCATTCTGGCTGGTTCTGGGGAAGGTTAGTCTCAGTTTGCTTCCTATGGCTTTTTTGCTACTGAGTTTGCTCTCTGTATCTCTGCTCAGAGCATTTGGCCCAGCATTAAGAGAATATATCTGCTGTTAATGGGAATTGTGTTTCAGAGTGAACTACCGAGGGGAGACAAGGGAGGAGTTTTCCAAACTGTGCTAGTATTTCAGGGCATGATGTGGAGCAAAACAGGCTGCCTCTCCGCACTTCAATTGATTACTCTTGAATAAAGTGGACTCTTGATGCCTGCCCACAGGGGTGTTAAAAAATGTAAAAAGTATTTGTAAATTAAAATGCTTGAATGAAAGGCTCTGGTATGTGTAATCTTAGAGTATTGCATTAAGTAGAAAGGCAAACTGTCAGGGGAGTTCCTGGTGTTACATGGAGCCTAGCTTGTCTCACTTAAATAGATTTAATAAGCTCTGCTAGAATTGAAGAAAGGTTGAATTTAAACATATTTATTTGAATTTACATAAGCATACATCAAAAAGAAAATAATCCGGGCTCTTGGTTACTTTAGTCTAGTTTTTGATAGTTAATACTTCATCCCTTCCAGCATATCATAAAGTTCCTTTTCATGGTCTCAGAAGAACATAAGGAATTGAGTGAAAGGAGCTGAGCTTGTTACTCTGTATGACTGTCTGGAGGTTCAAGGTAGAGCTCTGTCTCTGTTTCATTGGTTTTTCCACGTTCGTGTTATGTCTAACTCTGCAGTACCCTTAGACAAATGACAAAGCCTAACAGAACAGTGATGCATTACTTGGCCTTCCCCTTCAGGACTAAGCAGTGACTTTGATGAAGGTAGAGGAAAGTGCTGCTTTGGGAATAGGTGATCTTTCTGTCGTCAGTGCAGGGCTGACCAACCATTCTTGCCCCTTTGAGCTGTATTTTATGCTCTTGGTATGTGTGAGAGCAAAAGACATGTGCTACATACTCAAAGAGCTAAGAGTTATTAATGAACAGGAGATGATGTGGGCTTCCTAATGTCCTTGGGAAGCTGGGTGCCAAAGTGACCCTGGATGATCACCATCCCCAACAGCAGGATGTTCAGTCCTGCAGCTCTGCCCTGGTTGGACTCACACTGCTGCTGAGTGGTGTGTAGCTAAGACTTGCACATTGGCCTGCCTTAACTATTGCATTTCCCTCAGAAAGGAATATATGGCATTCTTTCTCTCGCTGGGAAATGACCAGAGGCCAATAATTTAATCTTCCTGTATCTCAGTTTCCCAGCTAATAAAATGGGGCTGCTCATCCTGCTCCCCTCTACTTACACAAAGCTTTATCGCTCCTGGCAGCTTTATGTTCTGAGAACCAAACCTTAACACAGCCAACTTGTACATCTTGAGTGATGTGGTCTCATCCCTTGACAATCACAGTCGGAACTTAAAGGCCAGTCTGTGGTCAGAAACAAGAGTGTATTTTGTTAATACAAGCTCCAGCCAACTCTGCCAGCTGTTTCCATGCTTTAGCGAGTGTTTCCTATTCAAATAGAGAAATTGGTTGATAGGAACTGAACCAGATACAGTCATTCTAGCTAACAGTGAAGAGTTACACCCACGGAGAAGTTGAAAAAGACACTAGATGTCTCCAATGCAGTATGTACCAAGCTGCCAGATGTTTAGGATCCCTTAAGTCATCTAACAGACCTTTTCAAGGTGATGTTACTCTTGAATATCATGGCCCTCCTGAAAAAGCATTAAAGTGAACTAATTTTAGCTTTGAATTATGAGATTTTTTTTCCCCCAACAGAAGGTGTCCCTGAGGACATAAGGGTAGATTTTTATTTCCAAAACGTTGCCTTTGTATATTTTTAACGGATCATCTGGATGAAATTCTAATGGCTGGTTAAAACGGTCTGATTTATAGCAACAGCTGTTCACCTTTGTAGATGGGGAGATTCTTGGAGATAAAAAACACGTTTATGAACTTGATATTCCACACCCAGGGTCAGGTTTTCCTGCCTAATTTTTATACAGGTGTAAATCCAGATAGGCTCCTGTGAATTCAATAAAATCACTCCATGAAAGGCATGGAAATCAGAGTTCCAGGAAATGGCAGACCAGTTATTTCTTTCTCCAGTAGACTGAATTTTAGAACCCATAGCAATTGGAAGTGATTGGGGTTGAGAAATGTACCTAAGTAGTGATAGGGTGTTCCTGCTGAGTGATGGGGAAAAAATGCTGATTCTTGCATGATGTCTGGGGAGCCATTTCTTCAAATGGCTGTAAAATAGGGCAATCATAGCGCCCAAAATTAGGAAGCAGAAAAATGAAAGAATAATGAGAGGGGAGATACCTTGGGTATCCTGTTGTAACTCTTTCATATTTTAATCCCTATATTTCAAAAGTTAGGGTTCCTACTGCTAAAACTTGCTGAAAAAATTTCTTTAATTTTCAGTATTGAAATCTGGAAAAATAGTTGGCCACTCTAGGTTTAAAAAAAAAAATTTAAAAAACTGCATTCAGACAGTTGTGTCAGCATATATTTTTTCATCTTCAGATCTTTTTATTATTTTATTTACATTAAAAAAAAAAAAAGGCGCTTCAGAATTCTCCATGGCGTTTTCTTTTTTGGTTTAGCAGATACTTTTTTGGCTTTAAAAATAATAAATGTTTTACAAAAACAAAAGAAGTTAAGTGCATCCAGATCCTATACAAGCTCCAACCCAAGCTTATCTTTGGGGACTTGCTTATGCTTTCTTTAGACAAAGTGTTGCTGGAGCAGTAGTATCTGAATGAACAACCAAGGCCATATAACTTTATTATTACCAAATCTGCCGTATTTCACACATTCACACTCTCTTCACTTCCAGCTGCTCAATCCACCTCTGTGTTTTCTATAAAATATACTTTTAGAGCTAAGCTATTGATGCCAGCTCTGATCTAAAATGCTGTGATGATTAAGTATCCTCCATACTCCACTAAATGGAATAAATAACATTAATTCAGTATGCAATTGTCCAGCTTTTTCACCTTGCCTTTTCCTCTCCTAGTCCCTGCCTTGATTCCCTTTGTTGCCTGCGCCTTTTGCCAGGATGTTATTTTCATAGTTGACTTGGATTTGCACAGAACTAGTAATGCAAAGGCAAAAAACAGCTGGAGGTGTAAGCGGGAAGAGAACAGAGAAGGCTTCTCAAGGGGATTTTTCTCTTGAAAACAGGAGGGGAGTGAGATATTGCTGCTTCAAATATCTGATGAACAAAGAAGGAAAGCATGAACTGGGGAGCTGGTAAGACAGCCAGGTCTGCCAGCATTAGTAGGCCCAGCAGTTCAGATCATACGGCAGAAAAGACTTTTGCCACTGGTTGTCCTGGGACCAGGCTGAGACACGTGTGAACTCTCATGTGACAAAACATGACTGAACTGCTTTTCTCTGTGGGACACCCATGTCTTTGCTCTCAATGCAAATTTGTTCTTAACATGATTCCACTGGAACTTTTATTCTTTGACAAGGCTATTTTAAATGTCCTAGATAAGGCTCTTCATGCAGAGAAAGGAAATTTGAGACGTGTAGTTCTTCCATATCACCTTATATTTGTCACGGCAGATATTAGAAAGCTGGCTGTTTGGCAGCAGGAGTCTGATCAAACCTGAACTCAGGAAAATCTGTGGCTTCTGTAAGATTGTTTATGGAGGATTCCTGATCAGAATATATAAGGCTACTTCAGTCTAGCCCTTGATTGTAATTCAGATACATAGAGAAGTTGCAAGGAAAAGTTAAGTGCAATTTCCTTGAAAGGCCTTTTTGCTTTCTGCCTCAGGAGAGGCATGCACCATCTTGCCCTGGGCTTACAAACTATTGGGTTACACAGACGCTCACACTGGATGTGTGAAGAGATGGTGTTGGCTTCTTCCACCCCCAACTCGTAACAAAGTGCATGTTTACAGATGCATCCTTTCCATGAAGTGAAATAGTTCTTGGAAAACTATTGTGTTTCTAGTTGTGCTAGAGTATCGCAATGTATCCTAACAGCATCATTCTATCAGAAGTACCTTTGGTCTCTAGAACTCCAAGACAGCCTACTCTGCAGCAAGCACTAAGGGGTACAGAAATCCATCAGGATTTCAATCCAGGGCATACCTGGGAAGTGTGAGCATGATGCAGCATTCCTTGTGCATGGCTTGTTCCTTGTAGCAGCTATATTGGACTCTGAAAAAAAAGGCATCCATCTTTCCACTACTCTTCTCATGTGCCCCTCTCCACTGTTGTCTGCATTTATAGCCCCAAAATGCAGCCTGGGCCAGAATTGTTCCAGAAGTACAATGTGTTCGTGTATTGCTTTGGATGAGAGATAGTAGAATGGTGCCATGATTTTCCCAAGTATTAGCTTTCCAGCAAGTTCTGGCTGGTCGCTGTGGCGAGGTCAAAGCATTGGCAGAGACAAACTTGGAGATGTCTTGTGCCATTTCTCAATGAGTGTGGCTGGTTGGTTGTCTTTAAAGCATCAGCACTTCCTGCAAAACAGAAACAACAAAGTCTTGTCTAGGAAACATCCAAATGCTTTTTCATTTTGGCCTTTGTGAAACCTTTTGAAGTCTTTCAGTTGAAAAACAGACAGCTCCCCAGGCATGAGTATGTGTATTTGTTGGTACTTTGCAACTGCTGAGGACTAAAAAGTACAAGAACGTCCTGGGGTCTGTGCTAGGAGGGTGCAATAGTAGCTGAACGTGCAGCAGAATGTTGCTTTGAGCTCTCCCCTGCTGTTCTCCAAAAGAAGCTTGATGGCAAATTTGTCTTCCCAGCCACAAATGAGAAAATGCAGTGCCTCATGTTGCCTGTACTTTATAGTAACTTTACTGTAGTTAGTCAGGTTAATTTATCTTGGCCCTGGCTTTTTTTAATGCTCCCTTGTATATATTCTGCTCAAAGGAAAAGCCACCTGTTTTTCCAATCTGCTGCTATGTCTATATTTAAGAGAGGGGAACATTGTATGAAGTCCCTGTTCTGAATTGCATCCCTGTACCAGGATGCCAGTTTTGCCACGTCCCAACCAGCTCGTTTCTCTCATAGGCACAGAAACTACAAGAAGGTCCCTGGAGTGGTAATTTAGTGACAGCTCTTCTGCCATTAGGGTTGCATTATAAGGCATTTGTGCACTGCTTTTGTCAGCAGTCATAGTAATCTTCACCAAAAGCTGAGCAAGGGAGAATCCCAGGCCAGCTGGGCTGAAAGAGCCTTTTGTACCTGCAATGCTAAACAGGAGGGAGGGGAGCACTGGATGAGCTGGAACTGAGGTTGTGCTTTAAAGACTTTCTCACATGATTAAAGTTTTCAGGCCTACTTGGAGGGCAGGACACTGCACCACTAGATTTGATCCTAGTACATCCTGGCTTGGTCCTTTTGAGGGACGGCAGGCAGCTTCTTGAAGTTTTCTGCTTAACAGTCTGTGCATGTGACAAGGCAATTACATTGGCCCATGGCACTACTGGGTTCCTAGGCCACCTTATGAGCCCCATGAATGAAAAGCCACACGGGTCACTGGAGTCCAGGGAACAAAAAGCTCTGTGACACACAAGTCATTGGACTCCAGTTGGTTGTGTCAGCTGCCTAGCTCAAATAACAGCAAGAACAGATGCTTTTCCAGTGAATTTCCTTCTTTACAAGAAAATACTTCAGATTCCAGATGTTCGGTATTTTTTTGCATATTTGTAAAGTTAAAATGTTCCTTTAGGACTCGGTCAGCATAATTATCAGTACTAGGGTTTTGCTTTTAAACTGTGTTTTAATTTTTGTGAATGTGTGATTTGTGTGCTAGTTGGTCACTCTCTACACTGGAGGCCAGAAGCCCTTGCCAGTGACAGGAGACAACCTCACAATACGTTGGCAGAAGTTTAAGTGATTTAGGTACTACTGTTAACCAAGTGACAGAGCCAATGTTTCTTTTCACCCTGCCTTCCATCTGAATCCTAGCTTATAACAGTAAAACTTGATTGTTTTGTCCCAGAGCTGCCTGGGGAAAAGGGTTTGTGTGTATGCTTGCGAATTGGGAAAAGGTATTTTATGTGGCTCCCTGTACTTTCTGTCCTTATTACATGGATTATTCGTCTCTAGATTTGAGAACATCCTCTGAGCAATGAGTTATAACACACCCAAGACTTCCCTGGGGAGTCAGATGCAGACAGGCTTATCCAGAGCATCAGCTGTACCTTCCTTCTTTTTCCACAGACAGAGCAAAGGCCCAAGGGGGCATCCTGTCTCCCTGCAAGGAAGGAGTTTACCTTCTTTCAGCTGCCTAAAGACATGTCTTGTTTTCCATTATTGTGATGAGAAGATCTCATTAGTTTCTGCAGATCCTGCCCATTTCTGCCTTAAAGCAATCACTAGTACTCCACTGCATGACCTAAAGCTTTACTGTCTGTATCAGGAGATACTGCACTGTCTCCTTTGCCTGTCTAAGGTACCAACATCTGCCTTCTACGTTTGTTTGCTCTGGTAGGTGCTGTGAATCTGTCCTGGTGGTCTTTCAAGTGGTACATAGTGCAGGGTCTGAGGGGATGGAAAAATCTGAGCAGTATCAGAACTCTGATCTCTTTTCTCTTGGTTTAGCACATTTGTCAGTGTACAGCCACCAGATATGATTTCTCCCTGCTCACAGACCCAGAGCCTTAGCACAAATACATTAGTAAATCTCATTCCTTGCACAGCGTTCAAAAGTATCCTTAATGGTGTGGGAAATCGGCCCTGCGTGTGTCCAGAAGGGGATGGTTCAGGCTTGATCACCCATTTAGCCCTTAGCTTTGCTTATTTGTGCTGGCTCCTGCATGCACTGATGGGCTAGTTAGGCTGCCCAGTTCCCACTCCCTCAGTGCCCTTCTCTTGGGATGGGGGGAACAGCAGGATCAGGAGAAACTACTTCCTTTGGAGGGGGGCTGAAGTGCCCAGCAACCACAACCCTCTGACCAGCAGTACTGTATTCAGGAAGACTTCTCGCTCCACAGGGGATGGTCGGCTCTCTTTATCCACCCTCTGACATGATCTTGTATCCAGGCGCTTAAGAAGAAGAAAAAAGAAACAAAACTGAAAGCTGCTATTTTTAAACTCTGCCTTTGGCTCTCTTTGCAGCACTCTGCTTTCCTCCCTGTGATTCAAACAGTGTTCTTTTGAGAACTAGGCACCAGGGCCCTGCGGTTTCCTGGTACTTGGAACATAAAATCTCCTAATTCTTCTCTCACAGCAAGCTTCAGAGGCTGGGGAGTGATTGATATTTTCTATCGCTTCATTAATAGTCACGGCACAGTAGTTTCCTAATCTGTTTTTGCACTGCTTTTTATTTTGAATAATTTGTCTTCCAAATTTTCTCAGCCCTCCATGTGACACAAAGCGAAGGCTGTTTGCTCCCCTCCTGCCTTTTAACCGATGGGTTGAGACCTTGAGGAGCTGGTGAGACTGAGCTGTTTGAGAGCTGGGAAGCTGGGGGACCTGCCTTGAGGAGCTTCCTCGCGTTTGTTTCAACAAGCTTGGCAAATCTACTGGGGATATGTCCCAGACGGATCTATTGCTGGGATAAATTGGGAGTAACTACTGCAAGGGAAAGCCTCCTATTGCTCTGCTGGCTGATACTGGCACCCACGGTGTGTCGCAATGCTGTCTGCAAGTGCAGAAGAGAAAAGATGAGTGATGCCCCAGAGAACCTGCAGTCTGTGCAGGCAAAGGGAAAGAGATGCGAAGGCAGAAGGTACTTGAGTCTCAGACACCACTACAGCAGGCATCAATCGCTGGTAGAGACCACCTCTACCTACCTCCTGTGTGGTGCTTTCCTAGCCCAGCCCCACCACTAAATTAGGGATGCTGACCATGTATGGAGGTGATAGGTGGATCTGGAAGATACCCTAGATCCACTAAAGTCTAGTTCAATTCTCTGCAAGGACAGTCCATTGAGAGAGAACTGATGATGGCCATGCTCAGAGCTAGTCAGCAATGTGGAGCACGTAACAGACCTCTCTGCACCACTGCTTCAGGCTCTGCTGTTTCTTTCTTTTTGGATCGAGTGGCTTTTAAGCATACTTGCATACGTACCACGCGGATAGCACTCTTTGTGTGCGTTTCATACAGAAAAATAGTGTATCACAACAGCTGCAGCGCTCTCATTGTGGAGGCTGTGGGTTGGTTGTCTGCAATGGCCCAACTAAAGGGAAATCAAAATCCTAAGGGTCCTCTTGGGAAAGGAGAACTTCACCCTTTTTCCTGAGAGCCTCTGCTCACTGCCATCACTGTGCACAGTGAGAAAGCTTGTGCCACAGTACATTTTCCCAGCTTTGTGTCTACGCTTGGCTCTCCTCTTCTCCAAATCGGACCTATTCAAAGTCCTCTGTGAATAAGATAATGCATCTCTCCCATGGAAGGCAATAAGATTCATCTACTTGGCAACCAGCATGGAGAATCTGTAGTGTCTCAACTGTTTTTCCATGCTCCTTACACACCTCTGCCTGTCAATTCTAGTCCAGGGAATTATGAGTTTAAAACCTGGATATTAGCCCTATTTCTGGTGGTAAATGAGGTGCTCAGGGCACAGGAACTAAGCAAATCCCTGGCAGAGAAACAGCACCAGGGAAAACCTGGGGTGTCTCCTGCTGACCATGCTCTTCTGCACCCTATCTTCAGGGATAAAGCTATTCCAGATAAAGGCAGGAAAATGCAGTGGGACCCATTTGCCAAGAGGCTTGGGCATAAGCACATGATATGGGAGGGTGAGGGGGAAAGAAGGACAAGGGCTAGCTGTCCTGAGCCAACTCCTGGCTACTGCACTGTTCAAGCTACGTCTCCTCATTGCCTTGTAAACACCTGGAACATTTACCTGTAAATGAGCTGGCTTTCCCAGGTTAAACAACTCGTTGTGCTGCTGGGACTCTGGCATGTCTGCAGTAATCCTGAACTCACTGCAAATTGCTTTTTCATTCAACCCAACTTGGAAAAAGGCAGACAGGCTGTAGTCTAAACACCCCAAGAGTCTGTGTTTGCTTTGTTCCTATGTGTTCCAGCACACTCTGCTCCCCTGCGATTTAAAACAATGTGTCTTTGTGCTTATCTTCTAGGCTTGGCAAGGCAGTTTTTACCTCTTAGTTTTTGTCTCAACAGGAGAAATTGCTGTCTAACATCCTTTGTGGACTTCCGACCAAAACCATCCAGTGCAACATATGGTAAGTCATTCAACGTTTTATAAACTCAGAGCCTCAACTATAGTTATTTATGGGTGGAAACTGGCATATCAATAGTTTCTTTTTGGTTACAAGGGTAATAAATTCTGGCTTATGTTATTATGACATCTCAGTTTAGGTTTCTCCAGCCCTTCCTTTTATTATAATGCCTTTGACTTTACATTTGTTGCTTCTGGTGCCTGCCACCGCAGCTTAGCGCTGTGGCATGTCAGCAAGGCAAGAATTTCTGCCGCATTCCCCTTGCTCCAAAAAACACAGGTCATTATTACTTATGTTAAAGGAGGAGGTTTGTGCCCTGATGTTACACGTGGCAACAGCGTGTGAGGATGTGGCATTCAATGATGCTATATGTTACTGCATTGATGTATCCATTTCTTAGTCATGTCATTCTCTGAAAAAAAGGGATGAGACAGTAGATAAATGAGCATGACTTGTGGGATGGCTTTGTTTAAGTTCTCTTGACTCTAGCCATCAGCACTTGACTAATGTCTGCAGCAGAGAATAGTTGGGACTTACTGCAACTTCAGCAAATGTGAGGGATACATCGTAGAGTGGTGGAGAGAAACTGTGTTAGCAACCTGCATGCCAGTGCAGAGTCGTGCAGCTTGCAGCCTGTGGTGGTGCTCTGTGCTGGGTTGTTGTACCACTACTTAGGGCACTTCTCTGCCCTAATTCCAGTACAGATTTAGGAGGTAAAACTTTTCATAGTTGTTTGGATCACATGAGTTTCCTCTATTTCTGGTATCTCAAAAACAGTTGTCATGCATTGCAGAGGTCACCTGGAAACTGGGTTGACTCTCCGAAAGGTGAAATGGTACCTGTGCTTGGGAGACTGACCCACCTTCTTCCCTGAGGGAGTGTTTCCAGGCCACTTCAGGGAGAGGATTTCTGGGTTTACACTCCTAATGACAAAGGAGATTCCCCAACCTGTTGGACTCTTCATCCAGCACCTCCTGCTAGCACTGAATGCACCATGCATGTTATGCAAATGGTTTTTTATTACTTCCAGACACAAGCTCTTCTTGAGTTTCCTTTGTGGTTAATGCAGCCCATCTGTAGTTTAAAAAAAGCAATGTTCAATTGTCTTGCTTTTAGTTTTTTGTGTACTGCTAAGCTCAGGTGATGACTGTAAATGTGTTGCTGCCACTTTGCGCTTGATTTTTCCAAAGTCTGGAGCTTCATGGTCTCTTAGTTGTTCTAAGAGGTGCCTGTTTTCTCAAGGATCTTTACTTTGGGTGTAGGGAGAAGGACCATATATAAGAGCTTCAAGGGGAATGAGTAAGATGGAGCAAAATGGTCTATACAAGTAGCAGCATGGCTTGGAGCTCTCCTGACGCAAGGAACTCTGGACCAGGTGGAGTGAGGAGGGCTCACCTCCAGGGAGGCCTGATGTGTTACACTGCACTAAAATGCATCCAAATGTCAGTCCAACAGCCATGTCTCCAAATTCTTCCTTGCTGCAGCCAAGATTGTATCTAGAGGGAGACGTTCAAATGCAGCTGTTCTGCCTGATAGTTTTCCTTGTTTTAACACAGCCCCTTGCAGGAATAACTCTAAGAAATGGATTGCGCTTCACCCCAGAATTTCTTATGTAGTGAGGAGCTATAAGAAACTAATATAGTTCCTTACGCTACCCTTATATTTTGCAGTGGGTTGGAGAGCTTGCAGCAAGCCTGGCAGCCCGTAGGAGTGCAGGGACAAAAGCAAGAAAGATAGACCCTTGCTCCTGGTCCAGCTTTCAAACTGTGTTCCCAGCATAGTGTTTTGGGTTCATCTCTGTGAAGTTTTATGGCAAAAGTCATGTGACTTAAAGTGTGCAGCCCAAACCCAGGAATCTTCAATAAGTCTGCCAGTAAAAAAAAAAAACAACCAAACCCAAAACTGCCCTTCTCCTTTTTTTTCAAGGGTCAGAATATGCCAGGACAACATTTAGGCTTATATATTGACACACTAACATCAAACATGCGCTGTCTCTTAAAAGCAGAATGTGGAACTACCAGAGACAAAACAAGACTCGGACATTGGCAAGGAAGCACTCTCCATGCCTGACTGAGCTGACGTTTCCTAATTGCAACCAGAGCACTTATTCTGTGCAAGAGTTTAAAAACTTTACCTTTTTTCCAAATCATAGTAGTTTGCCCCTGTGAAAGCTATTTCCCTCACATTGTTCATTCTTCAGAATAATTACCTACTAGCAACATTTAAAATTTCTCTTCACCTCCTTTTTTTTCTTTTTTTCTTTTCTGATGTATGTCACTATTTCAGCTCTTTAACCATCCTTATCTTGGGTTAACCAAGCAGAGATGCTCAGAACTCTGCAATGCTCAGAGTTGGGCCAGGGAAAAGGGGTTATCCTGGCATGGAGTTGCCTTTAGCCCGTGGCCTTCATCTTTTCTGTTGGTCTCTGAGCTTTGACTCCCACAACCAAGGAAATGTGTACTGCAGTCCAGATTTACTGTTTTGCATTTGAGACAAAACCCTCCCCTCTAACTTTTGCATTCCTGCATTTCTGAGTTCTGCCTAGTAGCAGAATTAGAATAAGCAAAATACCACAGGAAAGATGATGCTGAAAGAAGTATTTATTAACTGTCTTACCAGATGCAGAATGGTAGAAAGCATATCCAGCCCAGATATATCTAGCCAAATTTAACTGAAGGTCAGGAATCTGCAGAGCTTTTCTGACTACATGCCCAATAGGCATGCGCTTGCTTGATCACATCCTATCTCTAATGTAGACATTGCCTGACTGAACTCAGCATTTTTCCCTTCCAGTCGCACTAATTGAAATTCAGCAAGGTGCTAAGAAGCTAAGAGCTTACCTTTTCAAAGAGGGTTAATAGTTTTAAAAGTTTTGGTTTGGAAAAGTCTGAATCTTGAGAGACCAAACTCATCAGCAAATACCTTCCACCTGAAAGTTTGGTGTCTCTTGCAGTGCCTGGGGATGGTTCTACCAAGTCACTGGTCACTTTGGGACATATATAGTGAGGTCTTCAGTCCAAAGTCAGGCTCTCCTGGAAGTGTTTGGCAGTTTGCCCAAAAACAGGCATGGGCAGTTTCTCAGGCCTTGATTTCAAAAAGTAGCAAAACCAACATGACCAGTTTAAGACTATGTCACGTCCCACTGGTCTGTGTGTGTGCTTATCTTTAACGATGGGCTTTCAACGGGTTTTGGATAAAAACCAAAAGGAGAGCTTTGAAAATTCACTTATTCAGAATAATTGTATTTAGCCTGTACTGTCAGTTCACACCATATCATCGTAAAGAATAATAAATAACCAGTCTACATTCTTACAGTAACCTTTCACTATTCAGTACCAGGAGGTGAGGGGACATGTGCCTTCCCAGACATCAGGTACGCCTTGGTGGTTGTGGGAGTGTTTACTTTTGTTTTTAAACTTGACAGTAGCAGTGGGGGGATGAAGTTAAAAAGCAATCATTCCGAGTCAAATGGTAAGGCCTAGGAAAACAGATGTGAGGTGTGTGCCATGAGCCAAGATCAACTTCACAGAACTCAAAAGATTAGTTCTACAAAAACTGGAGGGGGGGGGGCAGGGAAATATTATCCAGTCAGTGTGATGGATGGTAGCAAGGAAATAGCTCTGAACAGTCAAACAACAGAATCTGCAGCACAAAAATCTGGTGCCGTTATTTTGTCATAGGTAGGAAATCCTTTCAATGGTATCTGAAGGGTATTAAATATTGTCTTCCTCTGACATAAAATAGGGGGCAGAGGCTTTTATTTCTCTGAACTGCTTCTGCACTCAGCTCCAGAGCAAAATTGCCCTCCTGTTTAAAATCCTGAGCATATATGGCTAATACTTGTCTCCCCCTTCCCTGTGACTTTTTGTTGTTGTAGCAACTTTTGAATTTTTCTGTCAAGGAAATATGAATCAAATGTTTCATTTTGGTCAGTACAGTACTTTGGGACCTTTGAGCTAACCCCAAATATTGCAAACCAATTCAGCATTAGATTGTATTTACCTGTTTTGCTTCTAGCCTAGCTTCTGCATTTGGGCTGTGTTTCTTATGGTGCTGTTCTGCATCATGTGTGTCACTGTATTGAGGGCACCTCATCAAAAATCAGGGCTAGCCAAGGAGCTAAGAGCTTTTTCTCCAAAGTGGCTATTGACTTTTGAGGCATCTAAGCACACACATCTAATACTCACCATCTCCTTAAAATGGACCAGCTCACTGCACCCATTTGAGCTCCTTGATGACTGGTTTCATCACAATCAGTCTTGTTCTGCTGACTTCACAAGTGTTATCTGGAATACAGTTTTCATGACAGCTATTCAAAGGACCCAATATTCTCTATCGTATGCCTCTACCATCTCAGAGAGTCAGAACAAGTTCAACTAGGCCAGCATAACTGTGATAAACTCTCTTGAGCAGGTATTGATTTCTACCTTCCAGGCTGCCAGAAGTCATGGTGGCATCAGTGAGAGAAGGTTCTCATGTTCAGTACACCCCATCACCTTTCTCTTTCAGCTTTTTTTGAGTGCCTTAGGTGTGCCCTGCCAGAGATGGAGACCTTATTCTGTCCCCAGTGTCTCATTTGGTTCTTGCCTATCAGGTGCACAGAGACCTGATTGAAAACACGTTGTCAGTTATTTCCTACAAGCTGCACTATTTTTGAAGGTTTTGCTCTTCAGCTTGGGATCAGCCTTGTCCCCATGCCACAGGTCTCTTCTCAGCACAGAAGAGGTTGCTAGCTGCATCCTCTGCTTTGGCTTCTCTTTTAATTTTCCTCCTGTGAGTGCTCTGCAGCAGTGCATCAGCTTCCAGCCCTCACCAGCCAGGGTGCCCTTATCCAAGCAAGCACTGGTTCTTCTGGCACTTTCCTGTCGGCAACAGTGTGTCTCTGGCTGTGTTACCAGAACCGCCCCCAATAGCAAATTTGTCTCTCACTGGACATCTCCTTCCTTAGATTAGCCAGGTGTGTTGTTTTGAAGACTCCATGCCACAACACAGTCTTGTTCCAGAGGACTCTTTCAACTGTTGCTGAGCAGTATCCAGAAACATCACACGGTCCCTCACAGAAGAAAATGCAAGTTCTCTGTAAAAGTGACACACGGCAACTTCAGCTTCTGCATTTAAAAGTCCTTCTGTGTTTTGCGTCCAGACCCTTGGTTGTCATTGTTGATACTGTGAAAGAAAGACTCCACTGCTGCTCATGGGGAGCAGCCCCCAGTCTGAGCACCACATTTTCCTGGAATCTACGTGGGGCTTGCAAATATTATTCTGTTTGCTTCTCTAGTGCATCCACTGAAAGCTCAGAGCAGTTTTTCAAAGCTTCCCACAAGCTAAACCAAGCCAAAGGTTCCCTGGCCCACAATCATCAATAGTACTAGCTGCTGCCTAAACTCTGCTGTTCTTAGATGAATTGACATCTCTTTTCTTCCAAAGGCTTGGCTGCAGCAGGCTTGTTACCTTGGTGTAAGGATTCTAAAGGACCACTGAGGTCTGAGCTTGTTCCAGTCTCCTCACAGGATAGAGATGCTACAAGAACCTTATTTACCTGTCATCTGAGGAGAGGCAGGTCCTGCCTTCCTCTGTCTTTCCACTGGCACCATCTCTGCTCAGCTGGACCAGCACTTCTAGGGCTGTTAGGGGAGCAAGTACCATCGTGGTAGAACTTGGCCTTACAGCTCTGAGGAGGGACTTTCTCAGAGGCCATGGAGACAAAGCGCTTCCCAGCCTGGTTTGCTGCGTTTTCTTGTCCTGGGTGAGAGGAGGAGCTATCGCTGTGCATCTCTAAGCCTTTGTGCTCCCAGAGCTCCAGGCAAGAGGAGCATCTCTAAGCCTTTGTGCTCGCAGGGCTCCAGGCAAGAGGCTCAGAATGAGTCTTGCTCGCTCCCTGTAGGCTTTTACCCCACAGAGAGCAGTAGTTAAACCCTACAGCCTAGAAATCCTTTGGGGTTTACTGTAGGCTGTAAAACAGGCTGGGGAGACACTGGCCTCTAGTTGTTTGTCTCCAGAGGTAAACCACTGTTCATACAGTCCTAACCTCTGTTTCTCAGGATGAAATTCCTTTTCCATGCCAGAAAAGCGGCAGCTCCAGCCTATGGAAAGCTCATTTGCCACGCTTGTGCTGTGGGCTTATTTTCCTCCACAGTAGCACCCAGCATCTGGCTGAAAAGCATGGCAGATGAGGCCCAGCGGGCTCAGCAAAACCCCTCCATCCCCTCACCGGAATGCAAGACAAAAGAGCTGCATCTCTAATGGACGGCTCAGGCTCGTATCTCCCTCTGAGGAGAACCATTACAAAAATATTTCCAGATATTTGGCTGGGCATCTCACAAAACTATCCAGTTTCATGATGCTAATTTTCCCATTGTCTAGACAGTTGCAAATCCAGACAGCATTATCAGTATGAACCTACTGTGCACACACGTACATACAAAAGCCCATTTTTCTGCCCATGGTAGTTACAGGTATGTTCTTACCCATGAGCTGCTTAGTGGTGAACTTCTGAATTGCTCCAAAGTGCCTGTATAAATCTCTTGGAGTCCCAATGCCCCAGGCAGAGCTGGTTTGATTCAAGCAACACTAAACTGTGTAGATGCTCTGAAGGTTGAACTGGAAGATCTAGCCCCTGTCTGCCTACCTTCTCCTGCACCCAGAATAAAAACAAACTGTGCTTGGGGTTGGACAGTGCTGCGAGCCAAGCCTGGACGTCCCTCCTCAGGACAGAGTCTCCTGCCGTAGTGGTGTTCCAAGGATGAAAATGTTCTTTTGCGGTTTGTGTGCTGGAAATGTTCATGGAAAGACATTCTAGGGCTGTAGGCACGTAGATGAAGTCCTGCTAGTCTCTGCTGATGATAAAATGATCTGTGGGCATTTGTTCCCTCTGTCTGGCTTGAAATGTTAAGACCTGTGTAGAGGAACAGCAAATTCTTGTTCTGCACATCAAAGGTGCCAGCCCACATTTTGAGGCGGGCTGTAGCACCTTCCCCAGGCTTTGGCATAATTGGTAGCTGTATTTATAGCCCTTCTGTGATGCCAAGGGGCAAAAATATAATAGGAGCAGGAGCTGTATTTAAAGTAATAACTTGTGAATGAAGATACTTAGGCAGCAGCAGCATTTCCCCTCCTTTCTCTTCTCTAACTTGCGGAGTTCTTCACTTTCTTCTCAGGGCTTCTGTCCATATGTGCATGGCTTTCCTGAACCACTGAATTGGGGGTACCCCCTGGCTTGCTAGGCTGTACTGGCAGCCAAAGCTCTGTGCCCGTGTCTTTGGAAGGCAGAGCAAAGAGTGACACAGGTGGAATACAGAGGGCTTGACTGCAGCTCCTTTCCATCTTTGTTGGAGGGCACAAGGAGTTTGGAAAGAACCGCCCCTACGCTCCTGGGATGTGAATCCTGCCAGGCAGCTCTTGATTGTGTGTGGGATGGCCAGAGTGAATCCCATGACTGAGGCAGCAATATTGTTCTACTAATGAAAATCCAGGACTTGTAGTGTCTGAACAGCAGTGACTTGGGTCTTTCCCTGGTGAGGACCACAGCCAGGCTGGGTGATCTGTTTCCAGGAGCCCCTGCTGACTCCTAAAGGCAAACAAAAGGGAAGGAACTGAAATAACCGCAACATGGTGGCTTCGTCATCTGCCTCAAAGATATCTGTTACTAGAGCCTGGGAGCTGCGGGCAGAGAGAACCTAGGGGGACCTGAGCAGAGCTGAGATAATGTCCCAGACAGCCAGTCCATGTGGGAGCGGAGGAGGAGGAAGAGGGCAGTTCCAGTTCAAAATCTGTGGGGCTTTGCAGTGAAAGTGCTGGGAGGGGGGGGGGCTGGAAAAGTTCTTTCTTCCTCCAAGATAGCTGTGGTCTGTTCCCCAGCTGGACTCTTGCTCCGTGTCTGCTCTAATCCACATCTTCCCTCTACCAGCTGGGTTTGTTTTGCAAACTCAAATCTGATCTCCTTAGTTGGTCCTGCGTGTCTTGCTCAGTTTTCAGGACTCCATGTTTCCACCATATAAATTTTACAGCAAAGCTTACTTGCCCTCCTGTAACTAAAAAGGGGAGGTACTGTTGCTCTAATAAGAGCAGACAGTCCCAAGAAATCTTCTAGTCCAAAGTATTTCACAGAAGGCTGGCTGCATCTGTAACTTGAACTACTGCAACTCTCATTTTGATATTTGACTTAATGAAAACTAAAAGATTCAGCCCCGTTCGAGTTTTATGCCCATGAAACATACCCAGCTCTAGGGAGGTGGCCATGTCTGCCAGAACAGTGTGTAACGTGAAGAGAGAGGTGTTTCTGAAGCTCTACACCAGAGCAAAAACCAAGAACTTGGTTAGATTTGGTATGCAGTAAATGTTAACTCTAGGTCCATCCTCACTAACTCGCAGAGCCAGACGTTAGTGGGACTGGAGAAAAGAAAATGTAACCCCCTGGAAACTTAAAACAGGAGATTCCTTACGCTGACTGAAATGCAGATCCCTTCTAGGGTGAAGCCAATGTGCAAAGGATACAGACACAACATAGACACCTGTAAAGTGAATTCATATTTTGAATCATGTAAGCGCTCAGGTATTCGGTCTTTCTAATCACAGAATGCAGATGTGCAGAAAGTTATCTGAGATTGGTTTTAGAGGAGGAGGAAATAAATTTACCTAAGTTAATCCTTAAATCTGTGATACTGAGCAGAGCTCCTAGGAGATACAAGGAAACTTAGTTATTCTGTGCTCTTCTAATAGAGGTAACAAGAGCAGGTATCTACTTAAACCTTCTTGAAATGGGTCTATGTAGATGAGTCTCTGATGGACTTTGCTCTGCAGTTCTGTGTTGTGGGTTTATCCGTGGGCATTTGTAGTAGTCTGTATACTTGATAGCACTACCACCTGCTGATGGACACATCTGAGCACAGATGTGCTTTGATCTGTGGGAAGTTATTTCCAAGCAAGTCTCCCAGCCTTTGGGCACCTTTATTAGACAGAGAACTCTTTGTGCACAGAGCTGTTAAGAAAGAGCTGTTACACTTTAACCCCATGCGTGAGTCTGCCTGAAACCACTGTAGCATCACTCTCAGGGCCAGAAACACAATATCAGGCCCTGAGATGTGAGAGGATTGTCCCACTCCAGCCACAGCCCTCCTGCACACTGCGAAGAGCCAGGTCTTTGGCTTCAGTGGAGTGGGAAGGAGTTATTTACCCAAGACTGGCTGCGTTGGAAGGATGTGAACCTGAGAAGTGTTTGACTAACAGGTGCCCAACAAAGGTCATCAGAAAGACAGGTCCAACAAAAGCAAAGACAAGGCTTTTTTAACAGGTGTGTAGAACCACTGTTGAAAGCCATTGTAATAACCTTTTCTAAGACTATGAATATCCCTGAGGAAAAGCCATTTTGGCAGCAGCCTGGCCTTCTGTTTCCCATCAATTGTAGCTTTGTCTCTTTTGAAGCCCCCTGCTGCAAATGAGCAAACACCTGGCTGAGAAAAGATGAATGGAAAACATTGCCTGTGCTAGAGAGGTAATGGCAAATCCCATGCCAGGAGGAATAATAAACAGGAGATTATTGATATAACTGTGCTGGTCTCCAATAGGTTTTCCACCAGGCATGTAGAAGCACCTACAAAAGAGGCATTGTCTCTGCTGTCACTGCAAGGGAAATGGGAGAAATGAGTTGTGCCTTGACTCGAGCCCAGTGCAGGAAGGACGGGTTTGTGTCTGGTGAAAAAAATTGATCAATATCAGCAGAATGGGGAAGGAGGGAGCGAGGAATTGCTGGACTGTGAATTCTGTGGATCAAAAGGTGGTGTATTGTAGTTAAGTGTCCAACAGGCTGTTTGTTGTTCATTAGCCCAACCTCTGCTCTAAATCCTAGATGGCAGCGAATTGAGCTGCAGTTTTGTGTCTGATGGCTGAAGCACATCTTGCCCAGAACCCCAGTACATGGCTGCTGGTTGTCCATTTTGCATTGCAACTAGGTGCAGGTTTTATGAACATGCAGGAATCTGTGTCATGATGTTAGCACAGCCCAGGCATGTAGGGATTTTAAGAGCATTGCACTAATTGAATGTATTTGTTTCTAACAGCAATGCAAAGTTAGGCCTGTATGCGAGCACTGTTGAAAATGCCCAGCTCTGCAAGTGATATAATGCAGAAGAGATTCCTCGAGGGCAGGTCATTGTGCTCTCTCCCCGAGATGCTTCTGTGACATTCTTCTACCTGGGAAGAAGGCAGGCAGGTTCTGTAGATATGAATATTCTGTTTCTGTGGGCCTCACAGAAACCTCTTCTGACACCCCAATTACATCTCAACCTGATCAAAAGGGATGGGGGAAGGATGTATCTCAACAATACATACACCCTAAAGTTTTGAGCATTTGCACCTCTTCTCCAGCCTCTCTCTTTGCTTCCCTGGCTGCAGATAACAAGCACTTTGGTTCCAGTTTGACTGCCTGATTCTTGGAAACCTGAGGCAGACAGCAGACTGCTCTTCCAAAGTGCGGTAGAAAAAAAAGAAAGGTGGGTGGGAGGGAGGAGGAGAAGAACTATTTCCTGCAGTGAAACTCAATCCTTTTCAACTTAAAAATAGGAGGAAAACAAATTCCTGTGGGTCCTGCTATAAAAGGGTTTGACAGTTGCCTACTTTCTGCTCCACCTCCCAGAGCTCCCCATTTGTCTGATGTCTTGGTAAGAGCCCCCTTGAACACAAACGCAGATCTGTCAACTGCAGCCCTGCTGCTGGGGAAGGCAGCTCTGCTCCATGCTGGGGGTCAGCTGCAGGGGAGCGTAATGCACTGCGACAGGTAACAAAGCCCAGGATTAACTGTTCTTTGTGTGGAGCTACCACGCAACCAAGTTTTCCTGGGCCTTTTTTCCCTGCTGGAAATTTTGTCCAAACCATTATAAAAGTGCCCAAGATTTCTGAGCATTTTTGCAGGCCCTGTCAAGCCAGGAGTCTCATAAGAGAGATGACACAAATAGCAGCCAGAGCCTCCATCTGTGCTTGCATCTCCTCATGGTGGTCCTTTAAGCTGTAAGCCACAGCCTGTGGCTTAGGAGGAGTGGGAGCTCTGGGCACAGTTTAATCAGACTTCATTGCCTGATCAGGCTTAATTGCCTCATAGCCAGAGTCATCTCTCTGCTCATCCCTGCTGCCAGACTTCTGCTCTCCTCTCTCTTACCACTCAGCCTCTCACTCCTTTCTGCCTCACCGCCTGGTTTCAGCGCTGGGTGACAGTGCCACAGACCCCAACGTAGCAGCCTCTCCCCCTGCCAGATCGCTCTTCCCCCCTAAGTCCTGCTCCCTCCTTTGCTTCACTTTCTCACTCTATCTCTCTGCTCCCCACTCCTTTCCCTCCTCCCTCTTTCAACACTCTGCGTTGACAGGGTAGAGATGAAGGCAGCTGGAGAGGCAGGTTTTCTTGAAGCTCCTGTTCCTCTCGAGGGAAGAGAAAGTAAAGCTTTAGGGGGCAGAAGAGATAGCCAGAAAGACTGTTTAAGTAATGATCCAACAACGTTCGCATGGTAGCTCCAGCAAAAATGCTGCTGCCTGCAGTTCTCCTGCCCTGGGGGTGCTATCGGACCTGATGTGGCCTGGCCCCATGACAGGGATTGATTAGGGCTGTGCCATCCCTTCTCTGTCTCCCACCATCCGCGGATGCTGCTATTGTGAGTCACTTCAGCTCTTGGCTACAGTCACTGCTGAATGGGGAAGGGCTCCCAACAGGAGTGATTCACCATGCCTCGCCAGCCTTCTTTGATCTGCTTCCAGTCAGATCACCTCGGAGTTGGAGCACCAGAGCAGAGCAGCTCCAGTGCTTTCTCATGCCCTCGCTGCAGAACTCCTGTCCTCCTCCCTGACCTCCTTAGACCTCCCAGGTTTGTGCTGTTAACAATTCACTGCATTCTTACAATTCTTCCCTCCCGAGTCAGTAATAAACCGCTTCTGGTGCAGATCTAGGGACTGCACTGTTGATATGGGTTCAGAGCTTGGCTGGAACAGGACCGCACGTCTCTTAAGTTAGGAACCACTCTCAGTCCTCATGTGAGCTTGGAGATCATTGTGCTCTGGAGCCAGATAAGCTATTAAAGCCACCCTGCCGGAGCCAATTAACACAACTAGGTACTTTTCCAAAAGCAGAGGGGTTTTAGCCTGTCTGTTCAGGCCAGCTTCTCCTCTGAGTAACCACATTATGCCTCACTGTGCTTGAAATTAGCCTTGAGCTAATGCATTGTACTTTGTGTGTCCAACAGGCAGAGTCAGTTACCACAGCTCAGCTGACGAGCAGTAATTCATTAAGCCTCTGTAACTCAGTCAATGCAATCATCCAGTCTTAACAGGGCCAAATATATTCCCACTGTGATGTCACAAGAGTGCAAAAGTCCTCTTTAAAATAAAAATTGTCTGTTGTTACTCAGCCCTGATAAGCTTCAGCTCTTTGTCATCTATCCAGACCAGCAACCTGTCTTTCCAAAATCTGGTTCCACCTGCATAGCCCAGAGTTGGATACCTATCTAAGGAAAACAGGTGACTTAGATGAATGCAAACCTCTCTTTTGTACAGACGTGATCAAACGCAATTGAATTATGGTTGCTCAACAAGTAATTGCCCTTCAGCTGAAGCAACATCACTATTGTGTACATGCTTGTAACTTGCCCAGCTCCTTCACTTAACTTACGCAATGTGAGAGCCTTAGTAAGAAACTGATGCCTGCTGAACTAATCTAAACCAGCTAGGGCTCCTGAGCCTCTGCTTGGACAATTGCTGCTGGGCAGTTGATGTGTTACTTGTACTGCAGCTTCTTTCCTCCTCTGTATCCAAAAAGTTAGTTTAATTTGCCTCTTGCAGGCTGTTTAACTGTAATCATCTGGCTTTGCCCCGGCACGGCCAGAATGCATGCACTCAACCCCTTTAAACCAGCTCTTTCTCATCCCAAGAAACAGCCCTTCCTGTAGCAAATACAGCATCAGCTTTGTATACCAGTTGAACTAACCAACCAGTGGGTTTTAAACTAACTTTAATTAAACCGCTGTAAATTGGCATGTATAATGACCTCTGTGGATGTGTTGCAAGAAACCCTTCACAAAGCAAACAAATCCATACCTTTGATAGAGAAAGCATGCATGCTTTTGTGGTAGGCTGTGGTCCAACTGCATGGAAGGCTTTGTAGAGAAATGTGTTGGGTTTGTTGGTTTTTTTCTTTTCTTTTTAGCTGGCGTGGAAGAAAAGAGAGGATAGTTTCCAACAGGGAGGATAAAACAGTACAAATTAAATCCATTCTCTGGCCAGTGTAACAATTGCAATTTCCTGCTATTCCTTGGAAGCTGTACAGCCCAAGAGGGAGATATTTCAAGACCGGTGTGTCAGGGATAGAAGCGCATGCATCTGGTTATTTTTAATGGCAGCTCTGTCCCTAATTTTCACTGTTGGCCTTGATGAAATGCCAGCTCTGCTTCATTAACCTTTTGTCAGCATGGCAAAGAATAAAAGGTGGCTCACAACATTAGCACCTGAGATAAAGTTCCTTTTCCCAACAAGCTATTGGGTGTTCTTAGCTATACCAGGAAGAGTTTTGGATAGAGAAGGGAAAGAAGAAGGTAAAAACCCCTGTATGAAGGTTTGTGTAACAGAGCCTATATAAGTCTTATATCTGCAGTCTTCATTACTATTTGACGTGTGTTAGAACCGAGTTTCAATCAAGGTAACCATTTTCCTCTACAAGCCAAGAAAAATATTGGGTTTATTTTCAGACCATTAAGAATAGTCTCTCAGAACAGCCCTGTTTTCCTTGCTTCATATGGGCTGCTTAAAAAAAGAAAAGAAAAAGCACAATTTCACAACCATGGCAGCTGTGAGCTGCACATGGGTTAGACCCCAACAAACAAAATCTTCACTGTGCCTTGGAAGAGCTTTCTCAGGCCCCAAGACTTAATCCACCACCACAGCCAAAGGATTAGTGCTCCAGCGGTAGAGCTAGGCAAAAGACAGGATTTTTATTCTGTGAGAAATGCGGTGGGTTTAGGGTGGGAAGGGGGAGAAAACACAAAGTCGAACTTCTTCCAAGCTCTGGTTTGTAGTGGTGTCAGCCCTAACGAAGCAGTACAATGCAGCTCCGGCCCCCTCCTCCCTCCATCTCCTGCTTTGCAGTTATGACCAGTTCCTACCAACCACAGTCACTGTCACGGCTGCTACCTCCTCCCTCAGCTTTTTACGGAAACATAATCCATCACTGCTTGTGAGACAGTGGTCTGAACAATGTGTTCAGTCCGGCTGGTGGCTGCTAGTTATGGGAAGGCTCTTGGTAGTGCTGTAGCTATTGCATAGTTCGGCACAGCTCTTGTGCACCCAGAAGGCTTATTTCAGAGCTGCAGTTTCCAAGTGGTGAAAGACAGAGCTGTTTGCTCTCTGGGCTGCAGCCTCAGGAGGTCTGGATTTAGCTTATCATGTGAGATCAGGATCACTGCTCTTAAAATGTCAGCAGTGAGCTGTGGAGCAAAAGGAGGGGCGGGAAACCTTGCCCAAAATTTGGGCACAGAAGAAAGTCTTGGGGCTGGGAGGTTTGCTGAGGGCTGGCCTTTCTCTGAAAGACTCTCAGTTCCCTGCCAGGTCCCCATCAGCTTACACCGAGGCCTCCCACCAAGGGATGGCTCACCCAAGGCAGTACTAGCCTGGCCAAGGGGCTCCCACAGCATCGCCTGACTGGGAGCACTGGCTTATGCTGCAGGCTGGTACCAGCAGAGCAGAAGGGACAGGTAGAGCTGTGCCAGGTACAGTGTCTTCCTTGAATGGCTGTAGTCACCAGCAGCACTGGGGAGTGCCACCACCTTGCTGATGTGGTTGAGGAAAATCAGGGCTGGATGTCACTAGTGGCTCAGAGGCCACCATACAGGGGACCTTCATCTGAGGGGACAGTTTATGCTATAAAACCAGAGGAGAGAAAAGGAGGAAGAGGAGTGAGTGCGGACAGAGATCTCCAAAGCCTTGGCTGGTCAGGGTGAGCAGAGGCACAGGCTTGGTGCACTCCTCAGCCAAGTTTGCTGCATAAAGCAGAGCTCTGCCAGGCTTCTTGTTGCTGAGGGTCTGCTCATCAGGACAGGCAGCCAGATAACCAGAAAAAAAAAAGGCCTTTTCTTTTCAGGCAGAGGTTGTGTCTCTGCCTTTGCAGGGGATGGAGTCCCATTTGCTCCGGGCATTTGCAGCACGTACAGAGCAGCTGAGGAGGGCACAGCCCCTTTGGCGTGGGGCTCTGGTTTGGTACCTCCCTGGTGCTGCCGGGGCTGTGACACTGCAGCACATGTGCCTGCCAGGCCACCAGCTGTAAGCCACTTGCAGAGCATCTCAGGGATGAGTGTAGCAGAGAGCTGAGGGAGCTCTGAGCCATAGGCTGCTTTCACTGCTGCACTGAGGGCTTGTAGAAATAAGCCAAGTGTTCTTGCAGAGGAAGCAATCCAAGGCAGGGGAAAGTGAATTACATTAAAAATTAAGACCGGAGATGTTGGAAATATGGATTCTTTAAGCAGTGGTACAATCCTAGCTTCAGCTTCTGGCATGCTTCACATCTAAACACTCCCACCCTAACTGCATAAAGCAGCAGGGCTCTATTACATGCCCAGGTCAGGGTAAACTGCAAGAAATGGCTTCCATTTAAGTGCAGTCACCTCCAGAAGGGGCCCTGGGCTGGAAAGTACTTTGAATAGAAATAAGTAACCAGCCTGGTGTCTGGTCTGGGAGGGAACATGGTGAAATCCTTGGAGTCCCACCTGCTTGCACCATAGCTCAGTGCATCCAGTTCTTGTGATTTGTCTTGTCATGCTGAAATGGGGACAAGTAAAGAGATGGGTACTGATTTATTAGAAAATCCAAGTAAAAGCAATTGGCTGGAAGCCTGCTTTCTTGCAAACCAGAACATTTCTTGTCCACAACATGTAGCACATTCAAAAGCAATGCCAGCACACAAAACCCAGGAACTAGAGGCCTCTAATTTCCCTTTGCCATCTCTGGGTTACTGGCATTTAGTGAACGTTTCGTAAGTTTCATTATGGTCTCAAACTGCAAGCCAGGTTCTCCAGGACATCTGCTGTAGGCAGGGATTTGGGCAAAGAGAAAAGGAGAGAAGTTCTTGTTTGTAGAACCTGGGCTGGGTCTTGTGTTGAGGTTTGAGTGAACCTGGGCCATTTGGGTGGGACCCACTGAAGCTAATAGGCTGTGTATGGTTTGGATTCAAATCTTGGCAAAACTAAACTCTGACCTTGAAGAGCACGTCTTACTCTGTAAGCCTGGAAGACCCTTCCTGAAGCTCACTAAGGAATACAGTGAAGGGATGGGTGTGAAGAGCAGCAGCTCCCGGGCTTGGTCAGTGAGGGAAAGCCATGGCTGTTCTGACTTTTCCTCTCCCTGTGCTTCTGCCCTGGTTGCAGATCTCAACTCTTCACAGCCCCAGGTAGTCATCCATGGAGATGTGGGATTATTCTCTCTCCTCAGAGATACGGGGCTCCTTCCCAGCCCCTAGAGAGGGAATAGTTTCCTTCTACGCATTGTACACCAAGGCAGCAGACTTGGGTTTGCTGTATGGGATGGGATTTAGTCACAAGGGTGGAGTATGGTGTTACCTTGAAGGAAAACCCCGAAGCTGCAGCAACAGGGTCTCATCAGAACTGGCATGTCGGAGCAGACAGAGATTTAACAGTAAATGTGGGATTATACAAACCATGGCAAGCTCCCATCAGAGCATGCTTCAAGGCTGAAATGACCAGCTGCAAAAAGCATCCATCTAGCAAGAGATGCATATGTGAAGATATGCACATCATCTTGGCTTTGGATAGGCTGGAAGGATGTTTTTCTCATAGGCTGAAAGAAACAAAGAGGATTAATCTCAGAAAAAAAAACTGGGGCACTATGTTGAAGTCAGTTTTCATCAGCTTTTTGCTATTGTGTGCGTATCTCAGGTTTACTAATGATTCAAGTGAAAAGTAATCAGGAGAAGTGCTTGGAGAAGGAGATTTTCCTGTATTTATTTTGGATGCATGTCCAGTGGAAAAATATCTTCCCAAGCATTTTGCTTGGCGATGTGGCCTGTTTCATTTGGAGAACAATTGATGGTGATGATGAGTGGTGTTAGATGGGATCGCTGTTCGACAGCTTTTTGACTTGCCTGCAAGTCAAAGCAGCAAATTCCATGTGACTGCACACGTGTGCCGAGGAGAGGGTGGGGAGGCAGAGGCCACGGACAGGCTGTTTGACATGTTCGATCCAGTCTTTGCCAAATTCTTACCAGGCTCAGCACAGATTGTTAACCTGTCGCCTGGTTTTGCAGCAGTGTCTTGCTGTGCTAATCCTGAGTGGTTTGTTGACTGTGCAATCCGCAGTTTGATGAGATACCCCTGGACACGCACTGTCCTCATGTTGCGGGTGAACTGCAGAGATCAGTTTAACCTGTTAGTGGGGAATTTGCCAGTAGCTCTGTGTGTGGTGCATTATGTGTTTACAGGAGCAGACTGCTCCCACTGACTTTCTGTTCCCTAAATGCAATGGGTTGTATCCTCATGCTGAGGATACCCATCTTTGATGCTACCCTGGCACCATAATCACCCCTTTCCAGAACAGCTGTACCAGCTGTAGCTCCCCATCCCTTCTCTCCTCCAGGTGCAGAGAGGATGAAGGGAGTAATATGCAGTAAACCATCCTGTCCCTTAGCTCTCTGCACTGGCAACTCTCAGCAGAGGGACCATAAGGAAGGTTAAATCAGTGAAGACTATTTGTCTGTCTTCATTTCTGAAAAGGGAAATGCCATCTGCCACATTCATTCTCTCCCTCCCTTGCTGAGGGCTTCTCCAAGCAATAGCCTCTGGTCTTGGTGGCACAAGGGATAAATCCAAAGCAACTTTGCTGAAGTCTTCAGAATTGCTCCCAGGGTAACTGAGATCAGAGCAGGGGCCCCAAGAGTTTCCTAAGCTTCACAGCCATAGCCGCAAGGCAAATAAAATGAGATTAACCAATTACAATTAAAATGAGAGAGAACTGCTTTTGACAGTAATTTTGAATTTCCCCTAAAACCACTTCCAGCTGTGACCTCTGACTCACGCAGCGTTCGCCTGAGATCTGCCCCTGGTTGTTTGTTATAACTGGTGCTTTCAAGGACGTTCAGTCCTGTCTAACAAGAGGTTTCCTAGGCAAAAAAAAATATGAAGTGAAAAATGGAAGAGGAACTAACACAGGGCATCCCTGCAGCGAGGCCCAGACATGAGAGCCCTTCCAGCCAGCAGAGGAGAACAGCGGGGCAATCTCCAGTGAATTAAGCGGGGTAGGGCTTGCATGGAATTCCCCCAGGCCCGGAGAGCTGTGTTGCTATCATGCAACTGTGAACCTCATTCTGGGAATATCCTAATTCACGCCAGTGTAGAACAGATCTCTGCTCCCACAGAGAAGCTGGCTGTGCACAGTCCTTGTCTTTGCTTTGAGAAGAGAGCAAGGCTGCGTCTACAAGATTGGAATTATTATCATTATTCTTATCTAGAGATATCAAAAGGTTTGTTATGTAGCAGTGTCACACAACTGGGTCTCTTCTTAAGAGCATTCAATCCTTTCAGACTACTTAATTCTTTAAAATGAGTAGGTGTTTTTGACTCATTCTTTGGCCTGTGCTACCATCCTCTAGCAGAATTTCTCCAGGTGCTGTTCAGAAAACAACCCTGGAGGAGAAAATTTTGGAGGACTAGTGAGGGAGGAATAATGTAACTGGGTGTGGATTTTCACCCAAATATTATCAGCAATCTGCAGTCTTCTGCAGATGCTCCTGTCTCTTTCCATCAAGAGACTGGGACTTTCCTTCCCAGAGGAGAACAGCGCTTCCAACTCCTGTCAAAACTGCGCCAACAGCACTCACAAGATTCAAGGCTCAGCTCTCTTTGGACAAGGGTGTCTTGCATTTAGTTAGAGATCAGGTGTTGCAAAAGGAGGAGTTGGGACTGGGGTGTTTGTTAGGAGATGCCTGTAGATTTCTGCCTGGGCTGATAAGTGAATAGCCTCCATTGCCTGCATCATCTGTGTGTCTGCAGACGCGTTCGCTGGCCATTTACATGCTGCATTTCTGCCATTCTGGCATTTCCACATTCAGCCCAGGTGGAGGATGTGCCTGGCAGAGGAGCAGCTGGGGACGTGAGGTGACACACTTGAACCGTCTCCATCATGCAGTCGGCAGGATCGATTTCCCATGCTGCAAGGAGAACAGGGCTGTGAGAACAGTAACTTGAGCCAGTGATTAGGAGTGTAAAAATGTATGTAACGTTGCTGGTTTTGATCTTCAGGTACAGAAGGTGGGAGGGAGAATAGACAGAGATAAAGAAAAAGGTGCATCCTTTTAAGGCTGAGTTAGCGAAATCAGACAATGTATTAGATTATTTATACTGTGATCTGCCAGCTTTGAAAGCCTTCCAGGTGCTGTAGCACTCTACTGTTGATGTCAGTACCACAGTCACCCTTCTTTGTAATTTCCTTTGTCATTAGTGATTTTTAAGGAATGTGCTGTCCTTTAGAGATGAGGTCTGAAAGCAATTTTGGAAACAGGAATGCTGTTTGTGTAACATACGCCCACAGCAGTTATATTTATTTAATTTGAAATTAATCAACTGGGTTTCAGTGTTGTCACACCTGGGTGACTTTCAAAACAGTTTTGTGTAAGCAACTGTCTGCCCATACTCAACACAGTCTAGTATCTTTGTATCTCCAAAGACTGTTGTTTGTTTTCTAAAGTACCTGAGTTTTCATCTGAATTGCTCCAGTCTGTTCTTAAAAACTTCTTATGATGGACATTTTCCAATTCCCTAGGTAACCCATCCCAGGGCTTTTTATTTACTTTGCTTTTCCTACAATCCTGTCTAAAATTTCCTTGCTATAAATTAAGCTGATTTCTTCTTGCCCTTCCCAAGGTTCTGGAGACCAGTTGCTACCCCTTTTGCAAATATTGGAAAATCATTATCATGTTCCTCTCATTCTTCTCTCTTCTAGACTAAACAAATTCATTTCCTTCCACCTTTCTGTACAGGTCATGTTTTCAAAACCTCTTTATCATTCATTTTATTCTCTTTGCACACACTCCAGTTAGGCTATTATCTTCCTTAAAATGTGCTACCCCAAACTGAGTGGATGGAATGTCCCACTACAGGGCAAATCTATTCTGAATCCTTATCAACTTCATGACATCCTGTTTTGAGTTGTAGTCTGTGCAGCCAGACAAAGCATTCCCAAAATGATTTGCCTTTTCAGCTATATCGTCTTTAGTGATATTCAGGCCGAATCTCAGGGCACCATTAGATGGGCTCTTTGTCTTCAGTTCAGGGTCCCTCCACTGGGTCTCAGTATGGGGTGGTACAGGTGCTCTTAGTTTAGTTTGCACAAAGCAAATCAGAATGGCTGAAACCAAAACAGAAAAGGATATGTGTCTTAGTCCCTCTCTCTGCCCAAGTTGTCTCATCCATGGAAAAAAAATAAAAAGAGGAAAAAAAATATATCCTGGACATACTAAACAGCCCCCATACCTGCCTCATAAGATCTTAGAGCCCTTCAAAATATTTGCTTAATCTCCCAGCATCTTGGCAGGGTACACTGGTATTAGCACTTGCAGGTGTTCTTATCCATTGATCTCAAAATATTCTCCTCCTTGTTTTAAACATGGGGAGACTGAAGTGTTTGGAGGCTCGGTTTTCATAGGCAACAAAGATCCCCTGCTCCATTTAAAGTCAGTGGAAAATGTAGGTTGCAAGCCAACTGGAGAATTGGGCTTTAAGTGACATGCTGAAGTCCCCTTGAAAGTTAATACCGGAGCCAGGAGTAAGAGCCCAGGTTTCCTGAGTCTGTCTCAAGTCCGATGAGCAGAACCAGGCTGTCTCCCACTTGGTCATATAAACACACCAAGTGCAGCTGCGGGGTCAAACCTGTGCTCTATTTCCCCACGTAAAACCTACTCGGTTGTGGCAGGCATCACGGCGTTCTGGAGAAGAGTGGGGTTGATCACAATTTGCTCACTAACTAGAAATCTTGTTCATCTAGTATTTGGTTGCAAGTTGCATAGCTGAAAAGCCTGTTAAAGAAAACAAATAGCACCTGCGCCAAGCCCTGCCGTACTCCAGCAGTAAAAGATATTAATAGTTTCCAGCTCTGTATTTTGCATGTTGGCTTGCCAAAGCTCACCTGCTCTGTGTGAGACAGGAGGCTGCTCAATGCTGGTTGCTGAACAAAAGGCTGGTCTGTAAAAGACAAATCTGGGGGAATTTTTTAAATTCCAAAAATAGACAGGGGGAAAAAATGTGCCAGCAAGATGGATCTCATTTCATTTCCCAAATCCCTCTGGTCTCCAGAGTTCATTCTTTGCTCTTAATGTTTCATGCTATGGCTTATTTTAGTCTCCTTAGTGGAAAGTTTAAAACATTTACTTAAAGGCAAAGCTTCAGCTGGCATAAACTGTCACAGCCCCCTTGGCTTGAGTTGCCTTCAGCAGAGGACCTGCCCTTTAGCATTTAAAGTGCTTATTAGAAAGTGGGAAACTGCGTTGCTTGAAATTATCTGCAAAGACTAAAGAGAAAGGAATACAAAGGAAGGGGGCACAGTGTGGATTTCGACTGAGAAACAGTCTTTCCACATGGACAGGTGCAAGTAGGGAGCACTCCTGACACACACTACTCTTCAAGTCTTTCCTCAGATGTCCCTCCAAAGCAGCTGGAGGTGCCCCCCAGCCCCAGCAGCCCTGAGGGGCTGGTGGTGCCACATCTTGCTCAGCAGAAGGAATGGAGGCTGCCAGCATCTCTTGCAGGACAGTACAGGCTGCAGACCACCAGCAATTTGGAGCACCAGAGAAATGTTAAATGGCCATGCCCAAATGGTGCTCCTTTGTGCCAGGGAGATGTGTCCAGAAGCACCAACAGGGTTCTAGGAAATGTTTTCCAAACTGTTGATTAATTGGCAGGAGGTCTGACTTGGAACACGTGAGCCCACTTGCTACAGCCTTTGGGCCAGCTGGAAAGTTGCTGGTTTAGCTGAATGGCCAGGAGAGAGGCTCCCTCTTACACCTGTCAAGTGCCAATGCCCCGACCAGGAGCCATTCCACCTCCAAACTCCATCCACGCTGGCCTGTTTTGCAGTAGCCCAGTACTGCCATCGCTCTCTAGCTCCCCGCTCATCTCCATGCTCTGTTTCCTACCTTGCTGTGCTGTTTTCTTTGCCGCCAGAGAAACATCTCATTCGGGCATGGCAGAATGGTTCAGGCATAAAAGCCTGTCTCAAAAGCATCATTGGTCCCTAATGAGTGAGTCCCTTTTCCTCCTCTTACTCTTGCCTCCAGCATCAGATTCAGCTCCCTCAGGCTGCGGAACTGCTGCTCAAGCACAGCTCAGCTTCCTGCTCCTGCATTGTCTCTCCCTGCTCTAGCACAGCCCTGGTGATCATGCAGGGGTAAAACAATACTGTCACAGTTGCCATTCAGCTCAGCACTTTTACAGGGAACATAGAATCATAGAATCATCTGGGCCGGAAGGGACCTCCAAAGGCCATCTAGTCC